>CM060900.1:325283631-325361131 GCA_030762935.1 Hymenopus coronatus | reverse complement strand
GAGAGGGTAAATGTGCAGCAATAGCCTTTTTTAATATTATTATTTATTACAATAATTTCTACAGTCCGTGTTTCGCCATAAGGCATTTCAGTGTTATGTGCAGATATATAATATTAACATTGCAACGTATGGAAGATGTGTTTGAGGAAGGCAGAGGTCTCGACGGTGTTGAAGTGTACTTTGATGGAGGAGTTTTTCGTAGTACTTTAGCTTGACATGCGATTTGTGAGCATTCCAACATCAGGTGGGGAGCTGTTTGCGGATGTTTTGTGGAGTAGCTAAAGACTGGTGAAAGACATTTGTTCATTTTATATAGATAGGTTCTGAAACTGCCATGAACGTCAGAAATTGGGTGGTGATATATTTAGGACCAAAAGATAAGGAGAACCTATGGGATATATAGGGTTTGAAGGTGAGTGAGGAATCCTTCCTGTGAATTGATAAGGACAGTTGACTTGCCACGCGTAAATTCATATTGTTGGGCAGGTATTTGTTTATTGACTTCCAAATGGTAGTTGAGCCTTTCCACGATTAGCCTTTCGAGGCACCTCCCTTGAAAGGATAGCAGACTGATTCCGCGGTATCCGTTCATGGATTGCTGTTTGCGTCTATCCGATTTTGGGATGGCTACTACATTCGCTTTCTTCCAAACATTTGGAAAGAGCCCAAGGCTTAGGCATTTGTTGAATAGTGTCTTCCATAAGGGTGGAGGAGTGTTGTATATCGTTTTGACTATTGCCCCGTCGATTCAATCTGGGCCTGGACATTTCTTACCGTTAAGATCGATGATTTCTTGGATCTGCGTTCTTATTTGGCGTTGTAGGGTGTTTCTAGAGCCGGACTGTCGTCTGGAAAAAAATTCTAGAAGGGCGTGTTACGGTTTGCTCTTCTGTCACGGTTGCATTACCGTCTGGTAGATTTAAGATGGTAGGAGTTGCAAGCCTTCTAAATCCTGATTTACCCATCCTATAGATTTTCCAGAGGGATGTTTTAGAACTCTCTGTGCAGAAAGTCTTCCAGGATTCTAGTTTGGCTCTCAGTTCTTCTGTATACCAGCATCTTAATCCTCTGAGCCTGTTGCCAGTTCTTTAAGTAGAACGTTTTTACTTCTGCTGAATTTGCGCTTGTCAACATTGACTCGTTTTCTACGAATGGTGAGATCGGCAGACCACCATGACTTGAAAATATGTGTGAGAAGGTATTCAGGGAAGCAGTTATTGTTTATTTCGTTTAACTAGTCCTATATAGTTGTAGTGGTTTATTCTAGTTGTGTTTTATTGGTGACATTATTTGGCATCTCCACCCATAATTCATTAGTTTTCTGTATTTTATTTTGGAATATTTATTACTTTCCTACTAGTGTGGCGAAGTTTCTGGTTTGACTATTAGTTTGACTAGTGAGGTTGTTGGGCCTTGCCTGTTGCGAGAAGCTCTAGAGTATCAGATTGTGGTCGGACTGCGCTTCTTCGACGCTATCGTGCCAGTTTTTAATTTTGAGGACAGTATGTGGTGTAGTAAGTGAGAGATAAATCCAATTTTCTCCCAATACCCCGGATAAGGTGGGGCAATACTTTTCATTCCCAATTATAAGACTGTGTCCTGTTAGGAATTCAACCATTCTTCTGCCTCTTGCGTCGCTGACCGGACTGCGCCACATGGAGTGTTCACAGTTATAGTCCAGGCTCCACATGAGATTGGTTGGATTTACCGTAGTTAGGAAGTTTTCCATGAGTGAGAGCTCCTACTCAATGGTATCGTACGGTTGTAGGGATGTGCTAAGTAAAGAAGGGTATTAGACGGTAGTGTGACATATACGCATTCTAATGAAGAATAACGTAGACCACAAATTTACGCTCCTGCACAAATCGTCCACTTCGGACAACGCATTTGTCACACTATCGTCCAATACCCTCTATACTTAGTCAGCACATACGTACAACCGTGCGATACCATTGAGCAGGACCTCTAACCCATGGAAAACTTAGCCGGAGGTTCAGCCGTGCAAATAGCAACAATTGACTGACTTGGTAACTTCAAAGGCATTACAGAAATATCCAAGTCGGGGTGTTTTCGCTGACACCGTTCATGTCTCTCACCTGTTTGCTCTTAAAATCATATTGGACAAGTCACATTAGTTAAGGAAGGGGTTGGCATAAAATGTAACTTGCGACAAATGAAGTTCTGAGTTGGGAACTGCTGATCACTAAACCTTCTGGTTGAACAATAATCCACCACTCTCAGCGGGTGATAAAAAAGTATGTTAACATTTTCTCTACCTTACATACTGAAGTTCAAATGCCTGCGTAAATCGCGCACGTGGTGGACAAACCTTACAACGGTTTATACCCTTCTGACGGAGCGTCGAGCGGGATGAGGGATGATGGTGGATTGTCCAATCGGTTTTGCCTTTTCTTACTCGCGTGGTATGTTGAACCAGAATGATAATAATGAAAATCGCTCTAAGACCAGAGTCCCCGTCAAACGTTCACATTTACAGCAAAATCACAGCGCTGGTCGTACTTTTATTGTGTTTGAGTGTGCATGAGCCTACTGCTATACTTAAAATATAACTCAATGATTGTGAAGAGCTAAAGGCGGTAAAGCCGCAGTGAGGATTTGGGCGGCGGTTTACATATTACACGTTAAATGGAGCACACTGTTACCACATGCACTTGCATGTACGCTTGCAACTTTTGCGATTAGGTGTATTCGATAGGCGAATTCAATATGATCTTGCGATTAAACGTCACCAATTAGTGAAGTGCATGCACTGGTATTTAAGGCTATTTTGAGACCTGCACTTTACTTCTTCTCCTTATAGTTGTGGTTCTACGGAATATAATTTTACAGTCTTAAAAATATAACAAATATGAAGATAATCCTAAAAATAACTTTATTTGAATAATCGAACACAACTAATATCCCAAAAAAAAAAAAAAAAAAAATATCGGGGGACAATAGATATTCATGGTTTATGTAACACAGCATTCCTTTATAATTATTTAATATAAGATCACAACGTTTATTTCAACATGCTGTTTATTTTTAACAATAATAAAAAAACAGCAAAAACGAATATAAATTAGCAGAAGCCAAAAGGTCTTCCGGTTACACTTTCCAGATGAAGAATTACTCCTCTCGTTGATTATCACTACCCTTAGAATGATTCCACCCGGTTAAGTCTATCAGAGTAGCAACTTACACTGACAACGGATACTTTTCGAAACTCAGCAGTCCTAAAAATGTCAAAAAATTTGAATATACTGAAAGAAGTAGTTTAAAAAACATCATTAACATCTATTTGTGAAGAGACCAATAGAATATTAGTTCTACAACTTATAACTCCCAACTCCATGCTTTAATGTGATCTTCTTCCTTTTAAATGTACAGAAATAACCAGCATGCCGACAAGTGAAAAGAAGGAACACAAAAAATATCCTTCTTTCTTCAGCATTAGAATTCTTAGAAGTAATTTTTGATCTCAAAACTGAAATCATAATTCGCTTTTGATTACGTTAATTTATTTTCATGTTTATTTCTTCTATTTTTGTATTTTTATTACAACAAACAACACGCCGATAGTAAATTTATATCAAATATTTTATAAAAGAATGTTGTATTATTTAACCCCTGAATATTAATCGTTCGTATTTCAGTGCAGTAGTTTGTCTTAATTTACAGTTTCTAGCATGGAAAATGCTTTCATTATTTACTCACACACCACTTTTAAATTTAGACATAGAGAGGTTGTCTTCAGACTTGGTCAACATTAAATTATTATCTCTACTATAATGCTGCTCTCGGTTATTGAGTAAGAGACTAACAGTTTAAATTATTATTTCTGGTTAATAGCCGAGGTTTGCTAACCTACGCTTATGGCAAAGCTGTGTTTTTGTTTGTTTATTTCTTTGTTTGGTTTGTTTTGTTTTTGTTTTTTTCTTGCTGCACTCAGAGTACGGAGTGCAGCATATTACAATTGGTGCATTAGCTGCGTTAACTTGCGGTTTCGTTTGATGACTGGTATCACGTACGGTAGCAACAATTTGGTAGGCATTCACTCCATGTGGATTCGGAACAAAGCTGTTGCACGCCGTCATCGGTTACAAGAGAAACGTCATTGGTCAAACACTAAATAAGGTTGGTGATATCAACTCCTACCCGCTCAGGAGGTAGGTTTCCGAAAAGGTGGCTGAACGTGCATTGTTGTATTCTCAGGCGTTATCGAGACTGCTGCACAAACTATAGCAATGTTAGACAAGTTATTTTGGAGTTTGTTAACAATGTTGTATGGTCGATAACGTTTTTCCGCGCGACTTAACTGCACCTAGCACTATATAGGTATTTAAAATGATCATTGAGCTGTAACTTTCTTAGGCCGGCAGTCTTTTTTACTTGAACATAATAAAAACTATCCAATTTTGTTGGTGAAAACATCAAATATGTCTAAAGAAGCTCTTAGTAAACGTACTTCAATTAAAGTTGTGTCCAAGCTTAACTATTTAGAATCATGTCTCAGCATGTTGTCCTCCATCTGTTAGAAGTCAAACATATTTTAGGTAATCCTTGCATCCTAGCATTCTCGTTTGAACGCAATGTGTTAAAAATATGTGTCCAGTCTTCATGTTCACCTATTACCTCGTCAACGATTTTACAGATTTCCAGCATCCGAACCTAAGCCATGCTATTCCCGTCCTTGTTTCAAAACCAATTCCAAGATATGTATTTCTTTACCACACCCTACTTTATTTCATTACATAGCTCCATGATGACTTTTGTTACACTTAGATTGTACTTCCTGCCTTTTTGTACCAAGAACCGTTTGGTTGACTTTAATTAAATAGATAATGGGCTAATCAAAACCACATATTGCAGGTTTTAAATATGTTATATATGTTTTTCAAGCAAGACGGTGGTTATAGAATTTTATAAAACACAGATGTACTCTTGGAAAATAGACTATATGACACTAAAACTACTCATACCAAAAAGGAGATTTTAAACGAGCACAGAATCAAAAAATGTACATATTCGTTAATTCCGCTAGTTGAAAACGGTTTGAAATTATTATGGAGTTTATAGCAAGGATTTATTTACATAATTTCAATATGATGAATACCATTTCTTGCTTATTGTACATTGTTTATGTAAATCTCTTACCACACGAGAAACGCTATAGTTATCATCACATTTCAAGTATAAATAAGAGAAGCAACATTTTATACTGCAAACCTTTTACTTGTTTTCATTTTTATTAACACTATAAAATATCTTTATCGCCAATTATTTAAACATTGCATTATATGTAGATTGCACAGAAAGAAGAGAGGGTTAGAGGGAAGGAGAGAGATTGGGGATATTGGAAATGGTGGGGCCAGGAGAATGTATAATGAGGACAAAAAGGAGATGGAATGAGAGGTAGCTGAGAAGCGAGAAATGCTGAGAAAGATGGAGATTCCGAAATACAAAATAATCACCAGATTTAACGCAATAACATGAACAGAAATATTGGTTCTACATGTAAATAAATAGGATTAGGATTTTCAGGTGCAAATTTCACATGGAAAATCGATGGGAAAGGTGTTCAAATAAGATAAAAAAGGGACAAAAGGATGCTGGTTTGCTCTAGACCTTCTCGGGCTGGTTTATTCAACTAATTCAACGATTTCCCTTCCCTCTACTCCAGTTCATTGAATGACAAACAAGTACGTCAAAGCATCACTTATCAAAAGAAGGGGGAAAAACACGAAGCTGTTGAACTTCAGGATATTAAGCACTTCTACATTTTTAAAAGTAAGTCTGTTTCTAATTTGCAGATAGAATGTCTTTGTAGATGCTAAAGCTTCTTTCGAAATCCACAGAAGTTATTGGGGCAAACCTTATATTCATTCGGAATGGAAGCTTTACAGATGTGGCGAATTCCTCAGTGCCTGGATTCTACAGAAGATTACACTCAAGTTAGTCTTTGGCAAACCCATCTAACTGCTACCTAACGAACGTAAATATATCCGATTGTTTTTTTTTCTGACCTTATTCTTCTAATCGATTAATAGCTGCAGTCGGGAACTTGTAACACTTGACCCAATATAGTTTTGTCAGCAAATTATGCATTTTCTCGGCTAACAGAAGTTAGCAATTGCGTCTGCTTCGGCTGGATGCAAAGAAAGCACTATCATTTTGTCAAAATTCTCACAGTACGTAGCAGCACACTCAATCCATGACCACCAGCGAGTAATGATAGCGAAATTTGGAAGGGGTAGACCAGTGGTTTCCCTGTAAGCAACAAATATCTTCTTCAGGACAGAGATCAATTGATTTGTGATGTTATTTTGGTTGCTTATGGATTTACAAACCCTGTCAAGGGCATGAACTAAGCATGTCACGTGCTTCAACTTAGGAAATAAAGGTTTCAATTGGTTAACAGATGAAACCACAAGAAGTTTCTCAAACTCGATATCAATAGGCCAGAGTTGTAGGCAGAAGCCCATAATTGATTGCATTACTGTACTATCATTGTACTTTCTGAAGCTCATACATTTGTAATAGCATGGGCTTAACTTTCTCCCCTGCTAAGAGAAAAACTGAAATGTTGAAAACATATGGTTCCATTGAGTCTATGGTTTCATCCAGAATGATTCCTACATTGCAATCAGGCACTTTCTCCTTATTCTTTTTTTCCTTGTTAAACCGGCTCATGTAGTTTTTTTCTTAAATTTATCAAATCGGGCATAGACAGTTTTGTGTATTTTTCCAGAAATTCCTTGAGAGCTGGATGGTTAAACTTATTGAATGAAATTCCTGCTTGTGTAAGAGCTGCACACAAATCAATGTTAATTCCTTCAAATGGTTGGCTATTCCAAGAACTCTGTTGAAACGATTTCGTAATAGAAGTTGCCGTGATTAGTTTGCTTGAAGAATCTTATTTATTTGATTCTTAGAGCTCGTAATATGTTGTTTGATGATCTCACTGGTGATTTTCATCCAACAAAATTCCTGAATCACAAATAGTACACCGAATAACAGTTGCATCAGATGTCTTATTAAATCTTGTTTGAATTCCGTAGCCAGAACAATAAATCGGGCACTGGACACCTTTGACATGGTAAAATCTAGTGGTACACTCATTTACTAATGTAGACATGAGCTAACACCAGTTCGCTTGCTAACTCACAGCGACTGTCTCACAACTCATTCTTGCACCCACTGCCTCAGCTGCTGCCCACACTCTCCTATAACACCGCGACAATTTCCAGAGTGCTCTCATTCATGCTGGAACTGCAGCCTTAGCGATTTCTAGTAGCTTCGAGCAGAACCAGGCTCAATTCTCGGAACTACGCGGGTGAGGTTACTGCCGTCTCTGGCCAGCCTCCGCCGCCACGCGAACAGATGGCGTCTCTCACAGTACCAAAATCACATTCACGAATAGTAGGCTACAGAGTCTGGTGGTATAGAATCACTCATTTTCAATTGTATTATTACGGACTACTTTATAGCGATAAAGCGAGAGAAACTGGTTCGGTCGAATACACAATTACTTTCCATTGTTGCAGGTGTGCTCTTAACTCCGGCGTAGGAGCCGCGCCATGGCCGAGTGGTTAGACAATTTGCCTCTCACCTAGATCCCAAGCGACCGTATGTGAGATTTGTGGTGGACAAAGCGGCGCAGGGGCGGGTTTTCTCCGGGTTCTCCGGTTTTCCCCGCCATCGCATTCCACCGGTGCTTCATCTTCGTTTCATGTACCACCCGTGTCATCGCCTGTGGTGCCACAAGTAGTAAAAGTACAACAACAAAAAAACTCCCGCGTGGTGTTACTGAAAGAGGTAGGCTCACTTTTCGCGCGTACACAGCAAGCTGATTAAACGTTAATTAAAAGTTGATTTTATATTTATTATGAACCCTTTGGAAGAAACCTAGAAGAAAAACGAGGGAAAAGGGGACTAAGGTCATGGCTGGGGGAATATGGATAAAGGTCCCAAAAAAGGGAAAACCTGCCTCAAAAAGTGACTCTTTTCGCAACGAGAAACAACATTTCACACTGTGATATCTTTCCGAACAACTTTAATTTACCTTAAGAAAAAAGGTGCGCACATAAAATCCTAACCTGTAAATGAATAAAACTTTTTGTAGACATTCTCCCCATCCCACGTTCTTTATCTTTGAGAGAAAGGTCGCTTAGAGTACTTAAATTGAAAAAAATAAATTTTCGAAATGCAAATTAAACGTACAGATCTCTGATTCTTAACGGAATTTAACCACATAGAAACTTTTTTAAATTAATGTAGCACGCTTAAAATAATACTCAGACGCATTCAGTAGTTTCAGTGCGTTATTGAGGGTGATACTTTAATGAAAATATAAGAATTGAATGTTTCATGATCGATAATTTGGGCTAGTAAATGTTAAGTAAATAAAGTTTAAATGTTTCCTAAAAAACATCGAAATAAAAAGTTAAAGACACAGATACAGTTAACGTTTCTAAGATGAATATGTATGCCCTGTAACAGAAAATAAGGTGTGCTGAACAATGAAATTCACACCATCATTAGTAATAAAATATATTTGTATAATGAAAATATTTGTTCTTTTAAGGGATAATTCGTGCACATTTTAAGAATGTTGCTTTACGGTTGGATACGTTTTAGAATACTTGCTTGGGCATTTTGAATATAAAACCTTACATTATCTGTAGTTAAAATAATAAAGTAGTACTAATATTTGTTTGTGCCGTTTTTAAAAGGAAACATGTGAGCAAAGAATTACAAACACGCAAATGTGGGTTTGTATATTGTATGCTTTTGAACTAGATGTTGATGATATGCTTTACAACAAATTCCTCTGTTAAACGAGAGGAATGCTTTTCAAAACAGATTGTCAATACCATGTATCACAATTGATTTTATTGAAAAATGTTACACAAATGCGTGATTGGCAGTTCTTACTCGGGACGTTCAGATATTTCTAAACAATACCCGGTCTGTATTCACATTTCCCATTAAGCTTTGCGTTCTCCTGAGTCACTGTTTTTTTTTTTTCTCTCCAAGTTTTATCTGCCTTAGCGATAGCATCGGAGTCCGACTCGAGCGGTAAGGTTTGTCAGTAACGACCGTTCTAGTCGATTGTGTGTTATCTGGATGCGAATCGAAGCCATGTTACCTGCTCATCACCTTCGCTTTATATGTGTGAGGCTAACGGGATAGATAGCATCCTTTCTGTGCTCCATGAATACAGGTTTGACTTGCACATTTTTATCTTAAAAGGAAAATTTTGCAAGCTCATCCCAGAAACTATTTCTCTTTATTTATTCCAGCGTCGTGCCAAGCAATGCTAGCGATTTTGCCCAGAGTCTTATCTACTGCTACAGGGGCAAAGCTATCAGCCAGAAGAACCCATTAATTTTATGTCTACTTTTATTGTATATATCTATGGTGTGTTATTCGAGTGTATTGTCCTTCATTTATTTTAGCGCAATATTCCATCCCCTTAGCTGTATTCAAGATGACTGGTGCAAATAGTGAATGATTTTTAATTTCATACCGGTACTGTATGAAAGTTTTCTTTTAATACTTTCTATAATTTTTCTTGACAGAGCACGAACAAATTACATAACTTTATGCTACCTTTGGTTAAAACGATGTTTTTACTGTCTTAAACATAAAAGGCTCAAAAAACCTTTACAGTACAGAAAATATGTATGGTATTAGTTTTCTTAGCTTTTAATGGTGTACAAGCACCAACATCAGAATATTTTAATCAAAAATTCATAAGCTGTATGAAAGAGACTAAGTAAGCAAAAGTACTGAGAAAAGAGTAGGCAACAATTTAAATGTTAAGGAACATTGCGAATCAAATGTTAGCCAAATTACGATTATACTTATTTATATTTTTGTATAAACATCTCTCTAAAGTACTTGCAAATATATTAAAACTTGCAAGACATTCAACCATCTTTGTCGCATTTTCGGGCGTAAATATCTTTAGAATGCTTTCTTTGAGAAGGAAAGTAAAGCCTTTGGTCCCGTGTCGTAGATTTATGGGACGTAAAAGAACTCCAAACTTGGTAAAGAGGTCTGTGGGCAAAATTAAGGTCTTTCTCGCTCAAACAGAATAGAACGCTGAGAATTACAACAACTAAAGGGCATTTATAAATTTAAAGTGCTCAAAATGTTTAATGCCATGGCAACTATATTTAAATTCGTATATGCTGGCCATTTACATATATAGTACTACAATTTCAGAGAGCACTCGGCGCTGATCCAGTGATTATATTCTACCTACGGTTGTCCCCGGGAGAGATGAGATGAGAGGAGACGCCGGGCGGTCGGTACTAGAGTCGCCATCACCATCGAAGGCGGTAAGTGACAAATAACGCGCAGGTTGGGGAAATTACGGGAAATGCTACGATGCGACCTTTTCTAGACAGGGGAAAAAGGAGGGGTGAAGGGCGATATTCGCAGCACGTGGCAGTTGGCGCAAACCGAAAAATGACACATTCCTTTGTTTTAAACATCACTATAAAAACATATATATTTGCTTATCTGATTCTTCATCGCTGGATTCTCCTTCAGAGTCGGAATCCTGAAGGCTCACTATGAAGGGCTCCATAACAGCATCCCTGGATATTTGTTTCCGAAAATCATCTTCTTGCAGCTTTTCTGCGTGTTGAACGCAGTAATGCCTTCCACAGCCTGGTGTGTCAGTCTCTCCACGTCTGCAATTTTGAAGGTGTTATTTTTCTCTGTTATATACTCCTTCATTTGTGCCCACACCAATTCTATTGGGTTGTATTGGCAGTGGTAAGGCGGTAATCGTACTGCTCTGTGTCCAATTTCCGCAGCAATGTTGCCCAATTAAGAAAAAACAAAAACCGGCTAATTTAACTTACTAATCTGCAGCAGTTCTTCTCGTGTTTGTGACGGGCCAAATGGAATTTTCCTATTGGACAGCCAAGCCACAATATCGGATTTCCTTGTTTTAGAGCACGGTATCCCGTCCTTCTGTACAGAATGTATGCTTGCATTGTCCATTACGATGACCGATCTCGGTGCTTAAAATGGCAAGAATTAGTTCAAGAACCAGATTTTAAATACACCAGCATTCATTTCTGTATGATAGTCATTTGGACACTTAGATTTAGAGCGAAAAATTAATATGCTCTCCGAGATGAAACATATGATTAGACGACCACCTTTGTTAATAGGAACCTTTAAACCTCCACTCCCGTCACTCCTCTGCCAGCATGCTGATCTGGTATGGTTTTGGTTTACCCAGGTTTCATCCAGGCAATAAATGTTGGTGTCACTGGTTTCTGATGGAGTGCATTGTTCTGAGAAACACGGCTCTCACGGATACGATGTCGCTACGTTCCATTATCAAGTTTCTTCCGTTACGGCATTTCCTTTAAAGAAATCCCGTTTTCCTGAAAATACGCAGCATGGAAGATTCACTGCCCTCAAATCCCGTGTCTTGTTTCATTTCAATGACAAGCTTCTGTGCTGTAGGAGACTAGCCAGTCTCATGCATCGAAAAAAAGGTTCAACGCAATAGATTCTTGTCGAAATCGTCAGGCTCAGCCACTGGTTTGTCCGTTATATGCACTTCTCCAGGAAAATTAAATTTAACACGCTCTCCTGCATGAATACAAGCTTTTGCTTCACTTACAATTCTTTTCACGGTGCGTATACCCACCTGACAGGCTTCAGCTGTTTCCTTGCAACAATCGGCAACACTGTTTAGTGAGCTTCGCGGTATTTCCGTCTTCCCCAGGAAGTATTTATACACATTATATACCATTTCTCTTGCTTGACTGTGAAGAGCGCAACGTTGTTTTGCTTCAGCCATCGTCAGAACTATTAACGAACTATTCACTGCCTTGCTAACACACAAAAGAGTATATTTATAACTCGTAATTACTTAATTTCATTGTTAAACTTCAGGGTAAGTTCCCAGTAACATGAATTGAAACATACTACATTGGCTTGAAAACACGTGACTAAGACGTCGTTGGATACTTCTCTACTGCGCATCCGCCTTCGTTCATGACGGCTACTCTAGAACTGACAGCACAGTAGTTGCAGTTTCCAGACTGAGACGTCCCGGCAGTGGAACAGGCGTACTGGGATTCGGCGCCCAACATAGAGAGTCCAAGGGGGTGGTCAGTTTACCCAGGCAACCAGCCGAAGCCGAGAGGCGGAGAAGGTTCCACAATGAACTTATCCCTGACAAACCGCATCAAAACACCACCACCGACATTTCCAACGCGAAACATATCTAAATGGGTGAAGAATATTTGGAACCATTAAACAAGCGAAATGGAGAGATAGATAATTTGGAGTGTGAGAGAAACATTTCCAGCATTCGCCTGACAACCAGGGAGATTTTCCGAAAAAACCTCAATGGTTCGGAGTGGACGGTCGCCGGAAATCGAACCCGGGACCTTCCGAATATGAGTCACATGCATAACCATTGGAGTCACCTCGGTCAGTTGGGCATATATCTGCTTCTTAGATAAAGAAAACTTTTTCAAATTTCTCTACTTACTTGTAGTAGGTAGAGAAAGTGTTGTCTTCCATAAAAAATTCTGTACCCAAATTTTACCAGAAATATGCATTTGGAGCTTCCCAAAATTCATTAAATGCCTTTTTAGAAAAAGGTATGTGTGTGAGCAGCATAACTCAAAAATAAAAGAAAAGTTAATAAAATATTAAACTTGCCATTTAAAACACAACACGTAGATTTTCAAGGAATCCCCTCCCCTCCACCTCACACGCCACATCATAATACACTTTAGGTGTAATATGTTTTCGAAAATTTTAACTTTTCCAATAATGGTGCTAGTGATTTTAAAAAGATTTTTAAGATATGTTCATGGATAATAAATGTATATCTTTAAAATTCCAGGAATATCCTCTGAAGGTCATTCATTCTGAATGACTTTGCCTTACTTGTGAAGCGTAAGAAATGGACAAAATCTTACCGCACAAAAGAGCGTAGATCTCGTTATGGATTTTTTTTTTTTTTTTTTTTTTTTTTTTTTGAGAGTTAAAAATGACCAATGTAATTTTTTTTTATACTGGTTTGAACTTTCAAATACGTATACTTTTCTGGAATGAAACATCGTTTCTTATGCTCATGCAAAGAACACGGGACTCTAAAGATATTACAACCCATTTATTAATCGGATTATCTCTTTACCTTCTCTGCAACACAATGAAATTTATAAATGTGGAAGGGAATTTGATTTGGACTTATCAAAAGTAGTTCTATAGCCCGTTCCAATTCGACTCAAATGAGCGGAAGCACTCAGCCACAAAACTAGGAGCAGAGCTGGAGCGGAGTGTGGTATTCAAATCGTCACTGGACAAATATCACACCCCAACTTTTGCGTCCTGAAACTTCATTTCCAACACTTTATCCAGCCGTGACGATAGCTTGCCCTCAATGCTGCGCCGCATCGCATGTTGCAGGTAGACCCCTGTGAATCGCGAGTTACTCAGTGCGTTTTTGACGCACATAAAATCTGGAACAGGCTAAGCTAGAATGATATAAGCTTTTGTAACAATGGTTTATTTAATATTGAGTGGGGATAGGTATGTAAATGTAACACATAATTCTTTTCGGAACGACATTTTATTCACTAATCTAAGTATCTTAAATATTAGTGTTATTTCAAATAGGTATATTTGTTCATTGTATTGAAATAGTGTTGTGTCTTTCTTTTTCTCTTGTTTTAAAATAATATTTTTAAGGTTTCTGAGTGGAAAATTGTGATAAAGTTATACATTTGTAACTGAGTAGAGAATAAGCGCACAGTGGCCGAGTGATTACTCCGGTCACTTTTCACCTAGGCGTCCCGGGTTCGATCCCATGCGACCACATGTGGGATTTGTGGAGGACAAAACGGCACAGAGGCGGGTTTTCTCCGGTTTCTACCGCCATTTCATTCCACCGGTGCTCATTTTCATTCCATGATTCATAAGTGTCGTCGTCTGCGTTAAATACGTTAAATACTATCTAATAATGCTGCTCAGTTTACGAGGTCCCCTCACAGTTATTTCTGCATTGTATCACTTGCTACTATTAATATTGCTGAAGAAGGGGCTTGAACTAGGAAGAACCTTGAAACAGTTTATAAGCTTATCTTTTTGGAAAACAGAAGTGATTAAAATGTGCATATTTAAAATACTACTGAAACAAATATAACTAAACGTATACAGACTGGTTAGGAACTCACCTTCTACCATTCCACATAATCAGAGTAAATTTGGTTTATTAAAAATGTAGTCCCTATGCCGCTTAAAATGAAAAATATATTATACTTCAGAGAGTTACATTATTCGACACAATCCTAAACATCCGCGGTATCAGAAGCTGAAATGGACTTTGAAATAAGGTTTTCAAACGCCAAATGAAAGAATCCTCAAGATTTTCATAACCGTTCACTGGCGTATTTTACCTTTTAAGGGGAATTATAGCTGATATTTGAGGAACTTGGATGTTTTTTCATCAAAAAATTGTAATACTTCAAAAGTGTACGATTTTTAAACTCCACATAGGAACATTTCGAACCTAGCTACAGCATATTCAAAAAAGGGAACTTTGTACTCAATATTTGGATAACGTCTAAATGCATTTTGCCGAACACTTTAGTAGTTGCAGATTTTTGTGTAAGTAGTAAAATAAACAAGATTAAGGATTATTATAGGCATATATGTTGTTATTTGCAGTCATGCTAGTGTGTTTTGAGGTATTTAATTAGAGGAAAGCTATACATTTCAGTTAACTAATAAAAATTGAAGTAGATACATGTATTAAAGAAAACTATCCTCGGGCCATTAAATTTAAATAGGTATGGTACACATATTTAAGAAGCACTTAAATAGGTTGCGTAGAAAGTCAAACAGGATAATTTTATATTGTTTAATGAATACGATTAATCAGAAAGATACTAAGTAGTATACCAACATGTAATTAAGTGTTTATGCGTGTAGCTCTTGAAGCGTAGATTCGAAACTCCGTCCTGTGTTACTCTAAACTACAAAAAGCACGTGTGACGATTCAGCCGAGAACGCGAGCGGGCAGAGGTCGGCAAGGTGCGAGGTAACAGCGGTACTGTAGTTGTGTATCTTCCCGAGTATTATTTCATTAGTCTATGACGTGCACACAATCATTGTTTAATTCACCGATATGTTACAGAAGTTACTCAAATTGGTGTCTTTCAGCTTTCTGCCAGGAAATATATCCATAAATTATCTACACACTTCTCGGCAGGGATGTGAGTATTCGTTGTTGAAAAGTAAATTATTCAACTCGTATTTCAGTTATCTAAATAATTAATTTATTGCACACGCAGCATATGCGCTTTAAAAATAAATCGAAAGTAGTATACACAAGAAAACATGTTTTCTAATACTTCAGTAAGTACAAAGCAACGCACAGTAACATACGGTACTCGCAAACACTTATTGTATGCCAACGGCCGCGCCGTGGCCGAGTGGTCAGACCATTCGCTTCTCGCCTAGGTGGCCCGGGTTTGATTCCAAGCAACCGCATGTGAGATTTGTGATGAACAAAGCGGCGCAGGGGCGGGTTTTCTCGGTTTACCCCGCCATCACATTCCACCGAGGCTCCATCTTCATGTATCATCAGTGTCATCGCCTGCGGTGCCATTGCAGTAAAAGCGGGCGTTAAACACTACAAAAAAAAGGTATACCAACACATTAAGCGGACACAGAACTACTTTTTATGGCGATTTTGCTCAAACATGCCGATTTTTTTTATTTTTAGTGCCAAAATGTCACCATACTTAGGTATTTAAATTTTTGATTCTCCTAAGACAGATGTAACACATGTTTTGGACGCCATTTTAAAACGCAGGGCTAGTTAAATGACTCTCTATGTTAAACTTTACACTTAAAGCCATTTTTTTTCAAGTACAGCTTTTTTCGTTATTTTCCCATATTCAAAATGTATCTTATGTTACAAAAATGCTGCTACAGATGTAAAAGGTTTCCTCGCTGTATTCCAGAATGTCTGAAATAAAATGATATGTTGGTATTTTGATATTAGTCATGGTGTAGTTTAAATAAAAATAATTAACATAATCGTGTTCTGCTTTTTCTCGGTTTCTTCACTTTGCGGTAAAATAGTTATTTATGATGTAAGAGCGCAAAGTTATGTTTTTTTTATTCGAGCGGGAATATTGTAAAAGGAGACACAATCGAGTTTCACAACCATGAAAGAATCAAAAGGAAAATTTACGCTCGCGTGTCATACAAAGTTTTTTCTACGAGAATATTCTGATATTAAAAGAAAAGCAACGAAGCATAAAATAAATTTGAGGTTAAGTTTGAGCCATTCACCAAGGGCTCTTTTCTAAACACTACATCATAAATTTCTCATATTGTGTCTCATAAAGTTTTCGAGATTTAGTAGTTTGTAATTTTCTGCAGCTCTGAGGGCATCTGAATTCTAAAAATCAGCCATTTTCTCAAAATACAACACAGAATAACAATAATATTAGTTTGTCACGGCCTGCTACAATTTGAACTCTTAGTAATGGTAAACGTACGTTCTATGTGTGTTTATTTTTGCAAGCGTAAATTTGGAACAAAGTTACTTTACGCTTGCTGGACTTCTTTGCCATAAAAATCAAATTTGCGATCTGAAATGAGCTCGTAAACTACTCAATTACGCTCGGTCGTAGAAAAACTAGTTTTCAAAACAACCTATCAAATATGGGAATATTCCAATTAAATATTTTGTTACAAAGATATTATGGAATGCAGTTTCAAAGAATGACACGTTGAGAAAGATATCTTCCGGGGAAGAAAGCTTTTAAATTTTGCTAATAAAATTTATATAAATTAATTAATAGATCCAGAATGACGTTATATATTGTCTTAAAACTTAATACATATACTTGTTTTGTTGCTAGTAATATCAGTGCAAAACATCAATGCTCTAGCTCTAGCGGTTCCTAAAATTACTTCTAGCACTCTGGTGTCTACTTTGCTTTCTTAATTTCAAAGAGTACATAACTGAACGTCTAATTTTTAAGGTGGGAAAATAAATCCAGTTGGTCTCTTGCTGCTTATATTTCAAAAGCTGGAGAGCAAATTCAAATTATTATCAGCTATGATATTTATGGTTCCTTGGAAGAAAATCTGTATTGAACTTGCTTACAAAAACTTCATTAATTTTGTTATGGATTACCACCTAAGTACGTGGGTAAAAGTTCAACTAAAACTGGAAGATATACTATAACGTAAAAGCTTGGTTTGTTGCCCACATTGGGTGGACTTTTGATTCCATAGCTAACATATCATTATAAAGGTCTAATGAATATTTAAGATGATAATTTCATGGCTAATAATGATGACAGCATTGTTGACGCTGTTGGAAGTGATCGTTCGTATCTTCACACAGACACACACACACACACACACACATACACTGCAAACAGGCCACAGAGGTGCCTTAGAGGTCAACTGAGGGCCGTTTTGACATTATCTAACTCCACCCAGAATGTAGGCTGATGCTGATTGCTTTTGTTCCCAATGAAGACCGCTGTCGGCACCTAACTAAGAAAAATGCTCAATTGTTTTTGTACACTCATAACATTGGCATTCGCTGAATTTGATAGTAACCTGGAATAAAATACCTCCTGCCCTCTATGCAATTGTTTCTATCCTCTAAAAAGTATGTGTGCGCTCTAATAAGAGGTGTGGGTAGCATTCTTCGTTTCATGACTAAGCTGAGGTAATTAACTTCGTTTGACCTCCAAATTTAGTTCATTTACCCTGACCTTTTTAAGGTAAGTTGTGCATAGGACAGCATGCCTCAAGTGAACAAAATGTGTCGAAAGCTTAATTTCTCTACCATCGACTTTGCTGCGTAAGAGGAAGTATTTCATTCCAGGAAAAAGATGAAAATGGGTGTTTTGAGGCCCTTAAATAACAATAAAGCTCCCTTAGGTAAATCTCCTTGTGTGTGTATGTGCCTGTGAACACTAGACTAAAAAAAAAACAGTTGTATAAGTATCCATCTTGGCATTAAGTCCAAAATCTTCTAATATACGTCAGGAAGATATTCGCCAAATTCTCCCACCACAAACCACCTTTTACATGGAGGATTTTTAGTTCTAAAATAGTCGATATTTTCAATAATGGCTTTAATAATATTAACACAAATACCCTATGTTTAAGATTTTCACATGAATAAAACATAACTGCATTTTCTGGTCTGCTTTTCCCAAGGTCGCGGGTTAAAGCCTAGTGGAGGGCGATGAATTTTTGGAAGTAAATTTCCTTAGCATGGCTTCCTTCGGAAGGGAAGTAAACCAGGTGGTCCGGTGTGGTAGATTTACGGCACGTAAGAGAACCCCAAGCTTTATACGGAGGCCTCTAAGTAAAATGAATTGGACTTTCAAGCAATAGAGAATTGGACGCTGAGAACCACAGCAGTTACAAAGTGTCCATAAGTAGAACTTTTAATTTTGAATTTTCGGGAAATGGTCGGCGAAGCCCTCTTCATTAGGAAGGTATTTTGTATAACTGGAAATCATATGAGATAGACAAACCTGCTACAGATAATGTAGCTATAATTTAAACAGTTTATTTCAAATCACATTTTGGGTTGTCTAAGCTATTTACGAGATATCCGTAATACTGGATTTCAGTTTTGAATATGTTATTGTTCAGTACTGTCAGTTTGTTGTTTCTTGTCATATCATGGAAGGAACATGAACATTTTGGAGCGGTATTTTAATATCTGACTGTTGAATCGCTTTCTTCTATCCTCCGTTTACCTTCAACGAAATAATACGTGAATGTATTTTTCCTGGTTGACCAGAAGTATGTAGAAAAATAAACGTATTGGGAATAGTAAGAAGCTATATAAGTAAAAGAAGTTAAATAGACACAAGCATGTGAACGTAATATATAAGGATTTAAAAAAAAACACAAAAAAAAGCTGACTCTCATTTTAGCTTGGTCTATCCATCTTATTTGTGTAACACAGTATCTCAATTAGCATTAGTTACTTTGATTAAGGGCACATTTTTTGGGAGAGTAGTATGTAGACGCCATTTTTGTGAACCGAAAAAGACATGTGACTGCAACAAATGTTCGATATTTAAGTTGCTATTCGTTATTTCTCGTTTCAGGAAAACAACATGGGATCAAAGTCATCACTTAGCGATCCACTTTTTAAACATCCTACTTTGCTTTACCCTACTATATTCTTATCTTCTTTAGCCTTTTTTAGTCATCAATCCTTAACCTGGTTAGCAGAGATTCTTTATTCTTATTGTCTCTCTTCCTGTTTAACCCTTCATATGTTCTGCAGTTTATGTTGTTCTTAATTTGTTGCATGTATTGTAGTCATGCTCTTCCTTTGCTGTTCTTACCTTTAATTGTACCTTTGTAATTTTCAAAACACTTTGAAGTATAATAAATGGCCTGTAAATTTTCTTCTTCTTCCTGTTATTCAACTCCAAATTTCTCTTTTTCCCTTTGCTGTCTTATAACCTTCTTCCAAAGGCTTTTGTCGCGTTATAGTCTGTGAAATCCCCTTCATTCACAATAAACATGATATAAGTAATACGGGAACTCAAAAGACCACAAGGACCTGCTTCGAAGACAACTTTCTTAAATTCCTGTTCATATTTTTAACAAGGCACATTGAACAAACATACATTCTTAATAATTAAAAATGTACATTTACTCTCAGATTGTTACTAAATTGTCTTCCTCTTCCTTTACATTACTATGGAGAAAATTTTGAAAATATGGCTCATTTAATTGTCTACCTCTGTTATTTATAGCAGCATGTGTTTTCTGAGCGCATTACCTATTTTCGTTAATCTACTGTGTACTTGACTTGCATCCTTTGAGGAGCAAACTTGCTACCTCCTTTCACTCCCCAACTTCATTTTCCACTCACCATCTTGTAAACCCTACATTCCCGTCAGTACGTGGTTAAATTCTAGCAAGAATTGTAACACGTCTAAGACACCATTGGGCTGCCCTCAGCCTACCAACTGCTCGTGTCGAGTCGTGTACTACACAGTTTTCTAGTGAATTTATTCAGTCATAGGCCTGAAATGAGTTCTTTCATTGCTGTCAGAATGAGCAACAAAGTAATTGTGCGTAAATAAATCAGAATCCTTTCTCCACCTGTTTCTGTTGAGAAGCGCTAAGACTAGTGAAAGGATAATGTCTCTGGAATTTCGGTGTGCGAATGATAAACAGCAATTCACATAAAATATTCCAGTGAAATAGATTTGCTTAGCATATTCTCGCCTAACCGAAGGTGAGTCTTTGTAAACGGAATCGAATACCATGCAGTAGATAGAACCGCGAATGGTCATTCCGAACACACGAGAAGTCTTAAGCGCACCTGTCTTAAACACCATTCAAGTGCAAACAAATTTATCAAAACGTAACAGAAAAACCTGGTGAAATAGTGTGTCTAAGTACAGCGTTCCGACACCTTAATACAACTGTAACATTACAATTTATTGAATTCTGAAATCTAGCTTGAAGTTTTAACAGCCTTTGTTTGAGCTTTCAAATGGACACAACTCCATCACACAAAACTGAGACAGCGGTAAAATTACTAGAAGTTTGGTAAATTACCCTAGAAGAACACTATATACTATATGCTGGGAAATACTACATTAATTTTTTGATGATCGCTGGCAAACCGTCAACCATAATAGTGCTATAGGAATAATAGCAATTTATGCCTAATAATGAAATAAAGCGACAGCATGTATTAGTAATGCTTATAAAATACATTATCCTAACGCGTTTAATTAATTTTTCTGTTTTGTTATTAAATTTAGAATACATTTAACAGTAATCATGATGGTGAAACGGATGCTACAGAAAATGACGAATTAAAGATACTCCTGCTTTGTTTGAAGCGCAGAAGTGTTGCATAACTTCATGTGTGTCTTTAAGCTTTATGAGAACTTTCAACTCATTCTTTGCCTTTCCTAAATTCGTAGTCTTTAAATTTGTGCGCTTTCCCAAAAAATAACTTCAGCTTATTTTTGAATGATAAAACTAATTCAAAAATCCTGTTATATTCAAAAGCTATTGTTTTCGTTAATTTTGATTAAGGTTTAAACACATTCATTTTAAATACTGACAAAAAGATGATTTACGCAATCATGTAAAAATGCAATCTATAGTCATTAGAAATATGCTAAGCTGCACTTAGAGTGGAAGTCTTTAGCAATTTCCTTGAGAAATAAAAATTACTCGTGTGCATTCATGGGGATGTACACAATTGCTGTAGAGTCTATTTTAAATCCAAAGAAGTGCAATTGTTTGATTTGTTAAAATGCTTATTTTAAATTTTGCAATACCTCCTTATTTACGAAATGTGACTAATGAAAATGAAAGAAAAGGTTACCAGTGACAACTCTCTCAAGCTTTAACCACTTGTACAAAGCTTGTTCCTTGAAGAAAAGGAAACTAATAATATAGGTAATATTTTAATATTTTCAAGGTTATCAGCATCATTGTAAGGCCAAGTTGTTTCTTTTCTTGACTAGAAAGTATCATTTTAAAAAAAAATATCTAAGGACAAAAAAGAATTTTGGTTTGATTTTTAAAGAAACCTTTCCTGTCATTAATATACATAAACATTGAAAAATCTCGTTACACGGTAATATCTTAAAGACTTTATCCATAGTCGTCGCGGAAATTTTTAAGAAGACGCGGGTAACAATTAGGTGCAAACACATTTGCCAGAATATTATGATATACATTGCAGTGTGTTCTGTTCTAAAGGTAACCTTCCGGCCTTCGCGTAACTTTTTCATAGCTGTTCAACTAGATATTTATGATCACCTGAAAACATGTAATTGGCCTCCGAAACATAAAAGAGAAAAATAATGCGTTCCGTAGTCAAACTTCTGAATATTTTGACTTATATGAATATTTTAGAACTAGTTTTGATAAGAAATGTAAAATAGGAAGGGGGTTGGAAAATAGTTGCCACTCCTATATGCCAAAATAGGAAAAATACTGAATTCCTCGTTTTTTCGCTTTTACCTTTTGAGGCCACTTACAACACAACCTGGTACATTGTATCCTGGACTTCGATCTGGGGAATTACTCCCGATTTCTCTTAAACATTTCCACAGACGATGTAATTCAGGTTTATTTTGTTTATTCCTTGAACTTCCAGTATTAGATGAAGTGAACTGTTTGGTAATAATACCAAAACCTTCTAGGGGATGGAATTAGTAAAATAATCTCATTTAAAATATATACACAAAAATGTACAATATTACGAGCGATGTATCCTAAAGTATTCTTTAAAGTATTACCATCCAAAAATACTCTTCAAGGAAAGTTGAATTCCAGTTCATTTTAATTATTTTTTCGAAAACGATTTGTTTTAAATATAGCTAGCAGATGCTTTGTTTTTACCGTTAAAATTAATCTTTCTCCTCGAAATTCAGAAAAAAACAGAAACATTTGGAAACATAAGTACACAAGTTGATCCAGGAAACAGCTGCGATAGGCACCCCGCTCTCTCATTTCTAGCAGTTGTGTTACCTTTGGATCTACTGATAATTCTTCATGATGTCTGCTTATATGTTTCTGTGATTCTAGTGTTATTGGGGTGAGTTTTTATAAAACTTTCTTAAACAGAAATCATTGATAATAATACATCCCACTCGGAGAGTCAACCTTTATTTTAGCAAAGAAGTCCACACTAATACAGAAAATTACCAGAAAACGAGATGCAAAGGAAAGAAATGCTGGAAGAGCGTAGGTTTACAAAGACAGCGTTTGATTCACAGCAAATTATACCTTTATAAATCGTTGTGTGCGTAAAATAGAGTATACTATAAGTCGCCATTCCTTAGGCATGCTCTGATTCATGAATGCTTTTAAAATATAAATGTTGAAAACAACTTAGATGAACTCCCTGAAGTAGCCGACTTTGTGTAAAATACACTTCTTGATATTTACATACATCTTTGACAAATTTTCAATCCGAAATATTCAGTTCCATAATTTTTACTCGTTATTACTCAAAATATGTCAGTAGGAAGAAGTGTAGGTATGAGTGATCCTACCAGGGATAGATTTCAATGTATATAGCAAAAGATGTTATAAACATGTTTGTTCTATAGTGCATATATTTGTCAAAAAGGTTCTTTCAGATTTAAAAAAGATAGGCAGTACCGGGCTAGGGCCGCGCCGTCGCCAAGTGGTGAGATCACTCGCCTCTCACCAAGGCGGACCAGGTTCGATCCTAGGCGACTACATGCGGGATTTGTGGTGTACAAAGCGGCGCAGGCACGGGATTTCTCCGGGTTTTCCGGTTTCCCCCGCCATCGCATTCCACCGGTGCTCCATCTTCAATGAAAGTATCATCAGTGTCATCGTCTGCGGTGCCTACCTAGTAAAAGCGGGCGCTAAAAACTATAAAAAGTTGGCTATCCCTTGCAGGTGGGAGGTATCTTATGGCGTTACGAGTTGCCTACTCTACTGTGGGATCGGTAATAACTGTACTGAAGATGTATAACTCCCAAGACAGTTACTTAGGTTATTTTCAACCAAATGTTTAATGCGAATAAAAGCCTCTAAAATGGTAGCACCCTCCTATATGTAGAGTGAAAATTGTTGCGTATTGTGCACATATATGAGAAACTAATAGGCATACCGTTTTATAACCATCAAATACTACTTAAAAAAATTCAGAGTTTTATTGATGCACTCAAGGAGAGAATTTTTGTTTAACAGTTTAAGGGAAAGGAAAGTAAATTGTGTAATTGAAACGCTTAATGCATGAGGATAACAATTGTATAGCTATCCTATTTTTATTTAAGATTTCATGAAGTGAAATAAAAGGGAGGTACAAGTTTGGTATACATAAGTGACAAACGAGATATCTTATATCGTTAATCTCATTTTACATCGATTTGTATAAAAAAAATACTGTATTGAGGTTAAGCTTTACGCTTGAGAATGAAACTGAAATTAAAGGAATTAAATAATGAACTGTTCTCCATTATGCATTTAAGTAAGACCTTAATCGTTCCTTACGTGGGTTACAATGCGAAAAGAATTTAAGAACGCCTTCTAAGCTGCATTAAGTGTTCAGAGACTGAAACGGTATTATAATTTTCCATTTGCCTTTATATATGATATTACCAGCCTCTTAGAGGATGACATACAAACTATCCGATAGGTATATTTCTTTCCTTACCTTTATAGAAATATTATAATTACTTTAGTAAATAAACTTTGGTAAGATTTCCTAAAAGTGTTTGTTAAATGAGTTACAGTGGCATTAATGCCTTCAAGGAAAAGACTGAACAAATAAGGGCATGGTTTTCTTAGGAAAGTTCTAACGTTGTCTTTCTTATGTGCTCTTCCCACTTGAAAATGTTGCTTTGTTGCAGGTGCTCCTTGATATTCAATGACCCCGTGTTGGACTATTCTGTATACAGATACTGTTCCTTCCAATAGCATTTCAGTGTTAACCAACTGAATGCTCCGTGACGTCAGAAAACAAGTCTCTTCTTGCTACCTACTTACTCCTAGGAATTTCTTCAGAAGTGTAAGATAGAAAGGGCAAGAGCAAAATCAAAGTTATTTGGAGCCCAGGACTAACGGGCTAAAGGAAATATATGTTGCTCGTTGACTAATGTTGTTGCCCACCCTGTCGCTCCCTATGCACCGTTTGGCTTTGAATTACTGAAAAGATCTTATTCTCACAACGCCAAAGAAGCGTTTACTGACTTGACTTCTGTAGGTCATGTGTAGCTTTTGAAGAATATTATGGAAAGACGTTAAATAAATTTGGGGTTAACGAAATTAACTCTCCTATTTCCACTATTTAAATACATTATTTAACAACGCTAATGTATTAATACACTCTTGAGTCTATTGAAATTACTGAGTGCTTAATTAGATCCATGATCTTTTAACGTTAAGATCAAAATATCTGAACTATACAAACGGATATTATAAATAGCTTAGAATTAAACTAAATGAAGAATAACTTTAGAATATAAGCTTCATTGTTATGTTTCCTGTAAGTCAATTTTAATTAGGAAAAGGACGTTGTCTTCTAGGACTTGCATTTGTTTTGCCTGGTCGTTGATATTTCAGTCTCGTAACACAGAATACCATCAACCAAACACAGAAGCTATCTAGCTGAAATTTGTAGCGCACTATGTCACTGTTGAAAGCAACCAGCTATCGTTAGTGATGCAAATGGAAAGAATTATTAGTTATTCACAAAGCAGAGCACTTTATCCCGTATCAGCTATTAGAAAGAAACGCGTATTGATGGGAATTGGCAACGCTGTTTTACAGCCGTATCATTGCGTTTCTCCCCTGCCACAACAAAGTGTTATGTTAAGCCAACCTAATTAACATTCTTCGTTCTCCTGTTTGCGTATCCAACAGGGGCTTCACGCAAACAGTACCGATAATGCTTATCCTCAGAGGACAAATAAAAAATTTGCTAGGGCTGTCACAATGTTAATATCGTGTTAAGCGAAAAACAGATTTCCCAAGAGGAAGAAAAAATCTCCATGTTATGTGCACTTAAAGCCCGTGTAAAGTCTAACTGAAACTGCGCAGGATCAAAGTGTCGAAAACGCACCCCAAAACGTTTCAAATCACCTGTAGAATTACATAAGGAAACGCCATTTAATGTAATGAATTTTGGGTAAGAAAAACTCTTGTGTTCCATTCATATGACTTTCTCTACCTACCCGGCAAACAAACTTTTTACAAATGATTCTTCCTCTTCTTCCCACATTATGCTAATCGAGATAAACACTTAGTACTTAGTTCCTTATAAGTAGAAGCGAAATAAGGAATATACCAAGCTATAGCGATAATCATACGTTTTAAAAAGCCATTCAGAATGAAGAGGAGTTCAGAAGCTGTGCCCTGAAAATTCAAGATATACATGTTATTTGTGATGTAAGTGGCTTAAATAATTGGTATTTTAATCAAAATCGTTTGAGCCATTTTTGAAAAAATCAACATTTTCCAAAAAATTTTCATGTAAGAAGTAGTTTGAGGTGGGGGAATTTGAAAATCTTCGAGTCACATCCCTGGGAGATATTAAACTTACATATCAAGTTTGGTATTTAACAGACTATTGATTTTTAATTTCACACATACACGGGCCTTTTTCAGAAAGTGCTTAGCTTTGGTTCAGGAAATCTCATATATTTCCGGTTAAATTTTGGCATTGAGTTTTTTTTAAGGAATACAATATCTTGGTACGGATATAGGTAGACCGTAAGAGGAGTTCTACGTTTCAATTATACTGCAGGCATCTTTTGGCAACAACTGAAGAAATCTTGACATAGCCGCTAATCATAAAATACATCATACTTTCTCACGTGCTTATTTGCGGCTCAAAGTACATAATTGATTATAAAACATATTATTCCGTAGGTTTCTCAAACCTTAAGAACTGCTACTCCCTTTCTATCTTAGAAAACATTAAGCTCTGAAGCTATTTGAAACACCTTCGTCAATAATTTTGCATATTTTAAAACAATATAGAACAGATGAAAGCTTTTTGAAGATGAGAATATAAAACAACTGATATAAGCAAACGTACAGGACATATTATTAAAACAGAACGCAAAATTAAATTGGACGTATTATCAATGAATAAAATTACTAGTAAATATTTATGGCCTACAACATCAAGACGATTAGTTCTTATCTTTGGGATGCACCTGTTCGCTGAAAATCCATTGTACAGTGGCTGCATTAATTCTGGACACCCTTTTTTGCTAAATTAACCTTCAAATTTGAATATTGCATTAGCTTCAGCTTATAGTAAAAGGAACAATACTGTATTATCGTTACACAATGAGGATAGGAATGATCCTGAATGAGAGTTGAATTCAACATTCCAATTTGAAAGTTCATTTAACGAAAAGCTGTCCAGAATTAATGCCCCTACTGTTTATAAAAACGAAGTAAGGGGAGATTTTAAGAGAAAAATAGAAATATGTAAAACAATTGTCTGTGTTCCATGTATGCAGGTGTATACAGTAAGAAAACGTGTAATTAAAAGGACAAAAGTTGCAGACTTTCGTACATGTTAGCGTTGATATGCCCTATTGCTTGTATTAATGTGCTATGCGCATTGATAACGTTGTAAATGGCTCTAGAGACTGTCAATTAATTCTTTATTCCACAATAGCAGTGTGTAGGATAGGAGTTGTGACATAGAGTCAGAGTTGGAGGCAGACGAGGAGATCCAGGGTTCAAATCCTGGCTATGGCATTAATTTGTTCAGTCTGGCTCTATCTTTCCTACTTTAGTGACTATTATCTTGTTAAGGTTTACTGATTCTGCTGATTTGCCCTGCTTTTGAATGAGTGTAGGATAAACATGCCTTTGAGAATTTACAGCCTTTTATCCTCTTTATTCCGCTGTCATTCACACATGGCCATTAGGAGACCATATTAAAATACTGGTCATATCACATCTGTATATGAGAAAAAGAGCACCGTGTACAGTTCCGATATCTTAAGAACAATTCACGCAGTCGAAATCATGTGAAAAGTGAATCGGATAACGGAGCTAAGAAGATTTTCTGCTGTTGCTTTAAATTCGTGCACTTTTTCTTTCCTCTTTGTCCCTCACTCCTTTCTTGACTTCAAAGGACTAGCAATGGTTCTTACTATTTAGGACAGGCTGTTCCAGTTTGGTAAATGAGCAGCGAATAACTCGCGAGCCACCTATAGCATGAAATACACCGCAGCATTGAGAACAAGCTATCATCACGGCTGAATTAATGGTCGGAAATGAAACAGCATAACGCAAGTACTGTGGTGTGACCTTTGCCCAGAGACGTATTGGCTATTACAATCTCCTTCCACCTTTGTTCCGAGTTTTTTGGTTGAGTTCACGCATCTACTCTGGCTCATACGAGTCGAGTTGGAACAGCCTGATCTAGGAACACAGAATGTTACTGCTCGTCAAAACAAATGTTTCCAATTAATCTAGGACTGCACAGACACACAACGATACATTCCATATAACCTCCATCACCGGTTGTAATTCTGGTGCCAAGTATAGATGATATACAAAATCGTCTGTATATTCTACACATGTCGTCTCTACGTAGAAGGAGAGGGAGAGAAGAACGGTAAAGAGAAAGAGAAATGAGCAAACGCGAAATGTCTGTAAATGCTTTTCCTGTATAGTAAAGCTCCTTATAAAAGGAAAAATGTGGAAACCGTCCGCTTCGGTTACAGTTACATGAAACAAACCATTCGGCAGTAGAATGCACGGACTTCAATTGCCCCATTAGTGAATGATATTAATGTTCTATAATGTCATTTAATTTCCAAGCAACTCTTCTATTATTTAGAGTTAACGTAATGATGCTTGCTGAAATGAACTAAAAGAGAAAGTCGCATCTAACTGAAAATAAAATACAAATATGCTTAAACTAAATGCTTATCTAGTCTATCAAGTACAAATATAAATATTTACACGTACAACTTAGAGTTTTACAATACAAAATAAAAGCACGATAATATTGTAGTTTCGCTGTTCAGAAAAGTACGGGAGGAGCCGGGGTAGTTCTGTGGGCCTTCGTTCAAGGCTGTCGTGCTGAGTATCCGTGGTTTTATTCCAGTTTCTGTGCTGGCTATTTTAAGTTTGCCCTATACAAAACTTCACTCTTATTAGCTCATTTGGAGTATGGAGAATAGCTAAGGTCCAAATGCTTCGGAGTTGTCGGTAAAAACTGCAGGCTGTCCTATCCACTCCCATTCTCTTCACCCCTTTACTGCTGGGCACCCTCACCTCAAAATGTCATCATTTAGTGAAATGAGGCCATTCTTGAAAAACAGTAGCTCGGGAAGCGTTAGAAACAAACCAATCAATGAAAAACTACAGTGGAACAAAATTTATTAATGTATTTAAGCATTTAATGAAAGAGGGTACGAACTTTCCTATCCACATAATTTATAAATCGAAATGAGTAACATGTACATTTGTGAGTAGTAAACCAAGTGAGTCAGCTCAAATACCGTGGTTCGAATCCCTCGGGGCTTTCATCTACTTTGCATGCCTCGCACCTTTCTTCCTCCATTTACCAAGTAATGCTTGTTGAATACTTTAGTTCTCCTCTTCTGGTACTGTGGTGTGATTGACTATTATATCTTTAGATGGAGTTTATTTACATACTTATTTTTATTTGTTTGTTTTTTCCTCGAAATAGGAAGATGCTTGATGATCTTTGCATCTTAAAGGAAACCTCTATATGTATGCAAAGAAGGTCATGCTGTGAGAGAGCCACATCTTTAATTCGGATGGTTTTTTTTAAAATAGTTTTAATATTAAAGTAATACACAGCAGTGATAACAGATTTCGCGCTAAATATTTCTCTAGAAAATATTGGTATAGGTACATTTTCGAGGATTAAATTCGATTTATTTGCATAAAGCGCCTCCTAGCCAGATAAGTGCGGACACTAGATGTGTTCCATAAAGGCTCTCAGGAAATAAGTTACCAGTAAAAGTACCATGCTCCCAATGATCGAAAAATATACAGGTCAATTTATTTCTTCATTAAATAAAGAGATTTCATTTGAGCTTTAATTAATAATCCCTTCTCCCTTATCCTGGAAGCAATATTTCTAACATGCCGACTCGGAGAAGCATAGGTACGTTGCCATTCCCAAGAGAAACCACATATTTTATGTATGCCACGTAGTTTTCCTTGCATTTATCGCTTTTTATCGCGTTGTGTGCTGAAATATTTTTCGCGCCTATGATTCACCGATCGGCCGAAGGACATCTCCCCTACACAGATCTTCATCTGCACTCTTTCGTTAAGAAGTGTGTAACCTCACCTATAGTAGGAATAGAAATAAAGCTGCAGTCTATCAGGCCAAATGAATGTCTAATGTTCCATTAAGTATTTTTTAAAACAAATGCATACACACCATTTTCATTTAAAAGAATATGCAACTTACTGATCTTTAAACGATAAGAATCATGTAAAAGTAGCACAGCTGTCTACCATTGAAGTTATATTTCTGGCACAAAAGCTTTACGTCTAGACAATTACAACCTTAGGTATGTCTAGAAAATGTTCTTTCAAAAGAGGTACTAATATAATTTAGTCTATATACTTTTTAAATCTGGCGCTTGCTTATGAATAGGACCACCTAGATATATTGGGAAATTACGCGCATGGTGTTCCTGGATTAGTTAAAAATAAGTACAGTATGTATATCGCATATGCTGCATTCTGGAAGAAAACTCTATCCCATACTTGGGGAACATTACTCCGAAAGTGTGAGCAGATTCGTCCACATGCGCTAAGAGGACTCAGTTTTTTCTAGCACATGCTATAGTAACTTCACAACCAAATCTGGAGTTACGCTTTGGTGGTCACGATCAGAGAGGAAGTAGGGGAAAAACACGACACCTTGGGAGTACTGTTCGCCAGGCCTATAATCACAGAGTATTGCCTATAACCAGCAATACTCTGTGATTTTACAAAAACACAACAGTGAAGGAGCAAGCAACTCATGCAACATTGGTAAACAAATCTTAACGCGTAGTTAGTATAATACAAAGCCGAAACAACAGCTATATGTCTGAAAAAATGAATGTTACTGCAATAGGATACAAATTGGCACCCGAGTTTAAGCCAACGCAATTATATAAAATAGCATCGGAACATAAATGATTTTAAATCCTCCATATGTTTGGTGCTTTATAGCATTTGATTTTGTAGGCTTGAACTCTGATTCCATTCAGCGCTACAACACATATGTTGAAAGATATGCAACAACAAAATTATTTTATTGCATGCTATTGTAAAAACATGTTTAAAATATTGCACGTTTCCACGTCTTAATGCTAAAAGCATTCACTACCAATTACGTATGCATAATTTTAATTCACTCAAGTTGTTAACCCAGCTTATTTATTAACTGAACATTAATTTTAATCTATCATATTACAGTGTTTTCGCAATTTTAGTTTTCAGTTCATTTAAAGGCATCCAAATTAATTCCCATTGAAGTCAGTTATCTAAGACCACCCGGAAAAACAAGTACTAATCAGGAAATTGGATTTATTGGAAATAACATTAGAATGATAGTAAATTGTATATAGCAAATTATGAAATTAAATATCTGTCACATTGAAAATGCATAATGTGATATATTCTTTCTAAGGAAGAAACTTTCCTTTCTCGAGATTTTTCCAGACTCGAGAAAGGTTCACCTCACCGTTTTCTCGGTGAAAAATATACAAGATTTTTAAATGGTCAGCGTGTTTATTGCATACCCAAACGTGCGGATTTAACCTGGACTGACAAGCCACGTGCCATATCTGACGATCTATCGACGCACGTGGCAAGATTTTCACCGTAAAGGCATTCTTTCCAAGCTGGATAGCTTGGGAAGCTATTAAAGGAAAGCAGAGATAACATTTGAAGAAAGGGGAACAAAATAACGATATGGTAGACGTCCAAACTGAAGACAAAATCACAGGTGATTATGACAGCGAAGAGACAAGACTCCTGGACGGCGATGAGCTATGCACACTTGCTACTAGGTCGTAAAGGAGGCACTTATTTCTATATACTCTACATTACGGATAAATACATAAACGTTCAGCGTACGTCAACGCACTAAAGTTCTCTACAATAATACGAATGTCGCATTACGCGTCTAATAAATAACGCCATTAGAAACTTCGAACGTGACTCTCAAATATTAATAAAACAAGGGAAAAAAGAAGTGGATTGGATATAATACGTGGCGGTCTACAAAAGAAGTGTAATTTGGGAAATAGAACTGAATATTACAGTTTAAGTAGCAATTGATTATTAGGGCTTGACTACAAGGTAGGATACAACAACCCTGAAACTAAGGTATCATCTCTACCACACATTAATTCCTGAGAAAATTTCCTTGTTCCCGCCATCCTTACCTGGATCCCAAACACGTAAGATTTCCAAAGTGTTTACGCTACTACTCGTATCACAGATAACAAAGCAGCAAGTAAGCGTCCGGCAACGGGATGCCAATCTTACTGTGTGTGTTTAATAGCATATCGCTAATGGCCTTAAAAAAACGGTATCCTTAACCTCAACCACTGCTACTGCTACAACATCTATTTAACCTCATATGTCTCTAGAGTTCATGCAACTAAATAATAATGGAGCTAAAAATAGTGGAGACGACTCACTCTTATCAGATAGAAAGGTTGAATGAATTTAATTGCAAATAATCAAGTATGGTTCCCGTGTACGTATAACGTAATAAATCCATGAAACTAAAGCAAGAATTATGGGGAAATAAGAACATTCAAGGATATTAACCGAATTTTTTCAGATACATCAGGTTTGATCTCTGTGCTTTACAGCCTATATATGAAAGTGACTATTTGTGTTTAGGAATCACACCTTTGGAAAACAACAATAATATTAATATGATGATGGTGATGGACATAAAATATCAATAACTTGGGATTCAAAGAAGAACATTTTTAACTATGCATAACCTAATAAACTGTTTTATTTCCACCACAGGGAGATTCGCAATTCATCTTAACACGCTTGCTGAGCAATATATTTTTGCCGCCCCACAAAAAGACAAGGCCTTGATTCCACAGAAGGCATTTGATATAAATTGCATAAAAGGAGAAGAGACAATGCAGCTTTCTCTGATTATAGCTGCCCAGGATAGAAAGGTGTTATTCCCAGCAAGATATATTGTAACTGCAGAAAATGAAATAAACAAATATGTGCATGTATTTGATATAAAGTAACACATCGATAATTATTTCTGCCCCCGAAATTTTGTGGAAATATATAATTTTCTTGGCATTTCAAGGTTTCTTCCTTTAACTTACAAAGCGTTATGCTTCTTAATGGTAATATTTGTTACAGAACGCATATGAGATAACGGTACCTATAGCAAAAACACGTCAAACGACCAATAACGAATTATCGATACGGTGAAATAATTTATATAATATTTTAACTACTTCTTTAAATATGTTCCATATATATAGAACTTTAGGCAACCTGAATGCAGATGCCAGATATCCCCACAGAGCATTATAATGCAAGGTGTCCACAAGACTTTATGTATTTCTTTTCCATCCAAACTTGTCCGCATTTATCTACACTTTAGTCACTCTAGATGACGCGACTGCAAGAGTGGTTTCTGCAATTTTAAAATATGCTTCATTTATCCCTGAGGATGATAAAATGATGTGATATAAAATATTTTTGCATCAAAATAACAAAATTTGTGTTTCTACGGGGTACGTTCAAGTTATAATACCTGCTATTTTTTCTCAGGACTGGGATCAGATAGGTACTTCTGATTTGTTTTAAAATACACGTGGACTCTTTGTGATGCCTGACAGAGATGGCAGCACTGTATGGTGCATAGAACGCTAGTGGCAGCGACGAGAGTTAGGACTGTTTTGATACTTAAAATGGCGACGTTTTCTCTGCAAGAACAGCGTGTAATCGTTTGTTTTCTCCATTTTCGTGGTGTAACACCAATTGAAATTCATCGCCAGTTGAGTGAGGCATGTGGTGATGGCACCATGGATGTGTCTAATGTGCGCTCCTGGGTGCGACAGTTCAATGAAGGCTGAACATCGTGTGACAACAAACCAAGATAGTCACGGCCTCGCACCAGCCGGTCTGACGACATGATCCAGCGAGTGGAGAACGTTGTTTTGGAGGATCACCGATTGAGCGTTGCAGACATCACCTTCAAAATTGGAATTTCCGTGGGATCTGTGCATACAATTCAGTATGAAGATCTGAAAATGCGAAACGTGTCTTCCAGGTGGGTGCCACGGATGCTGATGGATGATCACAAGGCTGCGTGCGTGGCAAATTGTCAGGCGATGTTGACGCGTGATGACGGCATGAATGGAACTTTCTTGCAATCGATTGTGACAATGGATGAGACGTGGATGGCCTTTTTCAACACTGAAACGAAGCGCCAGTCAGCTTAATATAAGCACACAGACTCACCGCCACCAAAAACACATCGAGTGAGCGCCGGTGCTTACAAAATGATGCTGTAAATCTTCTGTGACAGCAGTGGTGTAATCCTTACTCATTGCATTCCAAAAGGCACTACGTTGATGGCTACATCCTACGAAAATGTTTTGAAGAATTAACTCCTCCCAGCTTTGCGTGAAAAACGGGTAGAAAAGGTTGGACGTGTGCTCTTTCATCAAGTCAACGCACCAGCGCATCGGGCCTACGCGACGCAGGAGTTTCTTCGTGACAACAACTTTGAAGTGATTGCTTATGCTTCCTACTCACCTGGCTCCTAGTGACTTTTGGCTGTTTCCCACGATGAAAGACACTCTCCGTGGTCGAAGATTCATTAGTCGTGCCGCTATTGACTCAGCGATTTTCAAGTGGTCAAAACACACTCCTAAAGAAACGTTCGCAACGGCCATAGAATCATGGCGTTGACGTTGTTAAAATGTGTACGGATAGAGGGAGATTACGTTGAGAAGTGACACTAGTTTCACATTTTTCTTGTCATTACTTTGTGAGAAAAAAAATAGGAGGTGTTATAGCTTGAACGTATCTGGTGAAGTTTATTTTCTTCCACATATTGAGAAGGAAGAATTGGACTTCACGGTAAATACGGTAATCCGTAAGGCTTTAAGCTCTCTCATGCCCGTTTATACTAATTTCCTTATTCGACCGTCAAGCGTGGAGCAATTAGCAAATGCAATGCGTACCAAAACGGAACGGAAGAGTTGACTTCTTTCAGACTGTCTGTATCGCTAGCAATGAACACATCCTCAGCAAATTTCCCCTCAGCATAAAAATTAACGGTCACTGTTAATATTCAAGCATATCTCGGCTTAAAATCAAAACTTATCGAGATTGCATTCAGAAGAGGCATTTCTAATACCAGAATAAAAAATATGTTATTTGTGCACCACGAGATATTAATGGCTCCAAAGATTTTCTACTCGTTGATATGTTTTGTTTTTTTTTTCCTACAAAGAAATAAGTCGGGAGCGAAACTGAACTGATCCTCGAAAGAATCAGGAATACCTTTAATATAGTATGCGGCACGTTGTTAACTGGATGCACACAAGATGAAATGTAAGAAGTGGCAGATGTTTAAAAGCCACAAACCTGGTCATGTCATTCAATATCACGTATGCTAAAAATGTGTCCCTATACATTTTATAATGTATACACATATTGAATCAATTTTATCAAAATGCCACTATTATGCTCTTGAGCGCTCGAGAGTTACACACAAAGTATACAGGTATATATGAGAAAAGCATCAAAAGCATTTATGCTTAAATGGAGTATATACACATAATCCATTACGATTCAAATGTATGTTCTTTGGAGCAACAAATGCAATGAATATCTTCTTCAAGCAATTAAGCGCACTTGTGTTGAGTTCTGTGCTATGCTTCATATTCATATATTCTGGAATTGTATCTGACTCCCGAGAATGGGGTGAATTTCAGGAATTGTGATAATTGTCACATATACCAGTAATGATTTGACATGAATTAACATAGAGCTCAGGAGTCATTGCCATATATCAAGCCAATATACTTCTAGAAAAGTATAAAAAAAGCCACAAATGTTTGCCGCTAATGATCTGACAATCTGAGGCACGGTGCTGTGGTTGTACCATAGTTGAGGCAGTGACCTTGGAGTTAGAGAAGTGTCACTAGTCACATACCTATGTTGCCGAATTCGTTTTGCTCAACTCAGCCATACAGTATTTGTGTACTACCGTGGGCACAAAAAATTAGTCATCCCTAGAGTCCATATGTCGATCAAAGAGCTTCACGTATCTGCGTAAAAGCTGCGTTCACAACGCATACGAACTGCATAACGATCTGCGACTGATAGAGCAATGCTTAAATTATGATTACTGAAAACAGATCACAGAACAGCATTACTGTGGCCGAGAGGTTAACAAGGCTTGCTCTCACTCGTAAATTCCTAGGTTCATATTCCATGTTGTTTTTAATTTCTCTTATGAATCTTATTTTATGACTGGATATGTAGAACATAATAGTATATTATATAAATTTGGCAGTTGAAGTTATGGGCTTATCTATTACACAAAAACATAGTTCTACTAGCACTCGTGTTAAATAACAAAAACGAAAATGATAATTAAGCTATGATCTTCTAAAACTAAAACACAGAAGATAAACATAACTAATACTGAGGATATGAACCCTTAACCATAAAAATGCCCTAAATCTTCGGGGCTTAGAGAAAACTAAATATCTGCAGTAATGCGGACGAGAAGCCACAAGATCCTAGGCTTCTTGAATTTGTGTCCAAAAGCCATCTTTTGTCCTTCGCCCATCTACAGGTAAATTGGAGCGAAGCTTCCTTTTTACCTCAGTCTACACATTCTCATTAGACATAATATGGTTGGCTTCTAGTTTCTGCCGCGTCATCGTAAACTTCTGCCGAAGTTTTCACCTCTTATATTAGATAGTCTTCATGGCTACACAGTGCCAGAAGCTGGCCGCGAAAGTCTCCAAGAACAGATTCTCAATAAGGTACAAATCTGGTGAATAGGGAGGCCAGCCTATCACTGTTATATTCTGCCTCTCTGAAAACGAATTTGAAACACTTCGAGACGATTATACTGTACAAATTCAATAATTCCATCAGCATATACCATCCTCACTAAGAGAATCAAAATATTATCGAGTATTACCGTTTATACAGTACACCGTTCAGTATTTCGTCAAACTGCAACAGCACACCTAGACTCCTCTTGATATCCAGCCCCATCACGATGCAGATACGCGACAATTTTGGAATTGTGAAGCAACGTATCGATGAATAGTCAATCACCTTTCCCTTACGTGTGTAAGAAAATATCACCTCGTGTGATAATACCATGTTATTCCAGGTGCGGTTAGCACTTTCCTTTTGGATCGGATCTCTATAAAGTGCGTGTTGAATGTTTGCTGAGGGTGTGTTGAGTAAAACAAGATTCCTACCTACCAAAAAATTCAAATTTGCCCAAAACTGAACTCCTAAAAATATTTCACAGCATTGGTTTTCTTAACAATAGCCTTAGTATTTTTTCATTCTATACAGTTTGCTTTTTTTTAACAGAGAGAGAAAGAGAGAGAGAGAGAGAGAGAGAGAGAGAGAGAACTGATCGTGCCTGATGCGTTTTTACACCATTGTGTGTACCACATGCTTTCCTGTGCGGCATATTGCTCACCGGCAGAGTAAACCCTGAAAGAAACATCATAATAGCTATTATATTATAAACTGTACTGAATGTCATGTATAAAATATGTATGTCTGAAATAACTAGCCGCTATGTGTTGATTTACCATGATTAGGTGAATGGGGGAGAGTGTGAGCTACAAGCGAGAAGCGAACCTGCGAACCTCACGAGAGTATTAACTTACGTTTTGCCACAGCGCTACAGTGAACACACATGGAAGATGGATTTTTTTGGTAGTGTTTAGCGCCCGCTTTAACTACTTATGGCACCGCAGACGGTGGAAGATGGAAGGTTTAGTAATGTCACACATTACATACTGTATCATTTTTGTGCCGTTAATATTTTTAGTTTATATTGATAGCTTATTGATTCGTTTTGTTTCCTAATCGGCTAACCCTCCCCGTATTCGTAGGGCATGCAAGCCAATGTCTAGGGGTCAGAAGCCTGTCGAGGAGGCAACGGCACGAAACCACAGAATGAGAACCTGTTACGAGGGATCAGCCCGTAGAACATGAAGATGTGGGTGATATGAAATGTAAGCAAAATGGATGATGGGAAACCACGGCGCCGTTATAGTTTATTGTAAGAAGCGAAAGTTATGCATTTGATTATGATTATTGATCATACGGGTTAGTAATATTAAACTTTGGAATCAGTGACCAGCTGTTGCTGCCGTTACATGACTGTATCGGTGATGGTGCACTCAAGGTGTTGTGTCCTATAGGACTAAGCTGAATTTGGCATCCAGGTGTGCATTTTATGCTGCATTTTCTACGGCTTATTAATTATCTGACCATTTTATGTTATCAAATAATTCACAACTGTAGGGAATGGAGACGTTGCTCATAATTTATATAACACGATGTTAGTGTGCTATAAGTTAACGGTAGTCAGATTTCATCCAAGAATAGAATAACATATTTCTTTCAGAGAAAACATCCAAAATACGGGAGTGCTTTTGTTGCTTACACTCGCATCTTTTGATTGAGATGTTAGAACGCGTCTATTCATGTAAAGAAATTCCTTATTTTATACTAAATCAAGGAATACTGGTTTTTATATTTTCACCTCTTGGTTTTGTATATGTTTACCTTTCCATACTAAAGCCTTACTCTGATTAAACTTAGTAGATATTCTTTAGCATCGAAGGGCCAGGTTTTGATTGTCTTTTGCGGTGTCTACCGGGACACAGATATGAAGTTGGACGGCTTAAGTAATAAGTAGGGCCGGGATGGTTATGTAATTTTATGTTTTGTTGTTATTAAAGTTGAAATACTGGATTTGTAATGTGTTGGAGTTTCATGATGATAAGAGCCCAAAAATTTGAACTTGAGTGTACATATATTTGACTCTTAAGTACATATTATTACACATTTTAATCATTATTACATATTGTCACACCCCACATTATATGTTACTAAAGGGACCCGCTGGCAGCTGAGAGGTATGAGTAAGAAACTCTACTCTTTTACTAAGGGTGGACATAAAGGGACGCACCCGTCTGTGCAAAATACTATACAACACGGGAAAACCTAATGCACTAACAAAAAGGACGTATATAGGTTAACTAGGTTACTAATATAAAAACAAACTCTTAAAATTCAAGAGCAAATATACTGTTACATTTTATTGAATACATTGCACCATCTTGGCGCGAGGCCGAAGCTTCCCGGAGGAGCCGAAGCTCCGTTTTCACAACTATTACAACTGAAGGTCACATTATAAAAGAGACCAATTACCACGCTTACCGCGGTTTTAATAACTGTTCAAGTTGGCAATGTCGCCAACATTATGATACTTGTAAATTACAATGCTACCACATCCTGTGCACACAGCCAGGGTGTGACAGTATGATTACAAATATATTAATATTTCCAGGCTTACTTACAATTTTCTTCACTTAAAACTTCGACTTTTGAAATTGAGTACAAGCACAATTTAAGTATGCACCCATTACTTCCGTGAAATTGAACGGTCGTTTAGACACTAAAAAGCCATCTTGCGTGATAACAGTAGAACAAACATTTGAAACATGTGTTTATCCCTTATTGTTTTGGGGACCGTAATTTGCAAAAATTAACATGTGATTTCAACTTTGTTCACATCTCCAGTCTAATATGTGAATCATGTGAAGATGCAGTACAGCAGGGTATTTTACAAAAAAAGCAAGCCAAAGAGAGAAACAGACATAAAAGGTTTTTGTAGAAACAGGGCCTACACACCACTCAATTTGTTTTAAATCCAGTACTCACCACAGACTTAAAAGGCATGTTACCAGTTACCACTTAGCGGTTATGTTTCTAAATTTGGCCAGATGTATACTTAGGGCCACAAGGAATGAATGCAATTTAAACTAGAAATTGTCCAGTTTCATTCGATTTTTCTCCATTACTGTTCTAATTATGACAGTAATTTGCTGGAGAGCCATATAAATTAATTATGACAAAGCAACAATGTCGTGAATTGAAGAACCATTTTAAAGTTAAACGAAACACAGTACACTACTCCACCAAAGATAAATTTCTACGTGATAAAACTATTTAGCCTTGGCGACATGCTGTCGGATACTTTTTAAGATCACCAGGGCATATTCTACCCTTGCAAATCTAAACTACAAAGGGACTGTTCCCATAAAGCTTTGTGAACAATGCTCAGGATTTGAAAAATCTGTCCCCTCCAGCCTCTCACGAGTTCAGTAACATTTTATCAGGAGGAGTACGCCCATTCTGTTGGAACATGGCAAGACTAATGTATAAGAAAATTTAAATAAGATTGCTGTATTTGCCTACAACTCGATACATTACTGTAAGTCAATATTATTTAAAACTAAAATTCTATATTCACAAAGGTACATCAGCTATCTATTGGGTATTAAAATTGGAATTTCGCGACATATCCAAGGCAACATAGGCAAGAATACACGAGTGAGCTCTTCGACTCTGCTATTAGTGTAGACTTAGGCAATAAGATAAAGTGTTTGTCTAAAGCCAAGCTTACCTATATAAAGAATCTTACCAGCATGCATCTGTCGACTTATCTGTCTTATTGGGACATTAATAATTTGCACGGGTAAATAATGCTGATTCACATGCCGCTTCATATATTACTTAACATGTTTTGGATAAGCAAGACATTTGTCACATACCTTATATCCCTAACATAAATATAAAAGTCTGCATAAATCTTGGCGAAGGAGACTTGAAATACTGCTCTGTGCAAAATGTGATATACCACTAAATGGCCAATACAAAACGCTCAATGTAACTCCCTAAATACCTTGTATTATAGAAGCATGGAGTTAGGCGTTAAATTATACTTTTATGTGACACATATTCACTGAACGGTATCGTGCATCTAGTCTGATTGCTTAAATGTGTGTATTGAGATGGATGCCGAAAACAGGGCCACACAAGTTTGTAAAGTCGAGCAAAATTTTTGGAAGAAATTGTATAATGTAGTTTACAAAAACGACAGACTCATCACTAAGTGCGAACAAGTCCGAAAATGTTCGGTCCGCCGCGCCCTCGCTAAAAGTAAAATTGTATGTGTGAATACTTCAGCAAAGAGTCCAGAGCGGAAGTATTCACGTTCAATTCAATATGCATGGGTGATGCAATTTGGAAGTTTTCAAAATTTACCTATAATTTGTATGTTTTCTATAAACTGATGAAATCCAATTATGGGAAGCCAACTCCGTTATATGGTGACAAGTTCCTTCACTGTCGAAATTAGTATAGACCATTATGGCTTCATTAAATTCAGCACTTGCCGTTTCAATACAATAAATGATGTACATAATTATAATACGAATGGGACACAGTAAACCAATAGGTTGATTGGTTTGTTCAAAGATAAGATGAATGTCATAATTATGAAGCATTATGTCGTTTTGAGATACAAGTTATACTGTTAAAAATGTGAATGGTAACCTGCCTTGATGACAAAGGATTTAACAGCTGTACTTAGCATGTGTAAAGTTTCCTATACGCAATACTATACAATTCAATGTTTTGCAGATATAAACAAAAATATAATATTTTTGTGCGCATTTATTTACCAGGAACTTTACATCATATTATTGATATTATTTCAATCTGGATATAAAGGCCACATAATATTACACGCAATTTTTCGCCTGATATAACAGTGTCCTCTGCAATATTGATATATTATGATATTTGACACCTTACCGTTCAAGGTCATAAATTCCCGCTTGAACATTGAATTTTAGTTCTCTTGTTATCCTTTTTATGTATGTTATTGGTTGGATATTCCTCAAATAAAAACAAATAAAACAGTAATAAAAAAACTTGAAAGCTTTCGCTAATGTAACTAAATGCGAGTCTCCTTTCACATGATGAAGGCTTCTTACACAGTCACCAATATCAAGAGCAAAGACCCTCCTTTTCCTTTTCGCTCTTTGGAATGATTGTAACGGTTCTTCATGTGAAGTATATCTAGAAGATTACTTCTAACATCCTTAAGTTTCGTAAATGGTGGAATTGTTCATATCGTTGTGTTTAGTGCGGATTCTTGATAAGAGATCTAATCATGCATATAATCTTTGAATTAAAGTTTAGGATATATCTTATTGTTTAAGGTTTAACACCAAGAGTCTTTTCTTTTCTGAATGAACTGTATAGGCCAATGTTTTGTGCTGAATATTTAAAGCAAGTATTGTAAAACACTAATATTATCACAGTATACATTTTGGGCAGCATTTCTTTGTCTTCCAACTTATCGTCCATGACTCTCGTTACAATAATATCAGTTCTATCCCTCAATAGTCTTAAAAAAACACTTTAGAATATATTCTGTATTGAAATAGGAATGCATTTCTAGTGTTATTTTTCGTTAGCTTTGAAATCATTCTAACTTTGTTAATGTACACCAAGTTGTTCAGTCCTTTATTGATGATGAGGTAAGACATTAATTCTTCTAGCACTTATATTCTAGTTATTTTGTAACATTACGTTTCAAGTAATGTATCTATAAATATGGGCCGACATTTTTAGCATAAAAATGCCTTTTCATGCCAGAACAATATGAATTGTAAGCCTATTTAACGTACAGTTTTTTTACTTAGCGAATTTGAGCTATAAAATAACACAGGATATAAATGGGCAGCAAATACTTGTTAATACGCACGCCTAAATTTACCTCTTTTAGTGCCAACTCGAACAGCATAATGCTGTCTGAAAAATGCAAAACAATTTTACAGGAAAATGCAGGGTTTTAAATTATTGGTAGTAAAATGAGTACCAAATGACACATAGGGCTGGTTTTTTAAAAATACTTTTGTGTACATTACAATATGCATTATGCGGATGTGAAATTTCTTCAATTTTTAAAAAAATTAAAAAACAGAATAAACATTTGACAAAATTAAAAATCACAAAATAATCATTCATTGGGCATAGAAAATCATGCTACACAGAAAGTTGAGGCTAGTTATATGTAAGTACAGATATTTATTTACTTAAACAACATCCTGTTTTGGTCCAGTGTTAAAATTGTTACATAAAAAGACGAATTCTTTTATTCTGTGGACTGAAAACTGCGAACAAAAAAAGAAAAACAGATAAACACGCACACACATAATCATGATACTACCATTTTGGAAAATGGCATTAAGGAATAGGATACAAATGTAACGTATATTACTGCACGATTTAGCACTGGTGTTGTTGCGTAGCTGAATGGCTGATTCAAATTGTATGCGTCGTCTGTTTATACCTCCGTAAATCTATTTTGATAAGTACACCGATTATTTGCATGCGTACGAAGGCCGTTGTTATAGGATGCATTTTCATCGCTGAAACTAGAATATATGTCTTCCTTATATTCGTCAATTTCAGAAACACTTTCATTAATTCTGAAAATTCAACTCGCTTTCTTCTATTACGTCATGAACTGCAGCTGCCATTTCCTCTTTGGTTTGCAATCTTTGGCAAGAAGACCAACATAAACGAACACCGGCTACAGAAATTAAATTTGGAGTTAATTTAGCTCTTTGGAGGGTAAAGGTAGAGTTCTGAAACGCTCCAGAAACCTCTCTCTGTGGTTATGACGCAGAAACCACACAGCCTTTTCCGCTGGAAAGAGTTGAAACGTATGAAGATGGCATCACAATTAGATTGTACTTGGCAATTCTTGCAGAATTTTCGGATCACGATTAGGCTTTAATTGCTACTAAAAGGGTTTAACTTTGTTTTCACTTAAATTTTTTCACCATTTTTTTTCCAATCTCAAAATCCTCTACACAATGTAGCTTTTTATAAATTTGTTTCAAATTATGTTATTGTATCACAAAAATACATTAAGAAAATTATCATATACTTTTTAGCAAAAATGTTCCAATTTTGAGAAATGAATTACTAAGTTTTGAAAAATCAACAGTTTTGAGGACTACAAAAGTATTAACGTTAAAATAATTAGGGGTTATAGAGAAATAAGTGATATGAGGGAACTATTTTAAACATTATAACATTTATTATAACATTTGAATATCTTATGGGAAAGATTTGAAAAACGCATCGTGTTGAGTATTTTTTTATTAGGGCAATGAGTTTTAAAGATAAAATGTATTATTTAAATACCACAAAATCTAGAGTTTTGAATCATGCAAAAAACATCAATGCTTCTGATTGTTATACAGGCTAAAATTTGTGAATTCGATTTCCTACATACAGTGGATTTACCAAATGTTATAGATGCATTTCCTCACTTAAGCGTTACTTGTTAAATTTCCTACTCTTTGATAAATACTTCAACTTACACTCAGTAAATCTTATTATCACCCTCTTGCAATGTCATATCCAATCTTAAGCATATAGCTACTGAATTATGATTGCTCCAGAAAGCGTAGTTAGGCTTCCTTCAATTCGATACCTAGGTTGGTATCTGATCGGAACAGGTGATATATTATTTTCCTATATTTGTAACTTTTATCTGATTTCACGCTTCCTTGATTGCTTTAACAACGACTTTGCACAAACATCTTTTACACTATCAGCCGCGTTAAGCATCCACATGTTCTGCGACATATGAAAACATTTGGATTTTTGTTTGAGGATTAACTCACCATAGTTTCCTTAGATTAGTTGCTAAGTTTATCTGTAAATTAGAACTACAGATTCCTTGTGTATAACCGCCATAACATTGGCGCATTCCATACGTTGGTTCTATTCAAATTTTTTCTTTGTATAGCCCTTCAATAGGTGCGAGCGAATGATCGGGTCAGCATTCTTCACGTTGCTCCGGAGTGGATTCCATTCTTAATTTTCAATATTTCACCAATGGAGTAATAGGTTCCAGAGCTTCAAACATTAAACTACCTGGAACTGGTTAGTTGTTTATAAAAGAAAACCGTTTTTATTGGCCTTGGAATTCTCAGCAGAGATCTTTAAAAAATCTTCATACCTTCACTGTCCAACAAGAAGGGAATCCAATAAAGCAATTCGCTGACGTATTTATTGAGCGAATATAGACATGTGTGTATTAGCACTAGCTCTATTGGAAAATTATTACGAATTAAAGTACGGTGTTCAGTTAGAATGAATGCAGTGCAGTTGTCTTTCTGAAATCATACTGGTTAATTCTCGACAGCATTACCGTTTATTGTCAACCCAGCATCCTTTCTGTCTGTAGGGATCGCCGTTCACTTATCGCAAGCACTATTTCCGGTGTTATGGTGAAACAAGGTAATTGTAAGTCTCCAATGAAAATATATACTGTGTAACTCCTGTATACAAGGTTTAATAGAATATATTAGAAGGTCAGTGAAAGTTATCTTTCTTCATGTAAGCTGAGATTTCAAAATATCCTTATCTATGTGTGCAAATAAATATTTTTGCAAGCAATGTCTGTAATCACGTCACTCATTAAACACTTAAATTAGCCAGAAATCGTAACATGTTGAATTCTGTTATTTCTGATTTTTGCCCATCACTAATACAGAGCGGAATGTTTAAGCCTGTTTGCCTCGTTTTGGCGGAAGTAGCTGATTTTATTTAATTGGCAATTTCAGAGCTTAGTTTGACATGTTATCTCCATCTGTGAGCCGCCAGGCCTTAGACATATTTAGGGCCACTTTGTGCACCAAAAATCCCTCATGCAGTCGTTGGGATCGAACCCAGGTTGTCTCAGTGAGAGGCGGGTGGTCTAACCACTTGGCCACGAGCGTGGCCAGAAGCTGGCATGTTATCCCTAGACCACACATGGCGACTTAATTAAGACAGCGTTTGATTACACACTTTTTGTCCTCTGCTTGAAAATATGTGATGACTAATTTGCGTATGGGAATTTATATATAATTTTAGTTTTTCTTCATCACATGCCTATCTTCAATATATGAAGTTCAATATTTGGAAGAAAATATGTTGTACATGTTCAATGCCTCACAGTATAAATGTCCATTAATAACGCAATAACAATATAAAATGGTAATGCCAAATTAAGTTTTCCCAAGTATTAAACCAAGACTTAACTAAATATTGAAAAAAATATGTTCAATATATATATCTATATATATATCTATATATATAGATATATATATTAAGCATCACAAACGGATCAAAAATAATATGAAACCTGAAAATAATTCATGTTATGTTTTACACATATATACATATATATCCTTTATAAAAAAAAAACAAAAAACTTCAAAAGGAGAGTCACAGCTGATACTAAATTCCATAGGTTAATTAAATACCAAACTTATGCATTGTTGGAGGCAAAGGGTGCTTACTTAAAGATAAATGAACAACTGGAAAGATAAAACGAATATCAAGTTCCAGGAAACTAATTGGTTGTATAAACACACAATCATGAAAGGGAACATAAGCTTGCACAAAGAATATGTAACTGTCTGTTGACATTTCATTCCTTAGGAAAATAGCCCAACTGTCAAGACAGGAAATTAATTAAGTGAAAGCCGACTATGTAATTAAAGCTCAAATAACAAAACAAAAACAAAAAAGAAAAGACTAACTATAACGGATCACGTCCTTAATAAAAGAAAGTAGGTCAACCCCCCCAAAAAAGCTAACAAGGACACTTAAATCACACGCAATAAAGATCATCAAAAGCCGCTTTAAAGACAGCCCATAATAAACCCATAAACTATGAAAGGAAACCCAAGTTAAATCATTTAAAGGGGTCCAAACTTCGTATAACTATTTTTCCCTAAAAAATTAAATTGCTTAATTCGTTCAAATATGTGACTTAAAATGTTCCAAACTACATAGGCCAGTTAAACTAAGAAACTTAACTTTCAACTCAAAAAATGTTGACAAATAGGGCGCATGTTCCTCATCGATTCATTATTTAATGTTTAAACTGCTTATTCTTACTATATAATGCTTTACTAATGAAATTGCCATAGATTTAACCCACCCTATGCAATTCTTAAGTTCGTGAGAAGACGGTGCAAATGAATATCGATGCGTGCGCATATTTTGCACGAAATACAGCTTTTCAGCTCTCAATATGATATATTTTAACCTTAAGATTCTTTTGGCACATATATCAATCTCACAAACAAATACCCATAATCTGAGTATTTCTACGGACAGTGCTTTCCCATTACTAGAGCCAAATTTCCCTGAAAAAGAAACTACACAAATACTACAGAAAATAATGAGCCGCAAATAACATGACTGTAACTCTAAGCTCCTTGACTCCAGACAGGCATTACAGAAATAACAAAATTTAACTGGGCCAAAAGTTATTTCTTAACAAATATATAACATTACAAATATATACTTTAACATTACAAAAATAATTCCTCCCCATTAACCCTTGCAATTTACAAATTATAACATATTTATAACTTGAATTCTTACAAAAGATCTTAGGAAACTGCAGTTATTAAAAATACCCACATATAATGATGAAACTTCCCCGCAAAACGACATATAAAAATAATAAAAGCCAACCCCCATTAGCCATCTAGCTCGGACCCATTGTATTCCCCATTCAAATCTATCCCAAATATTCCTCCGAAACGCCAATTCTGGTGTCGTTTGCCCGATGAAATTGCTATTCCCCAGTATACAAGGCCAATAAAGAGGGATTTTATATAAATATATCCTTTACTGGCCCTCACCCAAGAAGATCCAGCAACAACTTCGGCGTTTCCACTCAAATTCATAGCCACTACCATAAATCTAATGTTGAATAAAGAACCGTAGTAGCAGAAAAACCCCAAACTAATTGCAATTTGTAAATGTAATCCCGTTTAGGTTCCAATATGAGTATTCACCTTTCATGAATCCAAAATTCAGTTAAACCCCCTTGTGAGTCTCAATACACACAGCGCACATGGTGACTGCCTCGACTGCTCCCAAGAGACAACTAATCTGTGGTAGCTCAAGAGCCCAAACAAATCACTGACCCAGGACCAATCAGAACCAAGGAAAGGCAACAGCTCACATAAAAAAGTGAACAACTCACGGGCAATACTTCATGTTTAAGCACCTATTTTTCTTTGAAAAAAACGGCCAAGATACAATAAAACAATTGAAGACCTCTGTTTTAAGGTTCTAATTGCACCCACGTGTCCTTTATTACTTTCTCTACCACATAAAATATACATATTAGGAAGAGAAGGTATTATTCCACCCAAAAAATTTGTTACTGAGATTCCTCCGAAAACATGTTTTGAGGACCCTGAATTAAAAATGAGCGCTTTAGAGAAAGAATAGTATTTGAGATGATTGTGTGTGTGTGTGAACAGAATACCCCAAGAGCGTTAATCGATTAAGTGCAAATCTTAGTATTTAAATTCACTAACCTCGAAGAATACCACTTAAAGATATTCAAGAAAAATCCTCCAACTCAAAACTAACTTATTAATAGAAAATTGCTTGAAATCTCCGGATTTATCAAAAAATGGTTATATCGATTTTGATTAAAGCCCAATGTATTAAAGATTCAAGGCAAAAAAAAAAAAATGCATATCTTGAATTTCCTGGGAATAGATTCTGAATCCCTCTTTATTTTGGAAGACCTTTACATAACTCGTACATCCTAAGAGATAGAGAAAGTCTTACTTCACAAATAGGTAGATCTCGTTTAAACTCACAATTTACGCTACACTAGATTTATCCTATTTTGGGAAGTTAATTTCCGAGATATTCCCTGTGTTTTGTTTAAATTTTCTAGTAGTTGTATTTTTCTCAAATGAGAAGTCATTTTCCTTTATTTTAAATTTCTTCATCTTTGTTATGCAAATAGAACGGAATTTCAACGCCCTCACATAGCTATCAGCTTTTAAAATATTTCAAAATTGGTTGTGCCTAGTGTGTTCCCTTATCCCACAATGACCTATGTGGAAATTTGTACTCAACCATTTCTGCTAGTATTTATCCTGATTAGGATGAATTAATTAGAAGCATAGACTGTTGTAGGAATAGTTTGTTGCAAAATAGTTTAAACATATTCAGGTGAATATTATACCTCAGATATTTTTTCTCCATAAACCTCAGTATACATGATACTTTACGGAATAATTTAGATTGCCTTACACTAATCATATTTTGCTTCATTTTTTACATTTCCAAAATTAAAATTGTGTATTTTTTAGCCAAAGCTCGGTTTTGAAATTAAAACACCAAAATACATCGTTTAGGGAGAGTTCCGTCCCTCCTGTTTAGGGAGCTGGGATATGAAGAGCTGAGTCTCGAAACGTTGTACTGTATTTTATTGTACTCGTTCTTAAGATGTGGTTTAAAGCGTAAATCGCATTGATCATGGACAACAGCGCTCATGGAAGTTTACTGTTCTACTTTCTCAATATAACAAATTATATTTTCTACTCATTATGGTATTAGGAAGCTGTTAAGGAAACCCTCTTATACAGATACTATATTGGCTATTGAGAGGACGTTTCGTTTGAGGTTTCCACAATAGCTTAAGAATCAACAAATAAAATCCACATAAATATGTGTTTGCTGACGACGCTGTTAATGGTAAGAATCATATTTGCGCCGCCAGTGTGCCAGAATTTCCTGCCGAAGGAGTTCTTTTGCAGGTCAATAATTCTTGTGACGTGGTGTCGGTTTTAAGCACACTTATAACACTTTAGTCTCGGCCGGATTTGAACCCGCAGACTCGGGACGGGAGGGCCAGTTAATTAGAATCAACGATTACAAGACTGTGAGTTTGTTAATGGAATCAGAGAAGATCCATCTGACATAATTAATGTTTGCGTTTAAGCTTTGGTTATGTTGAGGAAGAGAATAAGGTTTTCTTAACTTAATGTCAACGTCATATGTGTGACTTTGCCGTGTTGTTGCGGTTAAATTCTTGCATCTGTCTGATCCTAATGAGTGATATTAACGCAAAAACTAGAAAACGATAAAAATGCACAGAGATGGAGTTTGTTAATAAGTATTTTGATAACCCAAGATGCAACGTATGACATTATTTCTTGGTTTATTTATCCTCCTCGTATGCAGGACTTACTCCCTCCCAGGACTTACAAGCCAACGCCTGGGATACGACGCCTGTTGAGGGGCCTCTTCTGGAACAAGAGAGAAGACAGGAGGGTTGATCACCCGATGCCTGGTATGAAAGTGAAGAGGTTTGTGATAAGAAATGATGGTGAAAAGGATGACAGGAAAGATTTTCTGGTAAATTTTACGGAATGAATGGCGGGGGAAACCGGAGGACTCGGAAAGACCCACCCATTCGCCACTCCGTCCACTACAAATTCCACATAGGGCGCCCTGCGAGCGAACCCGAGCGTCTCGGTGAGAGGCGAATAGCTGAATTGCTGTATGAAAATAGGTAAAAGTGCAGTGGCATTTTTAATTACGTCAGTGAACTTCCAATTTCACATTATTTGACATATTTTTAACCTCATTTTGTGTTCTTATGAAATCACTTTTAAATATAACTTCTATACCCGTACCTCAGTTACCTCTACAAAAAACCTACGGTGAGTTATTATACATTTAGCCTCGCCACTAGAATGGAAAGGGCGTTGATGAATAGAAGCAGAAAAATTGTTAAGAACAGGTCAAGGACCTTCCATGAAGGACGTGACGCCTTATTCCTTTGGGGTGAAGCAAGGAAAACAATGAGAAGTCGTTGATCAGGTGCCAAGCCTCGTGAGAGAAAAAGAACGGAGGTCATAGTTACTTGAGTAAGAGCCCATATACCGTGGCGGAATATAACAAAACATAACCCTACTTTGGTGTTCAAAGAAAAGCATTGTGCGTTACTCAGTACTAGTATGGGTAGCTGTGCTAAGTTAGGTGCGTGCTGTTTTGCCCCAAAGTAGCCGGACACACTTGGTTGGCTGTAAATGCACTGACTGTGGCATTTAGTGAGGCCGTAAGGCATGTGTAGAAGACGCTAACAGTACTATATAGCCTTATAAAGCCGCAAGCGCTGGAATGGGTCGTGAAGAGGAATTTACTAACCTTCAGCGCCGTACTTTCATTGGATACCATTTCGGCAGGAAATAGTTCGCAATATCTTTGTTACTGCAGGCTCCGCCCTATGAGAAATAAACCTCCATGAACAGGAGTTCATAAGCTTTCGCTGATATATTATTATTACATTTATGAATCAGATCTAAATAAATAATGATGTTATATTAGCTTTAAGTGTTAGCTTAAGTACAGGATGAAAATACACAAACCAAATGTTGAAATATAAGATGTGAGTAAATCTTAACTTACTATTTCGTTCCGAATTTCCCGCAATCAAAAGAAACGCGGACTAAAAGGCAAAGTTAAACAATGGAGACACAATTTTAGGATAATTATCTCTTCGTCTGGAAAAAAAAACAAAAAAAAAAATGATATTACTATTGAAGTGAGTTAAAAAAATTGTGTCATAAAACTGATATTTAAGGGAGTAATTAATACCCGCATATTCTTTCTTTTCTATTAATATCTTGTGATTTCACGTCTTCTGGTTAAGATCAAAAGTGCTTTCACCATTTCTTTCTGTTCTTCGAGGCGTAACAGACAAAAAGGAAGCTCTTGATATATTCTGTATTTAATTACGCAATTAGAGTCCCTTTCTTCAAACCCATAGCAAATAACTTCTGATTGCTTTAGATTTGATCTGCCGCCACATAGCTTTTTATTGTGACATTTCAACCCGAAAACAAAGAAACAATTCTCCATCCAACCTGGTTACAATGAAAACTTAGCTACGTTTTGCTATACTATCGTTTCATTGACAGGTGAAGAACATTTGAAAAATAACACTTATGGAGTTTCTTAGGTTTGCAAATTCTTTGCCTGAGGATATGTCTGCATAGCCTGTAATAAAAATAAAAATAATGCTCTACTTCTTTAAAATTCTCTTACTTTCTATGTAGTTTTATATGGCCATTTTATTCAAATTTCTATTTTATCTGTTGCATTTATCAGAGAAAATCACTAATGTTTTGGGTTTAAGAGATCTACTTTTTGTAACTACCTAGAATTTCATTCACCTGCTCTTTAATATATCTTCCTTCCATGTGATCACGAATTCTCATGCAAAACCACCAATACTGGATATCATGTATATCTACCAACACTGTAAATGAAAAGTTTTCTGAATAAAATGAATGCTCAATTGCAAGTTTAACAGTAGGAAATGTTTGTTTTATGTCTATACTTTAAAATGTTTAGGATTCTCTTTGGCCTACTGAACAAAACAGTTCACTCTTCTTCTCATTTCTGTTAATCTTATAAGTGTAGTTTATCCTTACGATTTATTTAGTTTATTTTCTTTTTCTATGTTATCCATAACATAAATGTCAAAATTTTACACATTTTGTTTGTGTCCGACATTTAAAATGTAAAATTATTATTCAGTGTCCCACTAAAATTTTCTCTCTAGAGTATTTCCAAAATAAAGCAGTAAGTAAATAAAGATCCTTGCCAGTAAGAACTGTGGAAGCTGCCATAAGGGGATTGATATTTCTGTAAAGAGCCTACGTGTTCACAAACACTTTATACAGTTTCGTTTGGGAGTCTATTTAGACAGTTCTCGTTTTCCCCATAAGATCATTCACAGTTTCTTCTGGTGCACCATTCATCTTCATAACCTAATTATTAAGTCGCTCATTAATGGCAAGAAAAGTCAGGATATAAACACGGGTCTTTACCATGTTGATGTTCATGTGGTAAGTGAAAACAATGACGGCAAAATTACTCTGGTGCCTTGTTTTTAACTTACCTTATTTTTTATAAAAACAATTTCAGCACACCCAATTAAATACAGATTTTGTTTATCAAAATCAGCAAATTTCAGAAAGCAGCAAGATTGTTTACATAGTAACTTCAGCTTTCTTCACTGCATCAAATTCCGCAGGCACATTATTTGCCAACTGAATAACATGGATCAACAGTATTAACTTTATTTAATAAGTCCAAATTGGATACTACTCTTATTTTAAGTAATCTGAATGTGTTCACAATGACAAGCCTGGGTGAGCTCAATACATTTTCCCACCCAGTAGCTTGTTTTTCCAATGAACTTTCTTTACCTAATTATTATTAGGTGAAACAACTTTCTCAAACCGCCAGTCCCTATATCAATTAGAAATCCGTGCAAAAATATTTATTAGAGAAGGGGAAATGCACGTGATCACGAAAATCTAGTAAATGTGTTGCTGGAATAAAATTCGTATAAACCTGCAATTTTTACTTTACATAGTAAATAAAGAAGGTATTATTTCCATCCAAAATTTTGCTACCGAGATTTCACCGGAAATATATGTTTTGAGACCATCCGAATAAAAAAAAGTATTTACAGAAAGAGGTTCGTGTGAATGTATGTGTGTATGTGAGAAACATAACGCAAAAATAAAAACAAAATACTAAAATTGGTATTTAAATTAGGCACTTCCAAGATGCGACACGAAGATTTTCAGGAAAATCTCCGACCGCCAAGTACTCTTTACTTGGAAATGTTTTCAAAAATTCTGATTTTCTCAAAAATGGCTCTGGCGATTTTAATTAAAGTATTGCATGTCTAACATATTTTCAACAAGAATTTATATCTTGAATTTTCTGGGAAAAGGCAAAGGAGATCTCTGCATTTTTAATGAATTTTGTATAACTAAATAACTGTAAGTAATAGACAGAAACTTAAAATATAAAAATGCAGATCTTGTTAAAACACACAATTTGTGGCAAATTCATTTTTTCTATAGTTAATCATTTGCGAAATATTCATTACTATTTGTTTCAATTTTAAAATACATATAATTTTCTCAAACAGCAAGTTATCCTTGTTCCATTTGGTTTACTCCTGGCCATGCAAAGACCATCGAATTTCAATGACAATGTGCTATTCTGGTGTGTTCCTTAGTTTCGTTCTACTTACAAGGAAAAAAGTAATAAGACCACTCTGCTAATGTTTAACTCGATTAGTATAAAAACGAAAGAAGAACAAATCTTTGTAAGAAATTTGCTTGCAGAGTAGGTAGAAAAAGTCATGTGAATGGGGAGCTATCATTCAACTTCCTTAAAATACCCAACAGCCTGCTAAAGCAGTGCAAAGCTTTAACATATTTCATATTTAGAAATAAAGATTTAATCCTACAGCCAGTGAAAACCTTTGGAGCACAAAATCTGTTTAAACGGAATCTCGCTGTGAATATGCTTTAATTGGTAGTGGAAGTCATAATCTGAAACTTATACATCATTTCGTTATACCGCTAAAATTCTGACCAAAGTCATAAAACTTTTATTTGAAGAAATGAAATACCAATATGTGCTTAGGAGAATTTCAGGCAGATCATCCAGAAGCTCATTTGGCTCACACAGGCAAATGAATAGAAGGAATTGTTTCAGCAATGCAAATTTTGGAATCAAATACAAGTCAAAGTTAATTAATGTTGTGGAAATACGTGGGGCGTTTAAAATTATAGAATTAACCGACGATTATCTCAACTGAAAGTCATATGAGAGTGTTATGCGTTATCTCAAAGTTGAAAATTGTAGGGAAACGTTGTGCTGTGAACTCTTGATGAATTTGGATATTAACATTTCTGAAGTCCGTGTCTATATAATGGCAATGGAGAAAGAGGACTGAAATTGTCATTTAAATCTGCATATATTATTTTACTGCATGCAATTCCAGTTTATTTCACTGTTTGTCTTCTGGCACATATAAACAAGAATTCCTTTAAGCCAAATTTCACAGAAACCTAATTCTACATTTATAGAACTGTGGCAGGTATTTTGTTTTCTTTTTTAATAACGATTGAAAAAATTACAACTAAGCTCAGTTTATCCAGTAATATTCGTATCACTAATTAGTTTACCAAGTCATTCTTCCAATGAAGACCATATAATCTTTACACACTAGTTCTTGTGGTCACATGTTAAATCAAGTCCAATAGTTTATTGATAATCAATCGTGTAACTTTACACTTCTTTAGCACTTTCAATATGTAATTCCATTATGTAGGACAGTTTCCCATGTTTATTTGCATTCTTTTTTAGTTCTTCTCTGACTACTTTAATCTTGAGATCGTTATACGTATATACAGACATTGCGCAATTAATAATTGTGTATCAACTGTTATTCGTTAGACTTTATTTTGGAAAGTTTTTATACTCAATATTAGTCTGTTTGATGTAGCTCCACAGCTGTATCATATAAGTCCAAACTGGTTTCAGCACATGCTTATAACAGATTAGATATTTATGTACATTAAATTCTGAATTCCTCCCAGTGAACCGGAAACATTTCCTTTATTTAATTTTTAATTCATTACTTTTAGTTTCTACATATTTTTTCCACTTTAGCCTTGAGTGTGTCATAGCTAAATATTTCACTGTTTGTACTTGTGGAATTGTCTGATTATTTTTATTGGGAATTGAGACAGGTGACATTAATAATATTGGTACTGCCTGCAGCCCGAATGATTGAGAATTACCGAGTTCTGTTTAGGTAACGACAATAATAAAAGCAATTCCTACTGTCCCTCTAAAATAATACTGTATTATTAAGCAATACAGTTTGCATAAGCTACACACAGGCAAAGGAGTACATTTCTAACTTATTCGCACCCAACTTATTCTGCCATTAACAACTACAAAATGCATGCTTTCCACCAACATATTAACACGCAACAAACTTTAATACGAACATGTAAGAATGTATATGTATATGTAATGCTTAAAAGCCTTGTAAAACATGCCACTATAATGCCCAAATTATTTGGAACATAAGTCTCGCGTTGTAATGTCAAAAATCGGGTACCCAAGTCTGAGGATAGGCAGGTTGGATCACACCAGGCGGATGCCAATTGCAGCATTCGTGGTAAGCCCGGAAATAAGCGAAAAATGTACATTGATTTTTTTTTTCTTCTCATAAGCCATGGAAAGACAGGGTTGGAAAGGTGAACAAGATTAAAATATGTAATACCATTGCCGGGATTTCAACCACGGAGATCGCTATTATGCCATTGAAAAATATAAATTGGTATATTACAATGTAAGCGTATGCAAGTCCATTAAACCCAAAAACAATCATCTTATTTAAATATGCACTTTTGTGGTCAAACATAATTATATTATAAACTTAAAAACAGTGCTATTTTCGAAATGCAAATATATATAGCATATACATATATGCATGATGCATTAGAAGTTGGCAACACTGGCCCCAGAAATAAAATCTCCCGTGAAAGTTTCCTTTAGGGCTTTGAGTAAACGAGAGACGGATGTAGCTGGTGTGTTTAAATAAAGAAAGAGAAGGAAAGAAAACTATCTGGCAGCCGTAATCCCTTAGTTAAACGTTTATTTTGTTAGCTACTCGCTGCTGGTTCGCGTGTGTTGACATCCAGGTGTGCGCGGGAAGGGCACGGTGGATGGAATATGATGAAGAGTCCGGCCGGAGCAATTGATACCCAGACCCCACACGTCCCCCTCAAGCCTGTTATTTTAGCAGCTCTTCTTCTAATTGGCTACGACTTATGTGTTCGTTTGTCTTTCAAAGAAGTTGCTGCCAGCCTTGCATCCCGGGGGGTGTGATGGCAATCATGGAAGTCCGCTGCTTGAAATATTAAGCCTCTGCTGCACGAATATCTTCTTGCTTACTGGTTATTGCAATATCAAAGACACATACTGTTAGCTTTGCATTGCCAAAATAGTACTTGTCATTCACCTCCTGGGACACTGTTATCAAGGGAATTAAAGGGTTAAACTCTATACAAATTGAGCTTTTATGATTATAACAGAATTCTATTTACGGCTAGTAAGGTTTTGTAAATTAGAAGCACATATTTTAAATACTTTTCGTTAGTTTGAAAAATAAACATACTTGTATATATACACATTTCATTGGAAGGTTATGTCAAGGGGACTATCAATCCAAAAGTAGGAAAACCTGAAATAAAGAATCTGATGTGTTCCATTTTCATGACCTTTCTAGTTGTTCTACAAAAACTATTCTTACGAAAGGCAATTCTTTTATGTACATCATGCTAATGAAGATAAACTTTAGCAGAAACGGTCTTATTACTTAGTTACCTATAAATAGAAGGGAAATTAGGGAATACAGTAGGTTAATCTTTTAAAAACTGTCTCTATGCGATTGCCATCGAATTGCGGTTCCCTTTCCGTGGCCAGGAGAAAAAAGAAAGAGAGGTGCAACGTATGTGAGCTTCCCATTTGAGAAATGTTTGAGTATTTTAAAACTGAAACCAATAATAGGGAATGTCGCTGAAATGGTTGGATCTACAAAAACGGTATATTACAAAAAGTGTATCTTTTAACCAGATTTTTATGTTTTTTTTAAGTAAGTTCCTTTCTATCTCTTGCGGTTTACTAATTATGCAAAAGTCATTCAGCATAAAGAGAACTTCATGGGCTATTTCCAAGTAAATCAGAATAAATACCTTATTTGTCATGTAAATAGCTCTAATATACGGTATTGTAATCAAAATTGTTAAAACCATTTTTTAGAAAATCGGAAATTTCGAAAATTATTCCAAGTGAAGGGTGGTTTGGGATGATTGAATTTCATAAAACCTTCATGTCGCATCCTTGGAACATACTGAACTTAAATACCAAGCTTGACATTTAACCGATTCTTTTGTTTTGGCGTTATGCTGTCTACACACACACACACACACACACACACACACACACACACACACACACACACATACACAAACCCAAACTCACTCTTATTCTCTCATTGTCTCTCTGAGCTTTTTCTAAGACGTTTCTTTTTATCAGGAATCATCAAAACACGTATTTCCGGTGAAATATCGGTATCGCGTTTTTGAGTGCAATACAATACCTTTTCTGCCAACTACTTGCATTGTACATACGTGCTAGAGCATGTAAAATTTATTATATTTTGTGTTATGTTATACGTCAAATATATTCATATTACAAATTTGTTTGTTGAAATTCCAACTCCAGAATATACATTTTGAAATCATCCAAACTGTATGGGGGTGCGATGCTGAAACTGCTGTCAAAATATACATTTTTGTTTGCAACTATTATCTCTTTCCAACACTTAAGTATTTTTTTTTAAGTTACTTCTACTTCTGGACTTGACTAAATAGCAACCATCGTAGTATTTGACAGAAACTAATTACAATATACTTGTACCAAAATAGCCAGAGTGAGTGTGCAAGAGCGTATCTTTTGTTTCTGTTTTTTTTTTTTTTTCTGGTGACTCCCGTGCATTTTGTGGAAGTAAAATTTATAAATAGCAGGTATCGAGTAGATAGCTATAATGATGTATTATTTGTGCTACGTTTTTTTTTATTTCTGCTTATATTTACTATTTACAATGTATATGTATTGATACAAGTTTTTCGTATATGAGCCTATATGTAGATATTGCCAGCGGTGAGTTTCTTTCCTTTCTTCCTTGTATGCTTATTTCTTCCTTGTTTGTTATTTTTAAGGAAGAAATTCCCCCAATTTCGCTCCAAATATATTTTATGATGTTGGTCCATTTAAGAAAGAATGTAGCTAATATTAATTTTAAAAGGAGCCTATATTCACAGAAAATAGAAAAGTGCATTGACATTTCATATACTTACACTAATATTTCCAAGAGTGTTGGACTCCCAATAAATTTCTGTTGGAGTAATTTTGAATCTTTATGGACAAACCAAATTCAACACAGGTAGAGGCCGTGCCGTGGCCGAGCGGTTAGACCACTCGCCGCTCACTAAGGGGGCTGGGTGGGATACTAAGCGAGCCGGTCCCCATGGCCGCGCTCGCTAAAGCGTCTCGCTTTGGTGCTTCGTGGGCAGGGAATCGTGGGCTCGAGTCCCGCCTCGGGCATGGGTGTTATATGTTTGCGCAATGTGTATATGTTTGTAAAAGAAACAGTAAACCAGTAATCAGTAAAAACCTACGGGGGGAAATGTAAATAGGGATACAGTGCCGGAGTCCTGATCAGACTCCGTTACTGTTTCTTTAAAAAAAAAAAAAAAAGAAAAAAAAAAAAAGCTAACGTACGTGGGATTTGTGGTGAACAAAGCGTAGCAGGGGTGGGTTTTCTCCGAGTTCTCCAGTTTTTCCCGCCATCGTAATCCACCGGTGCTCCATTTTCATTCCATAATCATCGATGTCATCGCTCGGTGCCATAGTAGTAAAAGCGGGCATTAAATACTGTCCAAAAGAAAAGGCCGGTAGATGGGCTACCGTGAGCGTGGAGTATAGCTGACCTTGACAGAAGACACAAAACGCATAGAAATGGAAAAATGTGTTCTCTAAGAGCTGAATTATTGTACACAATTCACCGTCCTCTAAGCATTTATTCTGTCTTATAGAGACTTTTACTTTCCCTAGCACGTTTGTAAAATGTAATAGTTGGTACAGAAAGTATTGTATTCCACCCAAAATTCGATATGAGCTTTTACATGCAATACATGTTTTGAGGACACCTTCAAAAAAGATTTTTTAGAAAAAGAACAGTGTGAGTTTGGGTGTATGTATGTGTGTTTGGGTGTATGTATGTGTGTACAACTGTGTATGTGGGCTCGCGAGCGTCTGTGGATAGCTAACTTACAAAGGAAAAGTCCATTAAGTAAAAAATTTGGTATTTAAGTTTACTATCTTCCAAGGATGTGAGATGAATATTTTCACAAAAATCCCCCCAACCATTAAACTACCCATTATCATTTATCTATATTTTCGATTTTCTAAAAATTCTTTTAAAGATTTTGATTAAAATGCTGAGTATCATAGATGTTTACGTGGAAAATAAAATTTATATCCTGAATTTCTTGAGAATAAACCCTGAAATGCTCTTCATTTTGAATGCCTGTTGCATAACTGGTAAACCATAAGAGATGAAAAAAACTTACTTAACGAAACATGTAGATCTTGTTAAAGCGCACAATGTGTGTCATACGCATTTATTTATTTTTATAAAGCTAACCATTTCAGAGATAATATATTACGGGCTTTAATTTTAAAATACTCTTACTCTTTTCAAATCAGAAACTTTCATCCGTTTCATATCTCTTTTGTTGTACTCATAGCCATTGAAAGAGAAACGAATTTCAATGGCCATCACAGGGCGACAGCTTTAAAAGATTTTACTGTCGCTCTAGCCTAGTTAAATTCCGTGTTGCCTTATACTTCTAAAGAACTATGTGATTGGACCTTTCTGGTAACGTTTATCTTGATTAGCATTATGAAGATAAAAGAATATTCTTTTGTAAAAATATTTTATTGTAAAACAGATAGAGAGAGTCATGTAAATGTAACACATCAGACATAGTTTTAATTTAAGTACAATTTACCTAGTAGGTAGAGAAGATATTGTATTCAACCCAAAAAAGTGTTTGTGTGTGTGGCCAGCATTTTTCGAGAGCCAAAGGTCAATTAGATTCAAAACATGACATTAAGGATGCTACAAGAAGATTTTCAGGAAACTTCTGCTAACCCAAACTACCCTTTATTTGGAACATTTTTCGTAATTTTTGATTTGCTCAAAAATGGATCTAAAGACTTTAATTAAAATGCCGTAGTTTAAAGATACTCTCATGGCAAATAAAATATGAATCTGTGGCGTCGTGTCGTGTGTGATGATGCAGCCCACTTTGCTATCGCCTAATTTATGTGTGGGTGTGACACAATCTGTATACTTTCTTGGACGTGTGAGCCGAGTGATTACCGACAGTATGTAGGAATTAAAATGAGTCCATCTTACTCGAATCAAGACCTGTTCAGTATTACGTACCTGTTTTGAGGAAGTAGATTCTCTCTCAGCCTCGGTGTAGTTGTCTCTGGGTTCGATGTTCGGCGGTAGAGCAATTGATCTCAGGGTGGAAACAGGAAGAGAGTGCTGGTACGGATACTGGATGAGGAACTTAAAACTGAAACAGTAACCTTGTTCACTCTGATGTTTATTCTGCGGTGGAACATCGAATTTACGCTGAAGTCAACCTGACAAACAATTATCACACACATTTCTCTTAACACTTTTAAACTCGGAGAAACACTATGAATACACGAAATGAATTAGAAAATTATACCTGTCTCGCAGTTTGTAATTTAAGAGCGAAATTATTACGCTGAGTAGCGTGGATTTCTCCTTCAAACGACAGGGCAAACTGTGTGGTCAACAATACACATATCTCGCAATTTGTAATTTATGCCTTAAATTATTATGCTGGGTAGGGTGGATTACTCCTCTAAATGACAGGGAAAATTGTGTGAGTCTACTGTATATATATCTCGCACTTTGTAATTGGAGTGTCAAATTATTACGCTTAATGGCGACAAGAAAGGCGATATGAATTTAAAATATACATATCTTGCAATTTGTACTTTGAGCGCGAAATTGTTACGCTGAGTAGCGTGGATTACTCCGATAAACGACAGGACAAACTGTATGAATTCTGGACTTGTGGCTCTTTAAATAGGCTGGGAGGCAAGATGTCCTCCTTAATGCCAATTGACTGTCATTTAGTGTTAAAGGCTATACTCACGTATTTTATTGAAGCCATGTGACATATGAATACAAAGAAAAATACCCTGCTTGGAGAACATTTGATTCGTTTTCCAAGTTCGCACTTGTACCTCTGATGCAAGCAAATAGAATGTAGATATCCTATGAATTCTCAAGTTTTTCACATAATTTTACCTTCGCCATATTTTACTGCGTAGTATCGCAGCTTTGCCTTGGCATGAGTTAACATGTTACAATTTATGATATAAATGCAAGAAAAATATAGTAAATCACTTATATCAACATATAACTATGATAATTGAAGTACTCGCGATTGTCTATAGATCTTTGATACCAAGACAATCATCATTATTAAGCAGTGACGCCAAGAATTACCGTCTCAGTTCCTGAATTTCTTGGTAATAGCTCCCAAGAAGCGAAGTCCTCTTTATTCTGAATATTGTTTGACCGGCAGACAGTCAAAATTGGGTAGCCGAAATGTTTAAGGCACGAACTGTGAACGGGAGGTCGGTGGTTCAAATCCCACCGACCGTGCTGCAGGTTTTCCTCAGCCTTCATAAGTATCAAATATCGGGAAGTTTTCCCAAATTACAGCTGGCAATTTCCTTCCGAAGCTACTTTTCTCAGTTACGTTACCATTTCTTTCCAGGTTTCATACCTGTTAATCAGCTGTGGTGTGTATGCAGCAGCAGTGAACGTTAAGCATTACAAAAAGCACTGCCCCCCGCCATGTGGGCTTAAAATCTAAGCTGCTTATTACGCGTTTAGACTACAGTCCTTTGAAGAACGCATTTTAGTCATCAACAAAAACAATTTAAAACTACACCTTTTAGGAAAAAACATGTGCTGCATGTTTTGTAGCTGGTTTGGAAATGGGAGTGTGTCCTTTGTCTTAAGGCAAATTAGACGCTTCGTTCGCTGTTTACAACATTCAAACAACTCCGTTCATTGTTGCATATCCAACATTGCCACGAAGCATACATGGATCTTCCCTGTGCTGTGCAACCTTTGCTCTCGTCTCATTCAGGGGCTATATTTAACTAATACTTTTGTTATACATGTTTATTTTCCACCAGAGCATCTGCCCGTGAAGAGATAGTGCCGGTGCATCTGGTGATTATAACCCGTTTTCTTTCTTTGGACCTCTAGCAGTCGAGACGTGGGACGGGGATTTCCTTGAATTTTACAAAAGCCATCTCTGTTTGTATTTTTGTTGATCACGACAGTCTCTGGCCAATGTTAAGCTGGTATTTTAATGTGGTTATTCATTAAGTTGTAGAGTCAAGGTCACCATGGTGTACACGAGCACTGCTTTTGCTGCTGCTATAATCACCACCCACGTATTTTCTGCTGTTGTGATGTAGAGTCAAGAATCACTTCTCCTGGTCAAAGTATACATAGAACTTAAGTCAGGGCTTCTGAATGTTTCTAAGTGGAATAGTCCAATCAATTAATCAGTAATTAAAATATATAAGCATAACCAAGAGCTTCAGTTTTTAAAGAAAAATGATTAATGTGATGGATTAAGAAACAAAAAGTGTTGTAAGCATTTGATATAATTTTGAAATTATGTATAGGTTTATTTTTTGCCAATGTTTTAGAATATTTATAGTTTGAGAATAATGTACTTTTAGCGATAAATGAAAAATAACTATGGTTTTATTTTGCAGAGAAAAATGTGAATTTTATTCAAGATACAAATATAAAAGTTTAAGTTTACATTTCCATCTTCGTATCTTGAAGCTAGAAGTTCTGTAAAAATGTATAATTTCAACAAAAACTAGTTAGCATTTATAATACATACAAGATAGTAAAATAGGATACCAAGCAAGAAAAAAGTTTTGGTTCTGAAAAATGCAGGTTGATAACATCCAATGTAGTAATTTCAATTTAAAGAAAAACCTGTAGCTCACCTTGGTGTGTGCTTATTAACCCACTATAAGCCAATTAATATGAAATATTAGGGCATGTTACTTTAAAAGTAGAGTAAGTGCACTTGCAAGACGCATGGAACCCAACATTAGAGATACAGTAGAAGACAATTTAAAACTTCGCCGTAAATTGACTTTGTCTAAATTGGACTCCCTTACTCCAAAAGAAACTGATTATATAATAACACTAAAAGCTAGTTACTAATAAACTATTGGCGATTTAAATAACGCTGTGGTAGTATTTAAACAACTAAATGTATCTAAAACTCTGATTTAATTTTGATTTGCTTCTTTGTTATAAAGGATTTGCTGCCATTGTTGAACAGCTAACAATTGATAACGGTAACAATTTAGATGCAGTAACAGCACTTTTGGAATCGAAAGAAAATGGTCTTATCATGTGTTCTGCGAAAAGCGCCTTCAGTGTCTTTGGCTACTGATATCAAATGCTAACAGCTAGAAATGTTTCTCTACGTATAACTTAGTTTTAACAGAAAGCACAACTATGAAAAGCAAAAGAATCTCAAATTGAGGTATATTGCATTTTGGTGAGGTACAATGTGTGGTATTTGATTCTATTAAGTTAATTTTGAATACAAGTTTTTGAAATAGGACATAAGGGGCTATATTATTACTGCTACCTTGGTTAGCTGTTAATTTTAATTTCAGTACTCATTAATTCTGCCCGAAAATAAGCATAAAAAGGTTAGCGTGAAGATAATGTGAATTTATAGTAAAATATTAAAAACACAATGTACCGCTAACTAAAATAATTAATGGGAATATTTAAAATAACTGTCAACAGAAAATCTTGCCTTTGTATATTCCGCTAAATAGAAACTTCATTGCAAATCCAGCGTCCCTTACTTTCCTTTTTTCTGGTTTTTCTTCTAGTATGTGCATGAGAAACACTTACTTGCACAGGCGATGACATTGATGAAACAAGGAATGAAGTTGGAGCACCGGTGGAATGTGATGAGGAGAGAAACCGGAGAACCCGGAGAAAACCCGCCTAGCACCGCTTTGTGTACCACAAATCCCACATGCGGTCGCTTGGGTTCAAACCCGGGCCGCGTAGGTGAGAAGCGAGAGGTGTAACCACTCGACCATGGCACGCAGAGATTTGTTTCTCCTCTATGCTTTTCTCGTTTTCTCCCTCTTTAGCCCCTCTCTTTTCCATTCAAAGCGCTCTTCATCGTCTTCAACTTACTTCTCCATTCTCTCTTTGTACAACTTCGATACCTTAGGGTGTTTTGAAAAACAGCAATAAAACCACATTCTTTCTTCAGCAGTGGGTAACATCTCATAGCCGCATTGCCGCGTAGTAAACAACCAAGATGATATATTATAATCCTTAAGGTATACGTTGGCTTGCTATTAGAAAAAGAGACAAATACTCACCATCTCATTCTTTCTACGCCCGCTCTCTCTCTTTTATGGTGAACGAGGCAGGAAAGAAACGCAAATGGCGGATCATCTTTCGTCATCTGACTCACTGTCTGTTCTCACTTACACTTCATTTGCAAGAGTTGCAATACCACCGATGCCTGACTGAGCATCTGAAGGAAAGAACTACAAGGGCTTTCTCACAGCCATGTTAGGCAAGGGCAGCGGAAAATGTATAGTCAAACAGCACATGAGTAAACGAGAGGAACGGAACACGAAAGAGCAGTAGCGTTTTTTGCTACTTAAGCTGAGTCAGTAACGCAATTCATGCAAAGAAATATTTTAACGGCAATTACTCAGGAAGTTACTGTTTAGTTACAATGTGTAATCATAATTAAAAAGAGGAGGGAAATAAGTTAAGGGGCGCAGGAATAAAGGAAAGAGAAACAGAAAAGGAAATCACTAACAAGAAGCCTTTGCAGGTAAATATAACTTAAAATTTATTTCACAAAGGGCATGCAAAAATGTTCAGTGTATATTATGTGCATTATAATGAACAGACAATCACATTTAAAATTTGAAATGTAATCATAATAGTCGTAGCACTGAGTTTTTGCTCTTATTAAACAAATTCGAACTAAGTAGTTGCCTTTCTACCTTTTATATTACATATAAGTAGGAGAAGACAATACCGCAAATATAAGTTTTTAGGCCCCCTAGACCCAAAGGAAACATTTTAGAAAAAGGTTTATGTATATATGTGTTTCTCTCTCTTTCTCGCTGAGTGTGTGTGTGTGCGTGCGTGCGTGTCTCGGATAGCGTAACTTCAAAGCGAAACGTCAGTTAATATCAAACTAGGTACACAGTTGAACAATTTACAAGGAAGCGACACGAAGATTTTCAAGATAATCCTCCATTCTCAAACTACACTTTACATGTTACACTTTTGAAAAGTTTGTACTTTATCAAAGATAGCTCTGAGGATTTTCATTAAGATACAGTTTCATCATAAATCCGGCGTATGTCTGGAATTTTCTGGAAATAATCTTAACAACCCTCTTCATTCTGAATTGATTTTGCATAAGTGACAAATTGTAAATGGTAGAGAAATCCTTACTACTCAGAAGCTATATATCTCATTAAAACATATAGTTTATGAAAAATGCTTTTTTCTATCGAGTTACCAGTTTCTAATAGGTAGAGTCACACTGAAAAATTCAACGCCATCCAGCTATGGCTGTGACTTAAGTATTTAGAACATTGTAAGTCGCCATTAGGGTTCTCATCTCAAAATCATTTGAGAACACCTAGTGGTTTACCGGAAAACATGTGAATCAGTTGAGAAATTCAACGCTCAGGCGTTTTTTCTGTGACTGGCATTCGGAAGGTCGATCCCCGCGGCCAATCCTTCTGACCTATGGGATTTCTCGGGAGTATCCCAGGTCAGTAGCCAATGCTGGGCAGGTTTCTTCATTCCTCGAACTTCCCGTCCCTTCATTTCATCTCCATTTCGTCCTACCAGTCTTTTTCAGGTTTGTAAGTGTCGGCGAGGACCGAGGTGGTAGCGCCCTACTGTGGGGATGGCTGCACTCTGGAAATACAGCTCTCAGTGGGTGGATGGCCTTGGCGTTGGTGGTCGTCTGCAGACTCAGGAAATTTGGTCAGACTTGGGACGCGGGCTCCTAGCGTTGCCCGCGTCGAGATGAAGAACCGTGGTTGCTCTTCCCGGCTGTCCGGTTTCGGCCGCCTTTTGAATTTATTCTCACCTCATCCAATCCTCCGAGGGTCTGGCGTACCATAAGCCACTAGCTGCTGTGCGGAATCCCCTCCGACGTTACACACACACATAAAGACGCATGCACAGGCCAGTTGATGGCTATTATAGAGTTCTAATGAAAATAAAAGCACAAGTAAGAGATTTAAGAGCAGACAAGTGTGTGCATGTTGCTTATGCTTGTTATGAGATCGGAACTACAAAATGTTTCGTGGTAACGGATGAACGTACACGGTACGTTAATTCGGTTACGGAAAATTCCTCTAACTTCAATATTTCTCTCACCGAAGTATTAGAAATAACAAACTCCAACGTCTCGAAGCGAAACCTTCTCCGAGGGAACTTCGACCACGCAAAGGAAGATGTTCACAGCAGTTGAGGACGAAACGTCTGGACCATCTCACTACAGTAGACCACGGCAAAAAGCCCGGAAATAACTCCTTGTTATATAGAAAGATAGATTATTTACCAAGCTTTATTGCAAATGTTTCGACAATTTTGCGTAAAAGGGTAACACGCGCACACTCTTCGTAGGACAGCCCTGGCGGGCCAAGTCCCACCGCATGGCCACCGCCTTGGTTCCATCCACACAGTAAATCATGGATGTAGTGAAACTATGGATGTGACATGTGGTCGGTCAGCTTGCTTTGGAGGGGTTTACTTGCAGAGACTTCTCAACTGGTCTATGAACTCACCTTAGATTTTTAAAAGCATCAGCAGCTTCCTTCTTATATCTCTATTACACAAAGTTTAAGATGATTGCGTATTATATTTTCAATGACGCATGAACATTCTCAAAGAGAAATTAATTTAAATATATTAATATACTTATTTGTGTTTTCGAGTTATATTTTTCACAAATTCCTCTGTCTTTTGCGTGCAAAAATAATACAGGAAGTAAAAATAAGTAAAGATCCAGATGCCACAATCTCACCATCGGTATGAGGGGATTTGCAAATGAGAGACATTAAAGGTTGCCAACAGGTTTATTCAAAATTATTAGTCCCTACAATCTGCCAGCTTCAATAATAATAATAATAATAATAATAATAATAATAAATATAATAATAATAGTAATAATAATAATGATGTTCTAATGTTATTATTATTATTATTATTATACACTTAGAATTAAACAAAATGTGAAGACCTCGTAATGAAAAATATCAAAATGCGAGAGCACGTGGTATTTTATCATCATTTATACTATTAGTTAAGCAGAATGGCTAAAATATGAAGACGTAACGAAAAATATGCAAACATGACAGTATGCAGTGTTTTACTGTATTGTTATCATTAATGTTATTACACAGGATACGCTTAGAAAAATAAATCAAAACATGAGAACATTGCAAGGAAAATGAGCAAACGAAAACCGTGTAGTGTTCAGCTGTATTATTAACATATATTATTACGCAGTGTGCGCTTATCACAATAAAACAAAACACACAAACAGCGTCACAAAAAGTATCATAACACGAGAACGTACTGTTTTACTATATACACAAACACGAGAGCACGGGGTGTTTTATTATTATCATTTATATTATTACGTTTAGCAGAATGAATAAAACATGAAGGCATGTAACGAAAAATATGCAAACACGACAGAATGCAGCGTTTCACTGTATTGCTATAATTAACATTATTACTCAAGATACGCTTCGAAGAATAAATCAAAACATGAGACCATTGGAAGGAAATTAAGCAAAAACGAGACCACGCAATCGTAGCTAAAAATATATAAATAAAACGACAGCATGTAGTGTTTCAATTATATTATTATCATTAATAGTATATGCTTAGCAGAGTAAATCCAAAGGTAACGTAACGAAAAACATACAAACATGTCAGGATGAAGTGTTTCATTATCCTTTATCATTAGTATTTTTACGCAGAATTAAGCAAAACATGAAAATATCGAAACGAAAAATATGCAAACATGAGACAGTGTAATGTTTCACTGTATTGTTATTATTAATATTATTACACAGTATACACTTAGCAGGAAAACAAGACCAAAAAAAAAAAAAAAAAAAAAAACATCGTAAGGAGAAACATAACACTAGAGCATGTAATGTTTCAGGGTATTACATTATCATTAATAGTATAACGCAGAATACGCTTAGCAGAATAAATCAGTGCATGAAACGTCGTAGCAATAAATAAGGAAACACGAGAGCACGTAGTGTTTTTCTGTATTATTTTTCTGTAATATTATGACGCTTGGCAGAATGAATCAAAACATGACAAAAAAAAAAAAAAAAAAAAAAAACACACAAGGAAAAATATGCAAAACAAAAGCAAGTAGAACAATAAAGTTTTACGTGATTTCTTGTTTGCATGATTTTCATATTACGCTTTAGCATTTTGATTTACTCTGCTAGTGTATAAGCGAGATACTACCTGCGGTCGTTTTGCAGATTTTTTACAACGCTTTCATGTTTAGAGTTTTCATAATAATAATAATAATAATAATAATAATAATAACAATAATAACAATAATAATAATAATAATAATAATAATAATAATAATAATAATAATAATAATAATAATAATAATAATTCAGCGAATTCATACTCTCAGCGTGGTCATTGTTACGGTACCTTAATGTTCTGTTATATCTTGCAGTGGATCTAGTTTCTAATATTAAGTAACAGGGTATACACAATTAAAGAAAACAATTGGAGGACACTGGTGGCTAAATTTATCATCTAAAAATAGAGGCTCTATAACTGAAATGGAAAACAGTTATCAACGTTTTCAATTTCTCTTTTCTATCTTCACGGTCTGCCTCTTGATGAGTGCGATTCCCACACTCATATGCAAGAGGTGTGCAACGAAGGTCACTCATCCTATTTGCTCATCCGACACCGACAGATGTTTCCTTCCAATTGCCTCGTTGAATACTGCAGCTCTTTCATCGCATGAAGATATATCTGCAAACGTGAAATAAGGCACTAGTGGGCCACTTAGTATATTAATTGCATTTGCAACAACACAGAGACTAGGTATTCTTATTTACGTATGACTTTTGCGACGTTAAAAAGTCTGGACTATTATCTTATAAATGCCAAAATAGGATGTCAACTTAGCTGCAATATTCATGATTAGCAAAATAGGATACATTATAGGGCGTTCCATGTGCCTTAAATATTAAGGGAAATATTGAATGTACGGATCGTATTAGATACAGCTCAAAGAATCATTAGACGAGGCTGTAGCGTCATCAGAAACTTTTCGGACATTGATTTACTAAGTAAGGTCACTGCTGAACGAAATCAATTGGTCCCCGATTGGGCTCAAATCAACGCTGCTCAAACATGATACAAATTATATTTCTCCATTAACTAGATTAATGCTGTTTTAAGCCCTCTGAATTCTTCGCACAAATTATATGTGTATTTTCATTACTGTATGTAAGTATCAATAGTTTTAGGACATGTGAAAGGAAGCTACTAAGTGGAATGACTCAGGCGGTAATCTCCTTGGCTCGCATTCGAGACCCGGTTTCAAACCCCCGGGCCCGACCAATCTTACCGAAGGTTTTCCGGTTTTCCTCAGTCTCTACGCGAATGCTGGATTGGTTAATTTAATCCGCAATTTTCCTAATATCCCTTTCTTCCATGTGCTTCATTTTCGTCTTCTGCACCTTACCAGGTGTTGGGTTGATCACCCATCTTCCATGTGCTTCATTTTCGTCTTCTGCACCCTACCAGGTGTTGGGTTGATCACCCATCTTCCATGTGCTTCATTTTCGTCTTCTGCACCTTACCAGGTGTTGGGTTGATCACCCATCTGGACATGCTAAGATCCAGAGTTTGCTTGCTCCTCGTCAGGATACTGACTCAGGGCTTTGACTTGTAAGTTCTAGGGGATGTAAGTCCTTAAAAGAGGAATGTAATCTGGGAAAGAATAAATAAAAGTTGGTTAAACGCATAGTGGAACAAAAACATAAACATAAAGCGATTCATTGCTTAAATATGCGACACAGCATGGTGTACTTACATAACCGCGACAGATGTTTTGGAACCTATTCCTTTAAGCAATTCCATCACAGTTTTATTGGCCACGCTAAGGCAAATATTTAGTGAAAATTAAAATTTGAAACAGCATTCCAACAATAATTTGTGCATTCGATTCACAACACCAATTCTTGGGCTAAAATTTTGCGGTGGAAGGATCCTGTTTCAAGCTCCTCAACACCTCTTAATATTCCCTGGCCAACATAAACATATCACCTACAGCTTGTAGTTGTTGTTCTGGTTGACCCGGCGGAGGGAGATGGACATTTTCGAGCGTAAAAAGCCTTTACATCGCTCAAACTCAACCCAGATTAGACATCCGATTAACAATATAAAGAAAGGGAAGCCACTTCTAATTTGCATATTATGTAAGTGAACCCTTTCGGTTACAATGCCTTCTGGAACTTCTAAAGAAATGCACTTAGTGATGCGCATACCAAGTCAATGTGATTAGCATATAACTGATACCATAATTTGCATATGTTCATTGCACATGAAATCGGGGAGTAGAAAACCTTCATCATTTATTTTCATTTCAAATTCTGTGTGCTTATAGGAACCGAGGATAATGAGGGTTAACCACACCGTGAGTAACTTGTCGCCTATAGTTTCTCTATCATCAATATAGCAAATTATTTTACTTCCTCATACGCAGACCTATATATTAAACGCAATCTTTTGACATTCTGTCCTCTGTAATTGGGGATAACGGAAATATTTATGCGTCGGGAGTTGATACGGTCAAAAATGTAATTCCTGCAAATTCCCACTTTTTAAATTCGTTTTAAAAATACCGATATTTCCGTGGAATTTACGGTAAAAGTTACCACATATTAGTCTAGCGCTACCACCAATAAAATGTGAGATAATAATTTATAAATGTTGTGGGGGAGGTGTTTTCATCCTCCAACGTTGTTTTATCTACGTTCATTTCGGATTACAGAGTTTGCCCAGACAGTGCTAACACGCGGTTTTTCTGACGGCCGTGTATGAACGGTTTAAATGAATTACAAGTTGTCTAGTGAACAAGCCCACGAGGTAAGCAATTATACTAATTTACAGAAAAATAAAGACAGTAACAAATGAAAGTGGCGTAATTTACTCGGCTATATTAGCCATTCATTTATATGTTTCTCAACATGTGCGTTAAGATTTACAGAAGCAGTTGCTCTTTTAATCCTCTACAGAACCTACATAAAAATAGAACAACAAAGATTCAGAGAAAAGGACCTCCATGAATACTTGATCGCTATTCCATTCTGAGAACATTCAAATCAAGTTAGAAGTTGCACAAAATGCACACTAAAGTTGCAGAAACTTCGCGGTTCCGAGGAACTCAAAAGTAAAGGTACTAATGTAGAAACGTAAGCTAGCTTCAGTGTACAAGTAAATGTGCAATCTAGTATGAAAACAAGTAGATACCGGAAGTTACACAGATAGCAGTGAAGATATCTCAGAGTTGATAAAAAGAAACTGTTTCGTCAACATCAAAGGCATTCTTTCATTCATGGGAGAGTAATGTATAAGAAAAAACATGCTTCTAAGTTAAAATTAAGTGTCAAAACTCTCTTAATTTCTTTTCTTATTAATTGAGTTAGACAAAATTTATATCGTGACACAGCCGGAGATACGCAAAATTTTGTGTTTGTTTTGTTAACCTCAAAGTTTATAGGTGCCCTTAAGTTATAATACGTTGCTCGAAGTAGGCAGTGTACAAACACCCATCCATCTATATTTTACGCTAATCTTTGATTTCGTGGAATATTTCATATTTCGCTTCTGCTTCTAATATCGTACCAGAATGTTTCAGATAGGTAAAATATTGCACATTCTGAGTAGAATTGTTCGATTTTTTTCCTATCCTTTAAATTGGCGTTGCCTATTTCAACTCAATTTTATTAAAATAGAAAGAATATAGTTATTGAAGATAGCATAATTACCATACTAGCATACTCTTCTCATCCTTGGAATATTTACTTAGAAATATTGTCCTTTCCATAGTAAATAGTTTTCTATATATATTTATATTACATTTTGCGTAAAATGACATCCACTTTTAATAGTTAATATAACTACTTTGCGCACACGTATGAAATATCTCAGAAATGGATGGGATGTGCGATTCTACACACACACACACACACACACACATACACACACACAAGATATATTTGATTTGAAAAATTCGGGGGAATTTGTTTCTGTCTACTGGCGATTTTGAGATTGACTGTCCCATATAGAACAGTATAACGCTGATTTAAATGTGTTGCGTATAAAGTCTTAAAAATAGAGATAAACGTGATAGATAAGATATCAAATCTGATTAACTTTATCAGGGAAATTCAATTGCATACTTGGTTTTCTTCTGTGAAATTACAAGGTTGAGTTTGACAGCTGTATTTGATTCTCCTCTGGTTGCTGAGAACGGTTTATGATGAACAGTGGCGCAAATTGAATATAGATCCTTTCTCTTCAAGAGAGGATAATTATCTCTATCATACTCGTAACAGGAGATTCGAGATTCGTAAGAACATTTCATATAGAGTCGGAACATTTGAGTTTCTAACGTCAAAATTCATGTCATAGTACTGGTAGCATTCGGCATTAGAATAGAAACTCAGATTGGTAATGTAATGATCAAACTCGGAATCATTTTAGCAGCATCTGCCAAGATTGCACTGTGTGCTCCCACTATAAGGAAATGCGGTTTTTAAATCTTGGATGTTCTTGCCATATTCAATATGAAGTATTCAGCCTTAGGTTCCGTAAGCTGGATACGATGGTCCATGGATCCGAAGGCAATATATTTGCAAAACAGTAAGTTGAGTTGCAATCCGTCTGCATTATGCTCTACTAAATTTAATATTAGCCTCCTATCCAACGATAGTACCGCTCTCATTATTAGAATCTTTGTATCTCATACATGAGAACTGATTCAAACCTTCTGTTCGCCAGTAAACTCAAGTAACATTGAGAGAGTGGCGATGACTTTGAAGACTCAATGCCTATCATTTATTATACTACACCACGAAAAGTTATTTCGTCATTCCGAAAATGATTCGATTCCACGGGGTTGAGAGCAACACGATTTCACATAGTTGTCGAAATTCTGGGATTTTTTGGTTCGTTTATAGAATTCACATCTATGCGAATTTATCGAAGATGAATGCAATAACACTTTGGTGAGATTTTGTTAAGTTACGTGTGTAACTTTTCAGCTTCGCAACGTGTTCTACTATTGTCGTCATTTACATCCAGAGCCAATAGGTTGTAAGATAGAACAGCACTCTGCTCTTCCTTGATGATCTACTCATGAATGTTGGAACTTCAGTCACATTTAACATGTCAAGTTTAGCTCTTTTTAGCCTTGCCATTTGAGGAACCTTCGGGTACCAGAAGTTAACTGCTTGACTGTCGGAGGCATAGTATCACTAATTATGTTAAGTGTCACCTCATACATTATTTGTAAGGCCTTTGAAACTTTTAAGGGCATTAGTCTTATGTGGAGACTTGTATTTATAACTTGGTTTCCGAAGTTGATTGCCGTACTTTGTTGGTGTATCACTCAAATGGTGATCTAAGACATATAATGCAGTTTGTATTTATGAACGAGATTTTTGATTTGTTCCACTCAAGTAGAACATAACAAAAATCTCGTTTAGAGAGTTCCAAGTTGTACAATCAATGTACAACTGTTACAACTGTACCTGTACTCAAACCAGTATTCGATTCTTATGATACTCACAAGCCCATCGTATTCAGTTATTAAACCAGTAAGAGTGATTTTAGTGCCATCGCAGCCTAAAAGCAAGCCCATGAACCTGTCCTTAAAAATATATAGCAGAAGGATATTTAATCTCAATTTTCATTGTATTACCATTCATACTTATAAAGAAGACTTCCTTAAAATCCAAGTTTATTCTGAAGACATCTGATGTTGGCAATATCTGGGCGTCATGAAAAATTTGATTGACTTCAAGCTCTTCATTGTAGATGTATCGAAAGACATTAATGTTTGCATAAATTGTAGGTATCGTGTAAAATATTTCAAAATTCAAGGGTACAACTTCGTAATGTCCGGAAGATTTAGGTATGGAAGACCTAGGTATGTTGAAGTCAAGTCCGCTCACAGTAATTGCATAATTTATTTTGATAAGGTAGAAATACATTCCTGTATCAACGCCTTGAAAATCATGCTAAATTCAACTAAGGTGCTCAAACACGAGAACACTGCCCCAGCTGCTATTCAAGGCAAAATAAGCCAAAGAATATTTGTAATGCACTGGCTTCATCCCAGCCTTAATGTTACTGCCAATCAAGATAGCTCCAGTAACAGTTACAAACTACAATATTACGAAACATGTTAATATGTTGATGAAGTGGACAAGCAGTTGTCAGTAAAGGCGTCGTTTAGAAGATGACGGGTACAAGCATTTTTTTAATATTTTTTACTTCAAAAGAATAATTACTACAGTGATAACCTGTGTGTCCCAGGCAGGAACATTTCAAGCAAACAATTCCTGTAACATTTAAACCGAGGGGCATAAATCTGATCTCTTAATACGAATATCAACTTGTGAAAAAAGTTGTGTTGATGGTGGAGGACGCTGGTGGCTGGAAAATTAAACTGAATGCAATTAAATGGAATTCCGAATATGAATATAACCATAAGTTCTATCTGGTTTTTGAACTGAACTTCAAACCCTTAGACACTATTTTAGTAAATAAAGGGCAGGGTCTCAAAACATGTTAAGTGGCATATTTGAGAATTTGGGTTTTTGCGTGTAAACCGTGTTCTTTGGCTTATAGATTTAAATGCAGTATTGAGGAACCAGATACCACACAAATGGCTCTGAAATGACGTCATTACTTTCCGATAACTGCAGCTCCGTCCAAGGAAAAGAAGCACTTAATCTCAAAAGGGCGCTTTAGAGGCGTAGAACATATACATAGGCCATAGCATGCTACTAAGCGCTAGGGACTTCGGCAGAGTGGAAAAGTTCATTCGTTCTAGAGTAGATGCCGTGTACTTTACAGATGATAGAATAAAGTATATCCAAAATCACAAAATACAGCCGTGGTTCATGTAAAAAATAATGGAAAGACAAGATTTCGGGCTATTTTCCTCCCTGTGAAAGTAATATAATTAGGAAGAGTAACTACATAAATCCTTCCATTTTGTATCAGTGCTGCTGCAGAGTTAGTATTAGATGTGGTCTACCAAACTATCCTATCTGTTTATAGCTCATATTTGGGTCAACCATCAAGGGCATCTCTAAAGAAGGTCTTTCCAATGAAACATTTCCCACAGATGACTTACCTTAGAAATTAACAGATCCTTTTCCTATTTATGTAATGTCAAATCTTGCTTGCTTCGTCACCAGTATTAGTACAATCTGAAGTCTTCCAGCAGCGTACACAATAAACATTCGAGTAATGCTTAAAAGAAATATAAGCACTATAATAGTGATATTAAATGTGCATTACCACAATGACAAAATCTGATTATCTTGTATCCCACTAGATGTTATGTTAATGGCATAATATTACAGTAAGGTGAATCAAGAAAATATTGCTTTTGTGTAAAAGTTCTTAAGTAACAATTTTACTGCATCATATTGGGATAACGTAACTTTACCTTCTCAGAAAAGAGTTAACAAAATATTAACACCTCAGTACTATTGAGTTGCTTTTACTCTGTAATCATGTTGATTCATAATGCATTTTTACAAACTTTGAAATGCTTATTTATAGCTTATTTAGTTTTATCACTGACAGGTTTTACGCTCTAGAACTACAAATCGTTTCTCCACTCTGTTATCCTAGTGGCAATGGTATTTTTTGGAACCGCACAGGCTTAAGAGAAGCCCGAAAACGGGATCTGTTCGAAGGCAGATGACAGAATTGAGGTGAACTTTTAAGTTATAGAAATCACAAGCAAACTTCACTAATTTACTGAATAATAAACAACACATTTACAAAGGATAAACTAGAATTGTTAATTTCCTTGTGCTTGCCACACAAATAAAAAAAACCAATTAGGCCGTTTCAGGCCGGTCAAAATATCATGTAATGAAGAAGGAGCGAACAGGTTGAAAATTTTAGCCAAGTTAAAGCCAAAGTGAAAATAATTTTGACAAACCGAAAAGCTTGCTCCACTGATTACGACACGGCACAGCTCGCACTGAAGTATGACGCACCTTAGCGCAATGAACAAAAACGTTCTCGACGAGTTGTGGTTTTCCCACTGACTGCCGCTCTTCCCTCGACGAGAATTCAAACCCCCGCCGGTAGGGCAGCTCGTGACGTGTAATGAGAGCGTTACAGCTCTTATGAATATTGATTATGCATATACCTGCTAAAGTAGTTTTCAAAAATGTCCTATACCATTTTTAGTTTGTGCCAAAGTAATGAGCCAAAGATGAAACAGTACGTTAATATGTGGCGCTAGAAGGAACTAGCCCTTAAGTTGAGTTTGCCACAATATGAAGCCGCCTTATTGAAAGACTTGCTTCACTATTTGCATTGAAAATACTTAGCATATTTGTAAAAGTGTGTTTGAAATTTATTGACGTAAAGAAGAATAAATGAGTATTGGGGAATATCTATACCCATCCCGTAATAGTTTTCCAATATTCTTCCATAATCGAGGAAATTCTTAATAAATATATATTGCATCCAATTAATGATATAAAACTAAGCGAAATAATTCATGTAATTTCAAATTTTTTCTTGGTTATTTGCTTATATAATGACAAACAATTTTAAATAAATGCAATTTCTTACAAAGTATTATATTTCACCTAATCTATCGGTACTTTTTCCGACGTGTTTCCTAAGCAGCCTTAAAACATAAAGTAACAAACTGCACTAATATATCTCACAGAGAGTCGTTAAAACAAATTGTTTACTTCTTAATATCAAAATAGCATTTCTTTTAACACAAGTAAAAGGGAAGGAAATAAAAAGAAAAGCCATATAATAAAAAAATGCATATCCAAAATTACAGCGATTTATGTGATGGCTATAAATTTTGAAAATGAAACAAAATGTGTGAAAAACGGTATAAGAGCATATTAACCCAATGTACTGCACCAATTTGTGTAAACGAACATTTAATATCTAAGGTGAACCTCTAATGGAACCTATATATTGCTTCAAGAGTTATGAAAAGCG
>CM060900.1:325213631-325271131 GCA_030762935.1 Hymenopus coronatus | reverse complement strand
TTGTCGTGCAGGAGGATGATGCCAGACGAAAGTGTCCTGCGGCGTCAATTTTGGATCGCATGTCTCAGTTTGATGAGCATTGCACGTCAGCTGTAATGGTTGTCCCACGATCCATGAAATCGATCAACTGGACGCCCTTTTGGAGCATCATTTTGCGATTCGTGTACGGCATTTGCTTTCACATTTTTTGTTTGAGTGAACCGGAATGGTGTTACTGCATTGACTGTTGTTTTGCTTCACATCTCGTATCCCGTAACAACGTTGGAAAACAATTTTGTCTATCTTGTCTATAGGGCTCCAAAAACTGTCGTGCACTATGCATTCGTTCCTCGTTTTGCTGACCGGTGAACATTTTTGGCACCCACTTCGCACAAAGTTTGCGATATCGAAGCTCTTCACTGACAATTCTGTAAAATGTGGTTCAAACGCCGATCATTTTGAAGTTCTTGGTTCACTTGATCAACGATGTCGTCGGTCCGAATACTGAGCCTGCCACTGCGCTGTTCAACGTGAGCATTTGTGCGGGCATTTCGAAATTCTCGGCACTGGTGTCGAACTTGTTTGTCACTCATTATATCTGGTCATACGCTAGATATAATTCACGAAGGATTTACGCAGCTGACGCTTCTTTTGCCAGCAAAAGTCTAATCACACCGCGCACTTCAAAACCGGTGGGAGCTACGATTGTCGCGGTCATTTCCATCTGCTCTAATCGACAGACAAGCGTCAACTGTGTCACATCAACACTGCTGTATGTTTCCAGGTCTTGGTGGACAGCGCTGCAGGTGTGAAATGTCATTCAAACCTATCATCTGTGACATATTGTTCATTGGGCCTTCGTTTTGGAATATGCCTCGTATTTTGACCGATCGAAAACAGTTTCACCTCCTTTGTTTCCATTCATCAGGTGTTAGGATCACAGATATACCCATCGTAGGTGTAAAGGGAAAATCAGTTGGAACAGCTATGTGTAAATCATGTAACGGGTGAGAAAACAATCTCAGTTAATTGGTTTTCTTACGTAGTTTTTGTACTTGCGATTCGGTCAATACGGCATTTGGGGAAAGGGAAATGGAGTGTTTGTGATGTTAACCAAATACAGCCCGTTGAATTTAAAGAATTTAAAGACTTGTAGAAGAATATCATTTTCATTAACAATAGGCTTATCTTCCTCTCATGTCAGTTGCCATTCGCATAACGAGTTCAGTTCACTTTTAGGCTGGGACTCTGTCATTGGTCGATTGACCAACATAGCGCTCTGCCAGTGGTTGATTGACCGGCAACATTGTTTGTGTCGCCCTCTGTGGTGTAATGGTTACCATGCTGGCTTCATATACCCAAGGTCGCAGGTTCAAAACCGCTAGAGGGAGGACGATGGCTTCCTTTGGAAGGGAAGTAAAGCCGTGGGTCCCATGTCGTAGATTTACGGCAAGTAAAAGAACCTCAAGCCTGATGGAGAGGCCTCTGAGCAACATTAAGCGGTCTTTCACGCCCAATTTAGAATGGGACGCTGAGAACCACAGTAGTTAAAGGGCGTCCATAATTAACACGCCATTTATTTTGGCAAGGTACAGTTCAAACTCATTAGAATAAAAACGTATAGCAACTTGTACACCAAACTGTGTTACATAAGTTACATTATTCATTTCAAAATATCGCTGTGGCCTATTAATTTTTTTTCAGATAGAATTTCCTTTAAATATAAATGACTAAATTGTTTCTCATTATTAACAATGCTATACATAGTGCTATTTCCGTATTTTGCACAAAAGAAAGCAAATACTGTCCCGTTTGCATGCTTTGCTAAAAAATATATTTAACCATACTAATTCCTTGGAATCCTTCTTAGTAGAAACGTTCATGGTGGAAAGGAACTTTGGCAGTTTAAGTCCCCAAATTTTCACTGTAATTATTTAGATAAATTTCATTGTCCTTCCATACAGAAATTTTAAATCTGAATGTGATTCTACCATAGGTTCAACATAATACACAATTGCCTTGAAATTTAATGTTTCATTATTATTATTATTATTATTATTATTATTACCACAAGTCAATGGGTTTTTTTTTTTTGTTTCAGAAGCGTAGATCTTCATCTTACCGAGTTTCCCACATTATTCATCCTCCACTACACACATAATCATCACATTCATAATGCTGAAGCATTTAAACATAGGGAGCCAACAGATGAGATCCGATGCAAGTTTTTGAAAATGTTTGAAGCAGGACATACTCCTTCACGTGCTTTGGATATCCATAAAGAAGATTTATATCATGATGATGAGGATGATTATTTTCTTATTGCTGGTGATAGGGCACATTGTCCAGACATCTCTTTGGTTTAGCATTTGTATTATAGTGTTTTTGAAGAAAAGTATGGGTCAGGCAGTGGTGCTGAAATGGCAAAATCCTTTGAAACATTTGTTTTAAATTATAATGGTGAAGTGAGGGAAAATTGAGCAGCCTATAAGTGTTTGGAAAACAATAATTTTGATATTGTCATCATTAGTCCCTTTATGAAGAGAATTTTGAAAACATTAAGTGCAGTTTCTGAAGTTGTTTTTGTGGACTCATCTGGAAATATTGATAGGTTTGGATGTAGAGTATTCTTGCTAATTTTTTACACAAGTGCTTGTGGGCTTCCAATGGGCATATTAATAAGCACTTCTGAAAGTGAGGCTATGATATATGAAGCACTGACATTGTACAAGACTTTTATTGAACCGGCAATGTTCAATGGAAAGGGACTTGGAGGGCCTTCACTTTTTATGACAGATGACTCCGCTGTAGAGAGAGTCGCACTAGCAAAATTATTTCCCAAATCTGTTGTTCTTCTCTGCATTTTCCATGTAGTACTGGCTAGTTGGCGCTACTTATGGAACAATTCAAGTGGAATATCTTTGAAAGAGAGGCAAGAACTGTTTTTCTTCATAAAAAGTATGGCATATGCATTAGTATAGAGCAGCTAAACACTGAATACCAAGACTTAGCATCCTCTGGTAACAGCAAACAGAATTGTAAATGTATTAATGATCAGAAAAGCTATACAAAAGACAGGAAGAATGGTCTTTATGTCATCGAAAACCCACAATACTTTTAGGGCAAAATACCAATAATTTGTGTGAAGCTGCAATGAGAGTTCTCAAAGATAAAGTTCTCTTGAGAACTAAAGCTAAACTAAGAATAATTTTATGTTAAGAAGGCTATTAATGCAGCAAATGGACGTCCCCCATCATATTTGCAACAAAAACACAAAGTGCAAGAAAAGAAACTAATTCTACTGAAAAGTGAACAAATTTCTGATAGCCATTTTCAGGGTACAGACTTAAACAACAATCAGATGCATTTTGTTGACAGTGAAATTGGCTTATGTAACTGTATATTAGGGCAGCCTGGTGCTTTGTGTAAACATCAGCTATACATTGCTATCAAGCATAATATACAGTTGGCTTTTGTTTTACCAACCAATGAATGTGGTAAAAAACAGTTCTATTACATTGCAATTGAGAATGAAAGTACACCTCAAAACTGGTTTAATTACTTAACAGAGATTATAGCTTCTAGCTATATAAGTCACTCCACAACCAGTACTGTTTTACCTTCATTAATTGAAAATAAATTTCATATTGTTAAAAATGAAGAGGTAAATAATGCAGAAGCAATAGAAAACCACAAACAAAAAATGGCAAAAATGGTTGATGGCATGTGTGAATTGATTAAATTAAAGGCTGAGAGTAGTTCAGAAATGTTAGAAGCTGCTGAAAAGATGGTTTTAAATTTTGGAAAAATTAAGACTGATGCTAATTTGATCACAGCATTAAATACTTTTGGAAGGTATTCTGGTTTAAAATCAAAATGTCGGTTATGCAGTAACAAAAAGATAGGCGTGCAGCCTACAGCTATAATGAGAAGAAAAACAGCTTGTGTAGAAAGAAAATGTGTGACTTCAGGAAGAGTACCTGTGTCAGAATTTAGAAAGGAGCATGCTTACTCAAAAGTGAAATAAACTGCATCTTTACCACCGCAGAAAAGAAAGTGTGCAGCACCTCACAGTATTACACACTGTGTAGATCAGAACACATCTCTAGGAAAATTAAAGGATATGTGGTTTTTGCCTAAAAAAAAACTGTAGTTAACCAACATATTATACTTTAAATGAATAAAAATTCACTTGACAGAAATCTAATTTCTTTTATTTTCCACAATTTTAAGTAGGCAAACCATAAAAACTCAGTATTAGTGGAAATAAGTCAGTCTTTGAACATTACCATAAAAAAGGAAGTACATATGCTTTTATAGACCACATTAAGTATAGTGCATTGTTGTTTTTGTAACCCATGCTTTTAACACTAGAGCTTTATACATTGTTTTTTTTTCATAGTATATAAACATATGTATACATTTATGCCTTTAGAAGTTCTATGTTCAGTGGCTTCTTGGCCTAAACAAACCTACAGAATGCTTTCTAATATAATCCGACTTCTCCTTAAGCCAAAGGAAGGTGTAATTAATTTTTTGCACAATTCTTCACCAATAATTACTATTTCTAGTGTGTATATATATATATATATATATATATATATATATATATATATGTGTGTGTGTGTGTGTGTAGTAAGTAATAAAATGCTGTTTTTATTATAACGTAGATACTTTTAAAATCAATTTGGGACAAGGTAGGACATAATCTGCAGATCTTAAGAAAACTGATAATTCTATATATTTTGTAGTTCTAAAGCTAATTTGTTTAACATCATTTTCCTGAACAATTAGGCTACATATGTGTCCATTTAATACTTTATAGGCATTTCTCCCAATTGTTTCCTTTGTGATAATCTGAAAATCACTTTTGGTAGTGTCTTGCATTTAAAATTATTTTAAAAATTTAACTATTAGCCTCATGAGAAATCCATCAACTATACTCCCATATGCATAACAAAAATATGACATTCTGACAGACACATGAAATTAATATCGTCTAACTTTGTCCATGTGCAGTAAAGTTAGAAGGGTAGGAAAACTTACATGACATGTCATGTAAGTATGCAAATGCAGATGTAGGCTTTAAAAATTGCATGACTTGTGCAACATTATATGGCTTAAATGCCTACTACCTACCATTACCTTTCGCAACTTTTCCCCCCTGCATTTGTGTTCAAAATGTATGCTCCTCCTACTTTAACTATAACCTGTACAGCTCAGTCCATATAATAGTTTCATTTCATTCTTCAGTTCACCGCCGATGTATGTTCCAATATTTATTTCTTTATAGTTGTCCAAAAGTAGTATCTGGCTGCTACAGACTACTCATACAAGCATAGTTAAAATAAATGCATATTCACATCCCTGTATAGATAGGTAATGTGACAGAATACTATACACAGCAAATACATTATGTCTTAAATAAAATTAAAAAACAAATAATTAAAAAGTAACAGCAATGTCTTTCACCATGTGTAGTCTAAAAATTCACTAATACTATAAAAAACCAAGTCCTGTAATAAAATTTATAGTTAGGTACATCTTAAACCGGTTTATGGGAAACAGTTGGATATTATGGGGTAATTTATTAAAGTGCTTAAGACCTGTATATACATAGTGATTTTGAGCTTTGCTCAGCCTAAAATATGGCATTTCTAAATTATTGTTGTTTCTAGTGTTATAATTGTGCATAGTGTGCCTGGAAGGTAAGGTTTGGTAGTTTACTTTTATGTATAGTAGACAAGCGTATAAAGACAAGGGCAGTTAAAATTTAGTTCTTCAAAAAATAAGTATTAAAGTTTTTTTTAGATCTTTAATGCAATAAATATCTTTCTTTTGCCACTTGAAGACAGTGTTAGCTCCACTTGCATTAATCCACAGTAAAATTCCAAAGTACGGATGAGAATGAAACAATTCATAATATATTTTCAACATTCCTTAGTAATTAAAAATGTTAATTGTTTAAGGTTGTCAGTTTAGAGAAAAGTCTATTTCTATGTACATCCCAGTTTAATCTGCTATCTAGATGTATTCCTAGTATCTTTACAGTATTTAAATTGCAACTTCATTTCTAAGAGTGAATAACATTTTTTCTGTTTTTTATCGTTAGTTGTTAATTGATTCATCTTAAAGCAGGAAGCAGATTTTTTCCACACTCATTTTTCTTCCCTTTATATATCCCCCTTAAACATCTAAGGTCATATTGGGAGGCTTTGCATTAGAAAGAAACTGTTCTGTAGGTTCTTTATGTTGGGTTTAAATCGCTTTTTTCCTGAAACACCCACACACGCACACACACACACACATACACACATACACATACACACACATTCATACTTCCAAACTCTGTGGTGGATAGGGAATAATTGTGGTTAAAGAAAAATTACCCACCCCAGCCGGGAATCGAAGCCGGGACCTGCACCACTTACTCTAATCAAGTTGTATGTTGTAAGAAATATGTTTTCACACGGTAACAGCTATCAATAGAGATATTCATCATTAACCTTATTTGTAGATATATGACAATCCTGGACAATGTGTAAACCAAAATTCTTGTTTTCGTAAATAACACATCTATGGTGTTAATTGCATTAAAATGTGTATGTTTTTTTTAATTTGTGCTGATTTGCCACATTTACATGGGTGATAAAGTGACCATGTTATATTAATTATTATTCCTGTGCCTACTACATATCACTTTTGCCGCATTTACTGACAGACAAAAAAATATGCCATGCTACATTTGCTCTACTACATATGAACATAAATATTGCCAAATTGTTTTGCCCCACCCCCTGAGATCAGCAGTCCCGACGCCATATTGTGTTAGTAACCAATAGGAACGGCTGAGATGGACTCAGTCTAAAACCGAACTGGAATCTGCAATGTCGCTCGCATGACAGCTATAGTCTCTTCTTCCACAATACATATAAACATTATTTATTTTAATATGGATAACATGTGTTTATTTTTCCCAGGATAGCCCGGTTTCTAGTGTTGCTATTCCAATGTGCCACAGTTTCCAAATAGCTTGTTTAGTATTGGTAAAATATAATATATCCGGGCTTGTAGGCCGTGGTCGAATATTAAAATTATTAAAATTTGACGTTTCGTCTTCCACGGCCTACAAGTCTGGACATGTTATATTTTACCAATAGTAATACTGGCCGTGAAAGCCTACGAGGATGTTCAGTATTCTGCTTTTCTCTAAGAAACTATGCAAAGTTATACTGTCTGCCATATCATTACGCGTTCTTGATATTGCTGTGCATTACTGTGTATTTGTATTAATACTATTTTGCACAGTTTATGATAATCACAAAACAGCTAGTGTTGGTATTTAGCATAATATATTGAGAAAAGGCATTTCATTTGCAGCAGAAACACCCTCTGTGTTTCCTGTATAGAGAAGTAATGGAATAAATTATTTCATCTGTTTCTAGTTTTGTTGTCTTTTTGTGAACTCGACGATGGTATTGATTTTGGAATAGCCCATCAATGTCTGCTGCTAACGATGATGTACACATTCTAGATAGATGAATCAAACGATCATCACGTGCTCCACTGATATGCTGGTTTTTAATATAGTTCATTTTAGACAGCCTTTATCCCCCAAATTTATGTCAAGCGAAGCTAAATGAGGTGCAAATAATGGCAGTTTGGGAAATGAATCCTTAGACGATGATTTTAACAACTTGTAATATCTTTCTTTTAACAATTTTATTTCGTACAGTTTTGACAATCAATTAGTTCCATTTGCAGTTCGTGTGGAGTATTAAAAAAGGATATAAAAATGATACTTCCCCCTTGCTAAGCTGACATTCTGTTTATGTATGCTTACAAACGCTACACTCGTTACCGACCACGGTATGTGTAATTCATCAGCATTTCCCTTCCTTGAGTTGTAGTCGGGGCAAACGGCGATCTGACATCAGTACCTTGGAAGAGATACATTTGCACATGGCTAATAGAAGTATTCCCTTGTGTTTGTCAGTTGTATTTAGACAGTCTTTGGTCGTATTTTGGACTGTCGCTTTTGTCACTTTCATCCTATGTCTAAGTGAATTAATATAGATGTAGATTAGTGAAATATAGATAAGAGAACGGCCTGAAATTAGGTTAAATTTATCCTTACGAGTTATTCCAAGCTATTGAGTAGCATATTAATTATAGTAAATTGTGGTCGCGTGACAGCTGGCCATTTCCAAGCGCGAGTTCATGAGCCGAACGTGGACTTGTATCTACCGACACTCCCCTTCAGTTGTCGTGAATACCATCTTTTTCAAGACAAACAGTGGTGCATTATTACGGAGGGATGTCATTGTCTAAACCTTTCACTTTTTAAAAGCATGGAACATTATTTTTTTTCTTTTTGCCAACCTCTTGGCAATGGTATCAAAAACAGCACTATTGCAGTTGCAGGTGAAATTAGTTACATTGCAAATGATATATTGCGTAGTTAAAACAATGTGTGAGGAGATATACAAAATTGCTCCTAGAAATAAATATTCTCTTAGCGAATTTTGCGCTCATATTTTGGCAAAGTTTGCCTCAACATACTTTTTCTCGAATGAAGCAAATAAAATGTAAAAATAAAACTATAATATTAGATTCCCATCTATCGACAAAGCTTAATATCTAAAACAAATATTATGTCAAAATTGGAATGTTTTTTAGGTTCAACTGAGTAGTGCACGGATAAGGTGCAAGTGAAGTATAGAAATGAGACTAAATGTTATTCATAGACATATGACAGTTGTATTTTGGAGTATTCTATTTAGTAGTGCTATAATCTATCTGATTTTAATTTACTCTTTATTGAAGATCATGGTTTACTATATAAAATGGCGTACATGTTTTGGTCTTGTGAATGCATAGTAGACCTTCTTATGCACAGTGTTTAGTCGTAACTTAAAACGACGCCACTTGAAACTGCAAAAATCCATTTATTCCTCTCTCTACTTTCAAAATACATATCATGCAGTAAGAGTCAAATAATGGCTCGGCGTTTGGACACGGCTGCTCTAAATTGGGTATTAAAATGTGCGCAAGTATCACTGTGTAGATTCTTGTATTCAACATAACGTAGGAAACCAAACCAGTAAGTAGGATGTCCTCCTACCCTCACGGTCACCTTGATTCAGAAAGCCAAGAGACAGAGACGGTGAGGGCTATTTTGGTCCACCTGGCTTAAGATTTCCTAAAAATAGATAAGGGTTTGTTATGTTCATTACCATTTGTTTCATTATTACTCATTTCTTGAATTAAACATTAATGATTCTTTCTTTATGCCTATAGAGGTTAAAGTTTAGGCGTTTAATAAGCTCGTGAATTGGGTGCTTTTTGCTTTTGATGTACGAGACACGCTGTTTATTAAAAACATGGTTTCTTGATATATTTAAGAGATCTAACCGGATAAAATATTTATTTAGTATAATCAAGTACTTTTGATTTCCAATCAAAAAGTCTATAATATGTTGTTTGTCAAATTTTCAAATGATTCTATTCTGAAGCGGCGTAGTTTCTGTATCCATGTGCACTTTGACAGAGTATCCTCATACCAGGGCTGCAGGTGTAGAATTGACCTAAGTAATGTTTTGTATACGGTAAGTCCCATATTTGGCTTAACTTGGCTACTGTTATTAATTGAGAATAATCGATAGTTGTCTATTAGTCTTTGATCCAACATTTGCGATGTGCTTGTTCCAGGTAAGGCCATAACTCATGAATAAGTCAAAGTAGGTCACATGGTTATTCCAGTTCGAATCTTTTGTCTTGGTGGTATAGAGGCGGAAGGGCACGATTGGAATTGTAGTGAATAGATTTTTTTTTTTTTTTTTTGAAAATGTAGATATAATATTCAAGGTTCAGTTGACTGTGTTACTGAGGCAGATTATCTGCATATACCTGCTGACCAAACAACCCCGTATTTCACGTGCGCGTGATATCCCTTCGTGCGTTACTGGAAAACTGGCGAGAGCAACCTTCAGTGCTACCCGCTCACCGTCCCCACTGATAGTAAAGGGGTAAAAGCAAGATCGCTTTCGCTAGTACTCCACTGGTCGGTTTTAACTTGAAGTAGCCCCATTGAGTTCTACAGCTTCTTTAATGCACGAAACTATACCTGCACAAGTCAAATAAGGGATAGTAAAGTCACCTGGTGTGAATTTGTCTGTTTTTATTAGTTCTGGCATGTCATTTTCTGTAGAGAACGCAGTCCCTAAATAGCTCTATATAGAGTCAGGAAATTCGTATTGTTTTAGCTTCCGTAGTAGCTCAGACAGGCAGGATGTATAAAAAGCGCGTTCGTATCTAAATAGAGAGCGCCAGTTGATTTATTTGTTGAATCCATTCGTGATTTGTTCCGTTTTTTTAGCAGTTGTAGGGTGGTGGAACGTTGAATCCAAATCCAAATTATTCAAATATTAATTTAACGTTTTTGTGTGTTTATTCGTCTTAGTTTTAATTTTTCTAAGACTTTTCTTGTTGCACTTAGAAGGCCAATTGGTCTATGATTAACCCTTTCCCTGCCAAGACATTTTCTACTTGCAGGCCCCTTTTTGCCAAGATAATTTTAAATTTTAAAATTCAACCTAACTATACATGCAAAATTAATAGAAGTATCATCTAAGAAACACCATTGTGTCGGCACATATAGATGACGCACTTTCCCAAAGAAACATTTTCAAGCGTTTAATGTAGGCCACACACAACTCACCAAAGTTAAGGTTGTCCAAAAGTGCCAGCAATTTAGACATAAATATTTAGTGTTTAAATAAAATGAATACTAACAGATTTTGCGATACTTTCAGAAAGTAGAAGTACCAAAAAAGTATAATAATTATAATCAGAGTTATCCAAAATTATTTTTAATTTTTTTTTTCAAATGGGAATACACGTGTATACCTAAGGGACCTGCTAAGGGAACGCTTATGAAGCAGCATAGTAAACATATTCCTTGGAATTATCACTTTCCAATAAGATTTAGATTTGGCCTCTGTGTGGTACACATCAAATCAGGGTGTAATATATACACCGACATAACATTTTGCAAATATAATTTATTTCTCTCATTTTTCTTGGTTTCATTATTGTATTTGTACACACATGGCATCTTCAATTGGTCCTGGCTTTGCTTGCTGTGGATACTATAGACATTGAAAGCTGTCATTCTGTCAGTCTATGGAGTTCGACACGAGATATATATCGTCCCGATTTGCTAGATGTTTTTAATGTATGGAAGTTCTGAAATATTTCTGTTTTGAGAAAAAGTTGAAAATAGGCCAGAGAAATATATTTTCCAGGTTTCACGTTGTATGACGTGCATTTAACAGTGTGATATCTAAAAGGTGAAAGAAAGAAAAATTGTACCATATCAATGACTTATTCAACAGAACTAATCATGTCAGACCTGTCAACCGCAGCCATATTCTTATTATAGTCAGTGACGCAGTCAGATTTGATTGTACGTGTGTTTGTCTTTTTATCAGCCTTCCCTTTCTGTCTCCTTGCATCATTATGCATGGTGGTCAACATACAAGCCTCTCGTCTGCCCATCCATCTCAGTGTTAGTATTTTCTCTGTATGTCTAGATTCTGTTTGTCCCTTTTTTAGTTTATCAGTCAATTTATGCATTTTCTCCCTGTTATTTCTTACCGTGTCACATGCATATACTCCAGGTATATGCAGCCAGTTATAAAGCACAGGACAGGAATACCAATTGTCAGTCCTGACGTTGTATCCTTTGTTTCGGTATTCAGATATGAGTCTGTACTACAGCATCAGAAATTCCTAATACACGGTCCTAAACAATATCTGAGGTTGCCCCCGCATACAAAATAAAGTCGCGTATCTACCATGTTTCACAGTCGCAAACCACAGAAACCTTTATCCATATCTGTGACTTTTAAAGGGACGTCTGAAAAATGCTAGGCTCTCGTAAATGCAAAGACTTTGAAAATAAACGAAACAAGCTCCAAACGTGTGCCTCATATGGTCAGCAAGAGGTTTCAGTTTACGCAGTTTGTCTCCTTGAGTCTGTGTGTCATTGACATTGAAATAAGAAGTCTTAGTAGCAAAGGATATCTGTTTCTTGCCATGGAATCTAAACGTTGCGGGTTAGAAATTAGAGGATCTGCTGTCCATTATTCTGCATATATCAGTTTTTTTCTGCGAACATCAGCATTATACATCCCAAGAAAATATTAAGTTCTGCAGTTGTAGTTTCAGACCAGGACTACAAACGAGCATTTGCTGTTGTGTGTTATATCTGAAAAAGAAAGTTGTAATATCTATTCATTTCTTTGACTATTAGCTCTATAATTTTAAAGAACAAATTAATTTGAAAGCGTCCAAAACTGAAGTTTTCGTTTAAATTGACGGAAATATTTGAATTTTGGTCGTCAAAACATCAATGTGGAACAAAACTTGCTCCTCAACATTGAACGGACCGCCTACCCTTCTTCTATTTGTGCGTTGCGCGGCTTCTTGAAATTGATTATTTTCGTCATTGTCACTTATTTCTACGGCATCACTGTCACCAATTTCACTTTCATTTTTACACCATTATTGATAGTAAACTCCGATACATTATAAGGCAAAGTTCCAAATTCTACCAGCAATTCATCATCGCGTAAATAGCGCGCTTATGTGCTTGAATTAGCCATGTCTTGTACATACATGAATCCCCGTAAACACGTGACCTGGCGCAAGGTTCCTCGTTGTGGAGAGAAATGCAATTGCAAGTTTTTGTACTTTCCCTTCCTGGGGCCACTACAAGGCAGAGAGACGTTTGAAACTATTTCTTCCTAAGCCTAATAGATGGCATAATATATTCTTTCAGTTATAACCACGTTCAGAAATTCCCTTCGGTCCGTAGCATGCCTCGATTCGAGCGGAAAACACGGACGTCGTAGCTAAGTTTAAGACACGGCGAGGATATTTCTCCAGACCAATGCGCGACCTCCAAAGGAGTGAAAGGGTTAATTGGTACAGAAAAATTCTTGTTGGTGTTAAGGTATAAGAGTGTTTTTGGCTTGTTTTCAAATTAGGGGAAAACTACCGTTTTGTAATGTGCATTTAATGATTCTAAATAAGCTTTTCTCACCGCTGTTACGGATTCCAAGACTGACATACAGGCACCTTTTTCAAATAACGCTTTTCTTATTCAAGGATTCTCAAAACATGTGTTTCCGGGGAAATCTCAATATAGAATTTTTGGGTGTAATAAAATACCTTCTCTACCTACCTACCTGTCTGCCTACATACACACATACATACGCAACGCACGCACGCATACCTACCTACCTACCTACCTACCTACCTACCTACATAATATTGGTAGGGAAAGCAAATGGGAAAAAACTATTAGTAGTGTCAGAGTGAACTAACACGTTACTAAAGCGGATGTAATTACGTATCTAAAGTGATTACAGATCATATTGTGAAAGAAACATTAGATAACACATGACAGATTCAGTTACACCGTTCAAATTAATGAAGCGTATGTTACCTAGCTGTGCCGCTGTAGGTGAATAATGCGTTTAAGTCAATGTTATGTTCAATTTTAAAATATTTGGATACTAATAATGTTTAACCTCTCCTTAAGGTCGAAAAATTAAAGTAAAATACTTCGAATAAGAATCTAAATCTTTCATTCTGATCTAGCAACGACATTTGCGTATGACCTTTTTATAGCTGCTTTAGTTGTGGGAAAATTCTTTAGTTATGTTATAGGAAATAATAAATAAAAACTACTGGGCGATTTACTGAATCCAGGACCTTATAACTCCACTGATAGGCAGTAATATATAAAGACGTGTCAGTTTAGCTTATTTGAAAAAGGTAAATTGGTTTTTCATTATATTAACCAACATCAGTTTCAAATGTCAGAAGTCTATAAAAGATAGGATAGGATATCATGTAGTGGAAGGGGACTCGGCACCAAACCTGTGGTTGTTGTACCTAGGGCCCATGAGGGAGCGCCTAATGCGCGAGAAGTTTATACAGCACGTCAACCTAATTCCTCCTGAGATGATTTTTATGAGCACTCATTTTTGTTTATTTATTTTGTACGATCGGTATAAACTTTTGTTTCACCGCACAGTGACCTTTTGATGACTATACTTTTCAGCACTGTAATATACACAAATTTTGGGTCAACATTTTCTTTTAGAACTAAAAATATTACATTGTTTTAGAGTGGTGTAAATGCACACTTTAAAATCATCATGTACTATCCCACACGTCTATAAGAAGTAGGCTATTTATTACTAATTATTTCTATACCTATATATGTAAATGGCATGCCACAGGCGGCCCTACAGTAGCTCACCAACAAAAGGCAGCAAACATCTTTTGCAAAGCTCTGAGCTCTTTGACTTACTTTGGCTTCTCCTAGGGGAAGACGTACCGAGCCGATTGTCGCTTACGTTGTGCTTCGCTTTAACAACGCTGTAAAGCTTAGCTTGAATGTGCTTGACTTATTAAAATTCTGAGTGTGCCTCCTCTATTGAGATATTGGGGCTATAGCATTATACTATTTACATTGTAGTGGTAATACGTTTTCAAATTTCTGCATTTCTATAAATGGTTTAACATTCCCTATGCTTTAATCTTGGCGAAAGATGCACCAAAAGCGGTAAAATAATACTAATTTTGTTTTACAGGCTAGAACAAATCAGCAAAAGCTTTTCAAATGATTTGTGAGTAGGACTAAAAGGCAAATGATAGCTGAAGTGACTAATGGCAAAAGAAAATAAACAAAACTGATGAGTTCCATTCCCGTGACTTTCTCTGCCTGTTATACAAAAAAAAACATTCTTACAAAAAATTATTCTTATTTCTACTCCAAGCTAATCGAAGAATTTGCAGGATAGTCTTAATACTTAGTTCTAAATAAGTAGAGGGGAACTATGGGAATACACTATGCTAAGGCGATGGTCAAATCTTTTAAAATCTGTCACTATGGAATTGCCATTGAGATTATCTTCTTTGCATGGCCAGGAGTAAAACAAGATAAACACGACAACTTCCTTTTGACAAAGGTATAGGTATTTCAAAATTGAAACCCATAACAAGCAATATCTCCGTAACAGTTATCCACAACAAAAATGTAAAGGACATAAAGTTTTGTCTATCTCTTACGGTATATCAACTATGTAAAAGTCGTTTAGAATGAAGGCAACTTCATAGGCTATTCCCAAGAAATTCCAGATATACGTTTTATTTGTGATGTAAATATTTTTAATGTAGGCACGGTATTTTAATCAAAATTATTAGAGCCATTTTTGAGTAGATGAACATTTTCGAATTTTTTCCATGTTAAGGGTAGCTCGGGATGGGGGGAATCTCGAAGATAGTATACTTAACTATTACACTTAAAGTTTTGTATTCAACCGACTTTTCGATTTTGAGTTATACTGTCCACAGAGACACACAGACCTGTTTTTAAAAACTGTTTTTTGATTCAGGAGATCTCAAAACATATATTTCCGATGAAATCTTGATACGCAATATCTTTTCTTCCTATGTACTTTGTACATACGTGCTAGATAAAGTAAAAAGGCTTGCTTTCCTCCAATCTGAAAACTGAACTAGAACTTAAAACTGAAAATTATATCCAGTTCAGTTGTGCTTTCCTAGAAAACTGAACTGAAACCGCACATCATTAAAATGGCTGAAGAATGGCTGAGAAGGTTGCATGGCAGTGAAGAAAGTGAGTTGGAGTTGGATACTTTGATGTTTTTTGTTGTTGTTTGTTTGTTTTTTTTCTCGATGTATTGACAGATAGTACTGGTAATGAAGAAAGTTACTACATCATGATGTTAACCTGCCATAATACCAGTCTGTTGTACTACACTTTATTGCAGAATCTTTGAACTTATTTCAGAGCTAAAACTGATTGAAAATTATTAAACATTATGCAGTAAATCTTGTTTACTTACTTGATTTTCCACAATTCCTCTCCCAACACCTTCCAAAGCCTCTGTTGCTTCTCTATATTTCTATACTCGGCATGTTGTACTTTGTATAAAAGTTCGTTATGACGAACAAAGACAATTATTCTCTCTTCCTTAATTAGATATAATTTTCGTTTTCCGCTCATTAGGTACAAATATTTAAACCAAATTACAAACAAATGCCGCAACTATAACTTCACGTATGCTATCTCGTCGTCCAAAGCTCAACTGAACTGAACTGATAAAATGAATTCCACTTTAATTTTTGTCGCCTATATTTTTAATCGAAAACTTAAAATTGTTAGTGATAAACGAGAAAGGAGAGATTCAGTTGTCAGTTCAGTTCAGTTTTATTAAGTTCTCGGCCTGAAGAAAGCACTTCCATAATAAACAATGGCACAGTTCAGTTTTCAGACTGGAGGAAAGCAAGCCTTAAGAAGCAATTACATTTTCGCCATATCCGACAAGTTGTAAGGTTCCTTTAACCAGTAATCCTGAAGAGTGGGTATATCTTTATGGATGTAGATAGTTTTTTATATACACATGTTCATATGAACATATGCTCATATGTTAACACTATGTGAATGTATGTGTTTCTATGTTTATAAACATATAAATATACGGATATTTACAATTCTATGTATGTGCACAAATACACAGGCCTAGTACTCATAAAACAACAGAATTTAATAATATCATCTGCTATAAGGACACTGCAACAAGTTCAGAATAGCATCAGACGCAAATGGCAACAAACAAGAAATGTAATTCATTGGACCAAATTATATGAAGTTGGAGACTTAGAAAACGACCGCGTCCAAAACTATAGCCAATAGAAGCACACTGTCGAAAATCTAATCCCCAAACGCAACGCATTTCGGCAGACAACAAAATGTTTAACGCACACGCGCATAAACATTCATCCACATCACATTATTAATACCACTACTAAAAAGCTGAGGACACCCTATAGAATATAATTACTATCAACCCAACCAGCGGACAAGATGAATTCAGTTTGCGCACCCAAAATGAAGCTGAAAGTGGAAGCCAAATATGAACACACAACAAAATGCAAACAGAATCCTGGTGAGATAGGCTGAATTATTAAACACCTGTTCACAAGAAAAGCAGTACGGCCAGATAAAATATTATGATATATGGTAGAAAACGGCCTCCGTAATAGTGCTAGTAACAATAATTGTTTGCCAACAGCGCTGTCAAATGCCAGGATCATATCAGTGCCGCCGGTGTATCGGAATTTCGTCCCTCAGTTCTTTTACATACCGGTAAATCTACTGACATGGGGCTGTCGCATTTAAGCACACCTAAAAACAATCGGTCTGGGCGGGCTTGAACCAGTGGCCTTGGGTACCAGCGGCTAGTATGTTACTCTAAGACTACAGAGAACAACGCACGCGTTTGTGTGTGTGTGTGTGTGTGTGTGTGTGTGTGTGTGTGTGTGTGTGTGTGTGTGTGTAGTAAAACAATACAAGTCAAAAACAAGTTGGACACATATCAAAGTTCTTATTTAAGCTCATCATCTACCAAAGATGGGACATGAACATTTTCCAAAAAATACTCTCAACTACAAGTAACATTTGCATAAAAGAGTTTTCTTTTTTGTTTTTTTTTCTGGAAAATTACTAGCGATTTTGTTTAAAAAGCATATATTAAAGCTACTTAGAAATATATTAACAAATCTCGTAGAATTTTTGGGGATTAGCCTACGTTGTCCCCTTCGCTCGGAAGGACCTTTATATAACGTTGCATATCTGGTAAGCGTTCAAGGATATATGTAAACATACTGCACGAAAATTGTAGATCTCTATAAAACAAAACAAAAAAAAATATCTAAAATAGATGATTTTGGTATAAACCGTTTCCGATAAATGACATTAGCAGTTAATGATTGTATTATTCAGTATATTTTCATCCTTTTAATGTTCGGTTCAACCTCCAGTTGTTTCTGGCGATTACATTGAAAGAGTTTAGAATTAGTAGGTGAGTTTATATCGCCCAGTTTGCAAACATGTGACAATCGCTAGCTTTCATAAGAATAGCTTCAATGCTCCCTAATAAACGATAGAGGGTAGACAAAGTAATGTGAACGTAACCCTTCAGAACTTTTCCATCCAATTCACACGCGATGCCCCAATAGCGCTAGCTGTATGGCAAATATAAATAATCACTCAAATAGGCAAGAGCACTAGTAATTAACTAACTTGAATGAGGCTGGTGCTGATTTAGAAGAACTCAACAAAATAAATGAATGCGCCTTTATTCGGCAAATGTTTAGTAAGCTCCACGTGTCTGCATGATGAACAAATAAATCAACAGCTATAACACCATAACCGCAAAGCTGCTTAACTAATCGATACAAAAATTGTGAATCAGATTTCTGGCACGGTAAAGAATTTTTCAAATATGACTCAAGTGTTCTACTTCAGTATACATATTGCCATTACGAGAGAAGAGTCATTAATAAAGAACCATTAAAGACAATTATTAATAAATGTAAGTTAAAATAATGCATGTGTAAAATTTGGAACAGTCTAGTATATAATATATCTTGCTGAAGTTTACACACCAATTATTACTTAAACTAGTGGTGATATATTTAGCCAAGTTTCAATATTCCAACTTGCATAAAGATTTATAAAAAATAATGCATTTTAAAACTATTCGCTACAAGTGTTGAAGTTTTACAGTAAATCAGTTTACAATTAAGTCATATAATATATTTTATATAGCCTCTAAATGTTGAGGAAAACATATCACATTTTATACTCTCCAAAACTCTTGACTTTTCGAAATATAATAATCTTATTTCTCAAAATTCGAGCTTTATTTAGAAAAACTATATGATAGTATTCTTTCAGCTACTATTGAGACGCAGTGTACAAATTTTGAAAAAATGAGTTAAAATGCATGGTGTGGAGCGGTTGGAGTATCGAAAAGTATTTAAAAAAATACGAGAAAACAAAGTTTAAAGTTGGTGTACACCTTAGTAAACATGGTCTGTCTATTTATAGCTTAAGCTAATTGGTAGTTCAAATGCGCGAAATGGAAAAACGATTATTTATAGATGTTTTCTTTAAGTTTAGTGTTCATATTATATTATTATGAAAATATATATATATATATATATTCAATTTTCGTTCAAATATCTCAGATGCCTCATCTTAACGCCAAGGCCTGATTAACTAGATACCTATAGTTAAAACACTTTCAGTATTGTCAACGGTCTTTTATGATAATATTTTAAAGTAACTATTATCATACCGCACCAGAGAAGTCCATTCGTATTAGGAGTTGCGATAGCGCTGTCACAACGATAAAGCGTATCTGATGTATTCCATTCACCTATTCTGCAACAAAGTACTCTTACAAAAGACTCTTCTTCTCTTTACTTCGTGCTAATCGAGATAAAAATTAACAGAAATTGTTGCACTAAATATTTCCTTCCAAGTAGAAGGAAAATACGGCAGTACACTAGACCAAAGCAATGGTCAAATCTTTTTAAAGACGGTCACTATGTGATGCGTTCAAATTCTCTTATCTTTATAGAACCAGAGCGAAAAAGTAAATAACGATTCCATTTGAGAAAAATCCAAGTAATAAAACTTTTAAAACTAATGTCAAGGAACATCTCGGAAATTCTACAAAATAAAATGTATATGACATGATGAATGTTTAGACAATATCTACATTTTTGTTTCTGCCTATCTCTTACGGTTTACCAGTTATGTAAATGTAGTTCGGAGTGAAGAGAAATTCAGAAGCTATACCTAACAAATTAAAGAAATACATTTTATTTGTCTTTTCTAATGCGTGGTAGCTTAATCAAAATCGTTAGAGCAATTTTTTTTAGAAAATCAAAAATTTCGAAACATTTTCCATGTAAAGAGTAGTCTGGATTGGGGAATTTTCCTGAAAATCTTCGTGTCGCATCCTTGGAAGAAATAAACTTATATACTGAGTTCGGTGCTTGACGGAGTTTTCGTTTTTGAGTCATGATGTCCACAGACACCCACACTCAGACCTCTTTCTAAAAACTATTTTTTTATTCAGGAGTCTCCAAAACATGTTTTTGGATGAATCCTCGGTATGTAGTCTTTTGGCAGAATACAATATTTGTACTACCTACTATGTAGGTAAATAGTATTAGTAGAAAAAGTGGAAAAGTTGAATATCTTTTGGACGTGAATTTTTAGAATCTGATTGCAGTTTCCCAATTCAGTGTACTTTTTCTGAAATTCAAACTCATTAAAGGGAAAAATTATAGAATAGCGCAGTGATTGTATTTATGGACGAAATGAAAATGTTTTGCTGAACTAGAGTATATTTCATTATTAAAATAGAAATAGTCATTATAAATTGCATTAGCTGAAGCACACCTTGCCATGTTTACTAAAGCTCGATGCCTAGTAGGACGTTTTCCCACCCTCTTTTCTCTTTTTTCCTTGTATAATTTAAGTATTTTAGGGCAACAATAGTGGAGTAAAATAGATTTTCAGTAAAAAAAAAAAAAACACATAGACACACACAAGCAGATTTATTAAACATACTTTATTTTAAATTAGGTAAAGCATTTAGGGATCCGGACTACTTCATTGCTGTAACCAAAACGACTACCTTTTCCTCCATTTTACTGAACGTTAATTCGATTTTCCGCCTCTTTAATGGTTTGATGTAGGGGAGATTGGAAAATTTACTGGGCCTCGGCGATTCTTTTTCTGTGTGTTTCAAGCTATTCTTATGAGTCGAAGCCCAACAATTGACGGACACCTTTGGAACGCTGGTGGCCAGAAGGAAAGGGGCCGGGATAAGGTTTCTGCCTGTCATGCGTGCGTCACGTAATAAATAGACTATCGATTGAATGCCAGAAGCAAGTAATTGTAAATTAGTTTCAATTACTAGGAAAACTGGCGGTTCCTTAACGTGGCTATAAGCCTTAAATGGGAATGACAACCAGAAATGCCTAACATACAGTGAACAAAGCCGTTTTTGCCAGTGTTTCACACCGGCTCTCATAAATGAACTCCATTATTTCCTTTTTTTAGGAATAGGTTTTCTAAATGTATTTTTTTTTTTTTCCTAAATTCACATCTATGTTATTGCTAGAGTTTTGCGGGCTAAATACCTTGAAAATAATAGCCATTCAGTCAATCAACCTTGAGAGATTCTTTCAATGTATATTCCTTCTAAATCTCGCTTATCCCATTATGATTTAAATTTGAGGATGTATGCTTACAGTAATATACAGAAACAGAAATGTAGAATGAAGGGAAAGATATGCAATTTTAAAGTGTAAATATATTGAGATTTTAAAGTTTATTTTATGATAAAAATTAATACACAAAGCTAGTAGTATCTATCTTCTATCACGAATAGTGAATACCAGCATATCTTGCTCAAAAAGAAGATAAATGTAAGTAAAGCTGAAGTATCAATTATTCAGATTTACGTAATTAGTGAAAATTATTTAAAAATAATAAACTAAATTACCATTTATATCAACAAAACTAACAACTCATGAAGTTAAATTTAATTAAAGTTTTTGCCCATATGTCTTGACAATTGATACGGAAATTATTGTCCTATTAAGTTAGTAATTATTTTATTTGGAAAGAATGGGGGCAAATAGAGAAATAAATACGATTAATAACTTCATATATGTTAAAGTACGGATTACTATTCTATTATTATGAACGTGTCATTTAGTTATACAGGTTTGCACGTTATGAAGGCGCAAAGGCTCTTATGGAAAATCTGCGCAGCGTTGCCACGAATGTTCCTCCGCTGCGATTACTGCGCTTTCATTCACAATCAAGCTTATTATTATTATTATTATTATTATTATTATTATTTTTATTATTATTATTATTATTACTTATTCATTAAATTCATTATTGTATTTACACCATTACTGTTTGATTAGGTTAATAACTTTTATATCTTTCAGTTAATTCCTAGTGAAATACATTTACGCCTCAATTTATTACATTCTCTTAATAACCCTTAATTTAACCTAAATATAATAACACACTTAATAATGTTACCTTAATCCGACATGGGTTCAACACCCAAAGAGGAGTCCTGATTAGCCTTATCACTACCCTCACAAGAACTGTAGTAATTGCTGGAAGAACTGCTGGTTAGCCTAATGTTTAGAATTTCGATTTCATCCTGTAGCTCATCTGCTTTCCACATATCGTCTGCTATCCCTTCAACGTGTTTAGAGTAATTAAACCACTGATCTTGGGTGACTGATTCAAAGCCATTGTCTATTTAACGTTCCTTTCCTTTTCTTCAACGTAGTGTTCTGTGGCCCAGCATGTCCCTTTACCTGACTCCATACCATTCTGTAAAACTCACACATGCCTCAGATTCCCAAAACCTGCTGAAAACCTCCACTGAAATATGTTCCCTTATCACCTCTTGAACTGTCATACCAATCTGGTATTTATCATGTCCAAGACACGAGGTCAGGTTTGTTGGCGCTGAGAGCCTTGCGCGCTTTGCCTTAAACTGTTGATTCATGGATACCTTGGTTCTAGAGGAGTTTTATCTGTACATAAAGAATAATTTCACTATTTCCTTGACAACTTTGTCAGTGGAAGTTTTTACTTGGACTTGTAGAACCTGAATTAGCCAGTGACGACATTTTCCACTGCATAAACGAAGAATCAAAACACTTGCTTTAAACTTTATTTTTGTTAATAAATATGCTTAGGCATATTGATATAGTCTAAACACCAACATGGCCTATGAAAGTAAGTAAATAATCAATTTTTTTTCATTGCAATTAATTTGGTTTAAAACCATGTTTTAACGTTCGGAGCGAGAAAGAAGTTAAAAATCTGCTTTCAACAAAATTTTAAATTTTATAATTAAAAAAAAAATGTACAATTATATAACAGACTTTTCGTGCATATTATCGTAGTCCTTCACATATTTCATATCGAAATGCATGCTCCTATTTTATCTTAGTCTTAACACATCAATTCTGCAACGGCGCACTTGATTCTTCCATACGCAGAGCGTGGTCCTAAGAGCCCATTATGACTTCATGACGTGAAAATCTCTATAGGCAAGTTCAGGTTTGGAGCGAAGCAATTAGCTCGAAGTCAGAACACGAGGGTAATTAGTTGTTCCAGTGAACTCGGCCTATACGAAATCCATTAGCCCACTGTCCAATTCCTGAGAAGATAGTATGTTCAGAAATCTAAGGACGTGAGTACTCCAATAGACAATTTCTGGGCATTAATAAGGGAATAGCGTCTCCTTCTGTTCCACCTTCATCATATGGAGGACTCACAAGCTAATTCCTGGGGTCAGATGCCTGTTCAGGAGAAGACGGGATAGTTGATCAGCCCTAGGCCTGGCAGGAATGTGAGGAAGTAGATTATATGAAATGAAGGCGGCAACAGAGGATAGGAAAGGTGACGATGGAACACCTGGTGGAGTGAATGGTGGGGTAAACTGGGGGACCATGAGAAAATCCACACAGACGCCGATTAATCCAGTACAAATCCCACATGTGGTCCCCTTGGATTGAACCCGGGTTGCGTAGGTGAGAGTAAGCAAGCACAATAGTGAGAATTAACAAGTCAAAGTGAAAATCTGTGTCACACGTTGTGAAAAAGTTTTAAGATTTGGCAACATAGAAAATATGTTTGAACAATGTGGGAACTTTTGTGGGATAGTTAGAATCCGGCGGAACTTCAGTGAATAAATGCGTGTGTATTTCGAAAATTTGCTTACTTTTATTATGACTTCGGTTTCTTCGTCTTACAATTGTTATAATGTAGCGCTTAAGTACAGCGCACGGCTCTTCACTGGCGGTGATTTTAAGGTGCTTTTCCGTAGGGGATTTAGTGACTTGCGGTAACTTAAGCTTATTAATTTTACTGCAGAAAAAATCTTACCAATAACTTAAAGCTGTTAATTATCTAGAACATATCAAATTTTATAAACGCAGTTATAATTTGTTGTGCTCATATTCCAGATCAGTTAATTATTCATCTCTAAGGATCAGCAGTCATTCCAAACAGATCAATTATTGGCCTCATTAAATATACTCAGTACGTTTAACTGGCGTTGCCCATTCTCGTAATCATCCACGCATATCATTTAAGAAAGAACCCACAGCTTACAATTAGAAGAACTAACCGGCAGCAGTGGAGGGGAGAACATAGTTACCACGCAAATTTAACCGAAATGAAGGGAAACAAAGTACTGTATTAATATTTATAATATAAAATAATAAAAGGTGTCTAATTAATTAAATGTATAAAAATATAACTTTCCTCCCTGAAGTTTTTAGGCAATTCTCTTATTTGTGTTTATTAGTTACGAAAGGTTCACCATTTGTAAATACTGTTCAATTTAACTCGTTTATTGCATAAGCGTTAAACAAAATTGCTACTGTAATAGGAAGTTGCAGTTTTGAAAATTTAGGTTCAATAAGTTCAAAATTGTATTAGACTTCAGTTTAATGATAATGGAATACAGGAGTTTATTCGACATGTTTATTAATAGTCAATTAAAACGCTATAACAAAACAGTGGATTTTAAGCTTTACGACTCAAGGCTGTGTTTCATAATCAGATGTTTATGAGTCTCATTTCAATGTGTTATATTTGTGGTTATTTAGATGCGCAATGCGAACGAACTGCGCCAGGTCTTGCCAGTAATCTCAAATTGTAATTCAAAGGGATTATATATTCTGAGTAATAATGGTGGATGACAGCATGAGTTACCTCAGATAACTGGAAGACGTGGAAGAAAAAGCTTTTAGTGGGACCATTTCGCAATATATAAAATGTAAATCAATTGAATGGGTTTCATTTTAAGTGTTAACCTATCTAAAGCAAACACTAAGCATATACGAACATACAGCGGGGCTACGAAATCTTCTTAACCAGGAGTAGCCTGTGAGATTACCACAACTTGTCTAGTTACATAAACGTTCTAGACCGCTGAGGCAAGAACCTTTGCTTCTTTCTTTACGCGCATAAAATATTTTATTTTTAGAAGATTTTTGATAACACAGAACTAATCATTTTGACCTTAATGCTGCAACCCCATTTTATGTGATATTCGCATGAGGAGATATCAGCTTGACTTAAACCAGTTGTTCCTGTCAAACCAATTTACAACAATGACACATTCCAAGTGCTTTTTCTGTAAATAATTACCTTTATTTCAGGTATATATTAGTGAGTAGGAATGGTTACAGAAACATAATAAGACCTTTGGGCAACAGACAGAAAACTTGAGCTGCTTGTTTGCGTTGCTCTCTAAAGTAAAACACAACACCTGTATGAATTAGACTAGATAGCACTACATATGGGCCACCAAGTTATTCGCTTAATGGCATACCATTGCTAAATGGGTAATGTAAAAATATTTGGGCTGCAGTAAAAAATGAAGTAGCAATCTTGAATCACATATTTCGACTTGCGGGTGTTGAGCGATTCGAAAATGAAGCCCTCGACAGAATTACGAGAGAGGACTGGGTATATCGAGTTACACATGTCGAAAGTTAGAGAAAATAGATATCTGAAAACAAATTTCAAGCAAAGACATGGTGATATAGTGAATCTGATTTAGACACTTGCGAAATTGAGGAGGTAGAAGAAGAAAACTGGTATGAGGTTTCGGCAGTTCCTTTAGAGTGACGATGTTCCAGTTTTAAAAAAAAATGTATATATAGGATCGATGTAATGTTTTGTTCTCTTAAGTTTATTTTATTTGTTGCTTTTGTTCATTGCTTCACAAATCAAGATGCAAAATTGAGTTTTATTTATAGACGCTCTTAAACTCCTGCGGTTCCCAGCATCGAATTCCATGTTGGGCATGAAATACCGCTAATAATTGCACGGGCTCTTTGTCAGTTTCGACGTTCTTATACATGTCGTTAATCTATGACACGGATTGACCGACTTTACTTCCCTTGCGAAGTAAGCCGTGTTAAGGATTTTCACGCCCGAAAAAAATCATTACCCTCCGCCGGGTTTGAACCCGCAACCCTGGGAACCAGAGTCTATAATATTACGCCTACACCCGGACAGTGGTGGGATACAGTCAGAGAAATGGTAACTATTGTTATCTCTGACGGTATGGCTTATCGGCAATGCTGCGTCTTAGGAAGCACGGTATTAGATAACCAATGTTCATATTTTACGTCCCCTAAAGACTGTTCCGCATCAGTCTACCCCGTCCGTATCTCGTATCTGTCACACGACTAGTTACCTCTCATTGACTGCAGTGATGAATAGGTGAGAATGATTCGTTTTAAAGCTGCCTTTCATGGCGAAAGCCCATACATGACGTATTACGACCGAGTGTTTATTTAGTTTTAATCACCTGACATTGCTCTACATAGGGTTTGTATATCGCATTCAAAGGTGTGCTTAGCCAATCAGCGGAATCGGTATGGTCATTGTGAGAGATAGCTTAAAAGAAATAAGGAGTAGTTCACATGAAAGCTAAGCGACACTTATGTGGAACAGACCTTAGTTATATCAAACCACAAATACTGCATGCCATAATTTCTGAACATATCATCGAGTCCTGTACCACCTCATGTCATTGATTATAATGAAGTTAAGGATAAGGCTTACAAACGGTGGAGGTTTTCAAAACTACGAACAAAGTTAAGGCTATTGCTTTTACTAAACCTGCAGCAGGAAGGGATGAAACGAGAGAATGAAGGAGGTCCAGAACTAATGAGTGTAGACCAGCAGATTGTGAGCTGGGTCTCCGGCATTTCCAAACTGAACATTTGGGGTCGTTCCTTCCATGTCAGGGAAGAGAGTAAAGGGAAAGGAGTTTGAAACACAGAGAGCTGTGAGTGAAGCTCTTCAACCTGTAACAGAAACTCTTCGTGATATACTAGATATTCAGAATAAGAAGAATGTTGTTGCTCCTATATCAGCTAAAGACGAGAAAGAAGCATTTCTAGCTACCTGAAACAAATTTGAAAGAAAGACACATTACATGAAATGCGATACGAAGATGGAAGGTACATTGACGGAAACAAAATGACAGACTTCATAAAAGTATGACAAGAAAAATTAATCCTATACCAGGAATAAGCGAGCTGATTCTAAGAAATTTCCTGAAATGCATAGTAAAACCGATGAGGATCTAGAAGTTCATAGAAGAATCCTAGAATCAACACCAATGCACTACAGAGGTTTGTCAGGCAACGACGTCTGAGACAGAGCAAAGCTTGCAAGTATAAAAGCATTATACGCCATCTACTCAATAAGCATAAAGGATTGGGATTGGAATGGAAAAAACACTATCCCGAGACATAGGAAAATTACACCTATTGGAACGACCCAAATACATTAGTGAATCCCCTTATATTACTCACTGCATTGCATCTAGAGGGGCTGGAAATAACAGCCACAAGCATGAAAACAACGAAATATTATCAGAACTAAAATCGCAGAATCATAACATGACAGAAGTGAAGAAAAACATAGCAACAGATCTTCATGCATCTGCAAGAAAAAAATTCTTGCGTAGAAAGATTGTCAACAAAGGCCCCTACGATCGTGTACAGATAGATCTGGTTGAAGAGATCCTCCATGCTGAACTAAATAAAAACTTCAATCATATCTTTATGGCCTTCAAATTCTACTATAAAATGGCATATGCAAAATCATTAAAGGATAAGACTAGACTTCAAATTTAAAGGCTGTGGAAGAGATCCTACATGAAATGCACAGACGAACACGGCATAAATAAGCATTTTAGAAGTCTGAACTACATTAATCACCACAGCACCTTTAGCAACGTGAAGGCTGCTGCCGTGTACAGGTTTATAATGACAGGTTTAATATGACGAAAAGAGAATTCTTAGCTCAAGGATTATACAAGTGACTAGATCTTCTACCACGAAACATATCAAGGTACAACAATTCTTATCATTCAGCTATACGAAGCAAGCATAGTGAAGGGAAGGATAACTGTATTTTTCTGTCAGTGTATAACTGTGACCATTATCGAAGAGAAAAGAGGAATGCAAGAAAGTTTACAGCTGGTGTCTATGTGAGGATATCTAAACATAAAGGACATTTTGAAAATGGACACAAAGCTAAATTTTCAAGGTCGCTGCAATGAAAAGATTCAACCCTACTACATACATTCTAAAAGATAATGATGGAAAGGAGATTAAAGGAGCTTTCTATGGTCACGAACTTAAATTCACACTTTAATCTAGCACATACCTAGTTGAAAAAGTCATGCGCAGGCAAGGAAATATAATTATTTTAAAGTTGTGCGGTATTCCTAAACCTCAATGAATTAACAAGAAAGAGGTAACATAGGAATTATTGAAATAAAGAAACATTTAACTTTCAGCTGAGGTGTGTTTTATTGTCAACAAATCCTTCTTCAACCTTTCTCTATGAAGGTTCTTACAAATTTATAATACACAAACTCATTAAATGGTCAAAAAGTTAACAGTTACATTGTGTACAAAAATTTATTCAAATTATAATAAGCATGTAAGGCTTTAAATATAATATAGGGAAAACATGTATAATTATAGAATATTTAAACAAATATACAAGGATAAATTAAGACAATGATTAATATAATATATATAATTCAATTACATATACACAAAATAATGCGGGAGTCTCGGGGAGTTCCTCGGGGGGGGGGGCCGTGCTAAGTGTAAGTCATAGCCAGTGAATGATGTCCGCTGTCAAGAGTGTAATTTTAGGCTTCAGTCAATTTCCTTTTCTCGTCTCCCTCATGGATAGCGACTTTGTTCTGCTCTATTGTATGAATTGAACGATTTTAGCTCCGAAATGTAATTAGCTTTACTAATTTGCTTTCTAATATCATTTAGGCATTCAAAACAGCTCTCACAATTTAGATTTATTAAGCTGGTTTTATTTATTCCTTTTCCCTCTTTACTGTGTGTTCCGCATATCTGTAACTACCCAGCTCAAATCTTAGATCGACATACCCATACATAAGCATTCCTCCAAGCTCCTCTTTAAATAAGCCAATCACTTTTTGTTCCCTGGTATTATTCCCTATTGTTTGTTTATTGCACATTTCGAAGTGTTGAAAAGGTGTGGATACCGCATCAAAAACTGATATATATCTGCTGATCTTTCAAATATGAAGGAAACGTTATCCATATAGACCACCACAATGTCATTTACATTTAGTTTCATGACTCTGTAAAACATCTCGTACACTATCAGTGTTAAAATACACAAAATTGCCGGGCCTTTTAGATGGGCTTATTCATGTGAACTACTTCTCTGCTCTACTCTATCCCAACATGCTTACTTTAAATATAATAATCCGCATGTATGTCGCTCTGACAGTCAGTTTCCTGGCCTGCTACCAAGACGGTACAATTCTGAAGTCAATATATTTTCCCACAAATTGAATGAATTTTACATACACAGAAATATATGCTTTATCCATAATTTAGTCCAAATTTGGATGTCTTTCACATCTATCTGTATTTACATTAATATAGATGTTCAGCCAATCCGAACGATCATATGCCACCACACGATGTAGTTTTTCAATTTAAGATATAAATCGAAACCTTGCTGGAGGTGTCGGTTGTGCAAGGTGTACTTTTCTTTATTTTCCAAAGTTGCAGCAGTTTCCTATATTGCCCATGTGGTGGTATTCGACTTTGTGGACAAAGAAGAAGCTCATTTGGCTCGTCATGGATGTGGCTAGGGTATTCCAAATTAACTCCTAGCACATATGCATTGCAAGAATCAGAAGGTACTCATATGAAATCAATCAGGCTGATATCTTCTTTGGTCGGACAACTTTGGTTTCCCTGAGGAAGGTACTTGATCTTTGACTTCCGTATAAATTATTCAAATCCCTATAGGAGGTATGTTAGACTTTTCTTAAGGATCGTAGGCTGGTACATATTTATTTTGAGATTTTATGTATTTCGTTGATACACTGCACATTCTACCTCTGATAGTTGGTCAGAAGTAAGGTTAAAGTTTAGCAATGTCATCTTAAGCATAGCATTGAAGGAAAGACTGGTATGTAATACCAGCAAGAATCTAACTTCTATATTTTCAGAGAGAGTATTCTAAATTTCTCAAAGATATCAGCCGGCAATAAAGTGCCTGTCATCAGGCACAGGTCGCAGTATTGGCCTAGATTATCAGCTGTGAAGATACTCCAAACATTTTTGGCGTGTTGATACTCCTCTTGAGATATGCAATCAAACTATTTAGTGGCAGGTAATTGAGTTTCTTCCTGTCTCTCTACATTATCAACATATGACTAGGGAAATATTCCATTTGCTCTCATGAGCTCTTGGTGCTCAAGATCTTTATACTCTGCATTTGTTATCCGGAATTCATTATTTTCAAGCATGTTGGCTAGGCTAGATAGCTTATCGTATAGGATCCTGAAACTATCTAGAAACTCGAAATTAATGGTGGTGTATCGTTTTGAAAGGTATATATATACTCACACACACACACACACACACATGCCTACAGTTCTGAAATCGTTGCGATACATGTAATAGGATTATCATTGTATTCCAGGTGCTCTATTAGCAAATGGCTGTCATAATTGCTCAGGAAATGGAAAAAGCTTGGAATGAAGTTCAGTAATTTTCTAGTTAAATTGCAGGCCTTATGAGCAGTTCCCAGAAAGGCGCCTGTTCAATGATTGCGGTCCCCGACTTTCAGTTCATGTTCCACAAACCCCTTCCTAAATATGTGACAATGACGAGGGCTATGAAAATCGGTCCCTTCTTGAGCTGTCAAATGAATTTCCTCTATCTTACTATAATGTGAGATTACCATGTCGGCTGTCTCTTGAAGCTCAATAAAAAACGTTTGATAGCAAAGGGTCCTGTAAAGAGTTTACATTTAGATAACTTGTTGTTATGCTAAGATATTGATATTGACATGCCTTTGTAATGTTCGATAACGCGGGTGCATCTCTCATTAATAAAGGGCTTACAAGAGTGGACCTTTTCTAGCACACTCTCAATGTTAGTGTAGGTCACAAAACTTTTAGTTGTATCCTTTGAATAGGACGAAAACCGAAAAAAAAATCGTCGTTTGTAAGCGTCCTTAAAAATTTGTGCCTTTTAATATCTCAGTTGCACTTTCTTGAACATTTCTTCCTTCGACAAATGGCTCATGCATGGCTCGCAGATACAGTGTATGGTATGGATAGTCTTGAATTGTGTCCTCCCAAGCCTTTGCAAGTCCTTTATGATGCAATAGTGACAGTTTTCTCCCTCTGAGATTAATAGCAAATTAATGCGTGCTTTTTTGCGTATGCTCTGGAGGTATAAGAGATTTGCCGTCATCTAAGCCGATACAGCTACCGATGTTCCTGGGTTTTGTTTTTCCAACTGATTTACCTGATGTAGGCTGACAATGAAATCTATTCCTGCGTAATTGAATTCGCTGAATAATCGATCTTTAGCGTATTTGCTTGTCCTTTGAGCACTCTTCTTTACATTATATTTTACAGCAGCATACACATGCAAAGTAGCATTCATCAAAATACCTTATGTTTATAACTGCCTTTAAATTTATAAGTTCTGTAGTAAGCTCAATGCAGCGTGACTCCTGGAGAAGTGTATAATAGCTTCCACTATTGACTAGAGAGTTTGCTGGCAGATTTTTACCTGGCTTGTCCTTGGAAACTCGATATTATTTACAAGTATTTGATTCACCATACTAGAGAATAGAGAATCCAAATCGAGTGATTGTACTATCAATTTAGTATCAGTATTACAGTGTATGTTATCAGTATGGCCACTATTAGGGACCTGGAACATATACGCAACATGCAGAGAGCCTATTATCTTGAATACTGATTGATTTTTTCCAGTATTAGTTTCATCTCATTGATAACTAGAGGTATCCCTTTAGGAATGCCTGGTGATCTGTTATCTCAGATATATTTTCAGTTTTGGTATTAAAATTCTCCCTTTTTTGCTTTTATATCCTGTTACATTGAAGATGGCTATGACTGACCTTTAGGATTTTGTTTGACGGCGGTGCAACTCCGTCCTCATCGTAATATGTGACTCTTCATGGGTCCTCTTGTATCCATTCATTCTAGGAGGAGCTTCTACCTGAAGCCCAGCACCGGTGGCAATTCGTGAGGTGCTCGTCTCGTTGCTGTCCTTCAGTGCATTCCCAAAATGGTCGGTCCTGCTAGAAGGACCTGGAATGGTTGAGCTTTCACTAGCTCATCATAAAGTATCAATGCAGCGATTACTGCGTTCCACATCTCGTGCACCGGCTTACACTTCTCCCAAAGAGTGCCCTACACCTCGAGGTTTTTATAAGAATATCTATTTGCTGCAGTCTCTCCAATTGATGATCGGTCCTGTGCATCTAGGCTTGGTGCTGCCTGTTTCTTTGTCATTGGGTTTTCCTGCATTCTTCTTCTCATTTAAAGTTCTAGAGGTTCCTGGGCTTCATCAGTGTTCCTCCATGTTACCAGATAAAGAGGGAATGTAGACTGGTCATGATGTCTCCTTGATAACCCAATTGGGTCTTTATTTTCCGCAATATATACAAAAAATCGAGTTTTAACTTGTTTTTGGTCTCTCTTCAGGTTGATGTATTATACATCGTTATGTGATTTTTTTGAAGTTAAATTGGATATCTTACCGGTTAAAGAAAGGAATCAGTCATGCACCGGAATTCTGCAGCGACAATCATGCTGGTCTTGCTCATCCATCACATTGCTCTGTACTGTTGTACACTGAGGGATACATTGCTTCTTAAGATTTTAAAAAGTATCATAATAATGAGCTCGTTGCATTTTTGAGAACATACTTATATATGTTAAATACATCAGCAGATGTTTATCTGGCATCTAGTTTGTATGTTCGAATGCGAATGCGAGTGCGTGCGTAAGTGTGCTCGTGTGTGCTCGTGTGTGCGTGTGTGGGCGCGTCTGTGCATGTGTATACGAGTGTGTGCTTGCATGAGGGTGTGTGAACGTGTATATGAGTGTGTCCGCGAATGAGCGGATGTGAACGTGTATACCAGTGTGTGCGTGCATGAGCGTTTGTGAATATGTATACAAGTGTGTGCGAGCATTGCGTGTGCGTATATAGAGTGTGTTCGTGTGTGATGAGTTGTATTTATGTGTGTGAAGACTTGTGGGTGAGTGTCGGCGCGTGTGAGAACTTGTGTGAATGTGTGTGAGGGCTTGTGTGTGTGCATGTATGCGTGTGAGAGGGGTGTACGTTAGTGTGCGCGCGTTTGTGCGAGTGTGTGCTACTGTGTGTCCGAGTGAATGTGTGTGTCTGTGTGTGGAAGTGTATGGTTGTTCATGCGCGTGGGCGTGTTTGATAAAAAGTCTCTTAGATGAAAGCTCTTTTGTTTCGATTTTTTTATGATAATGTTCATGAACGATTCGATATTAAGGGTCATATATATATTTAAAAAAAATAGCATATGCTATTATACCATGAATGCCGTATATTATACCACATTAATGGCGTTTTTAAGATGTTCTTTTCAAAATCTGTAATCATTATAGTAATTGCTGATTTAGGTATCTAGTTACAGTTAAAGTGCATAAAATTAACTACTTTTGTGTATAACTAGTAGGTTTATGTCACGGTATAATCCAATGTATAAAAAAGTATATTTTGAAGGCTTTCTGTATATAAAAAGAAAATATTTCATGAGATATTATTTTTACCTGTTTAATGTACTATAGTAAATTCTTAGCTTAATATAATTAATATCGAAGATTGTGTTTTACAGAAGTGTGTGTTCCTGCATACAGCAATGTATTGGAATTAATGTGTATAACTATGTACTTTCAACCTTCTAAATGCACGTTTTTTCCCTTAAATTATATGTATATAAGTCACTGGAAATTACACATTAAATATAAAATAAACAAAAGCTTTATATGTTTAAAGTAAACATATAAAACATATACATACCTTGTACATTACTAGATGCGATGATTAGCTCCTTGCAAAATGGATTTGATTATGTGTAATTTTAACACTGGTTTCACTCCAACTTTAAATAAGCAACTGCTCCAAGCTCAAATTTTCGGCAGTGTCTATTCCCTGTCGAATGGCCCCAGGGATATGTTTTTTATTGAAGAGCTTCGGTTTCTTAGTAGAACCAACTGGTTCTTGATACGCCATTTAGTTGTGTGATTGTTAGGAGCTTTCTTGGGTTAATATCGTATTCGGTATTTTTCCTAGTGTCGACAACTGTTTGAAGTAATTTATGTAGTACATTTCTCTCATTTAGGCTGGCTATCAATGTTAAAGATTTGAATATATTTTCTCACGTTTAGATGCTCATTTATCTCATAAAGGCAGCCTGTGAAAAGTTTCGGAGACAATATCGTTTTTCCAACAATTCTCGGAAAACTGTTTTAAGTAATTTGTGGGGGACAGGTATATTTTATTTCATTTTTTTTATAGTTAACGATGGTAAAGATTCTGTTTCCAATTTGTGGAAATAATGTCTCAAGGGGAAAGATCTACTGTCACTGTCGCGTTCCTTTTTTATTTTATCGAATGCCCAGCCACTATGACAATAAATGTAACGGTCTGGCACACATGGCTGGGTGCGGTAGAACCGCTTAGTAGAACGGGAAAGTTCTTAACCTTACACCTGTGGCAGTGTAGGTTCTGAGGTTAATGGTTAAGATAGAATTAATTTCCCGCTTACATTTCTAAAGTTAGTTATCATAGTACGTCTTATATTGATTCAAGGGTGTTTGCGTGTGCTGACTATATAAACATGCGTGTATGTTCCTTAGGAGGGTCTCGGGTTCGTTTCCTGTGATGAGGATATACTTCGATGTCGATGTGCATATGTATGTATTTAAGTATGAGTTGTTTTATAAATGGAAGTATAGGTTAATGTATCTGACTTTTTGATCAAGGGTGTGTGTGTGTGTGTGTGTGTGTGTGTGTGTAAGTTCCTATGTCCCGAGTTCTATTCCTCGTTGGGGGTGTGTTTATTCATATTAGCGCTCTTTTCATGTATTTGAATTTGTTATATTGATGTGAGCATGAATGTTAGTCTATGTATGTATGTTCCGATTTCGTTTCCACGCTTGGAGTTATGTGTTCACTGTAGCGCGGTGTTCATGTATTTGGATATGTGCCAAAGCAGTCTCTATTTCACGGCCGGAAATATGCTGTTGGGGGGTGTGGGGAGGCCCGCCGGGTGCTTTATCTCGCCTGTAGTTTAGGATGGGGAGGGCCCAGGTTAAATAATCGGTGGTACGACATGCCTGGATGATGACGGGGCAGGTAAAAGCACCCGGTGTGAATTGTACATTTTGAAACATATTACTATAGTCACTTTTTTTTAGTTGTTAGTGCATATTGTATTTTCAACTTCAAATAGACATATATAAAGCCAAATGCTATTGGTCAAAACCAAATTTTGGATTTTTAGCAACTTTTCACCATAGTGAAAATATTAAAGCACCATGCCCACTTATAGTCTTCCATTTAAATCGTCACGTGATACGGTGTAAAGCGCCACATGGTAATAAAAACAACAGGAAATTGAACTACAAGCATAACATTATTTAATTAGGCAAAAAAAGTCTCGTGTTTTTACTTTTTGATCAATTTTCACAGAAGGGTATCCTTAAGGAGAAATTTCGGTATAAACTATTTAGGTGTTAGAAACCGTATAAACTCTTTTTTGCTCTCGATACCAACTACCTAGTAGGTCTACGAAATATTGCATATGGACTAAAACTTCGTCAAAATTTCACCGGAAATATATGTATGTTATAATTCTTTTAAACAATTTCATTGGTATGTGCCTGAACACCAGAACCCATCAGGGAAATTTTGGATGAATACAAATTTGGTATTTCAGTTCACCATTTTCCAAAGATGCGACAAGAGCTTCTTCAAGAAAATGTCTCCACCACAATCTACGCTTTACATGAGTGCTATCATTGTTTTCCATTCTCTGAAATTGGCTCCAATTATTTTAATAAAATCTATCAATGCTTTATTGTTTGAATAAAAGAGGAAATTGCTAATTGCGAGAGCCTAGAGGCTGATATTCAACTTTTACCTGTCTTCTAAATTTCATTGGCCTGCTGGTGAATGGGATTTTTAAGGCGTTGCTTCTGGTGATGATTTTGTGAACACGAATTTATAATGACGGTTTTATATAAACCCCTGAAATTGCAATCAAAACATGTATTTGTGATTAAGCTGTTTCCTGTCTACTTTCAGCGAGGTATGATGTATGATATTATTTCGTATAGTAATTTCGGTATGTAGCGGTTATTTCTATACCGGTAAGATGCATTAGATGTCTTCAAGAGCTAGATTTTGGTTAGTGTACCTGGCGATGGTATTTATAATTTTAGGCAGAGTGAAGTTTAACGTATTTCTTTTCCTAGTTCGTGATTACTACAATTAGCAGCATATTCTGACCAAAGTACATAAACATTGCCTCGGCATTTTGAGTTCTTGACTTGACCTGAACATTGTGATTGAAAGCATGGTAAATGTATCTTTATACTTAATAATAATAATAATAATAATAATAATAATAATAATAATAATAATAATAATAGTAATAATAATTACCGCAAGCCATATATTCTGGCTAAAATGGTCAGCATTGTGTTGAATTTTTTGAACAACTCGCATAGTAATTTCAAGCCTGCTATTTTTCTTTTCCTAATTCAAGAAAGCTACTTTCATAAGCGGTCGTCTCCTTATTGCGGTGGTAGCACGGCTACTTGTCAAGCGGGAGACCTGGGTTTGACTCCCGGTATCAGCGTGGGGACTTTCCCCCCCCACTCGGAGATCTGGTCCGGAGTGCACTCAGTCTCGTGTCGTTCTTGGGGGGGGGAATTGAGGAACTACTTGATTGAGAAGTAGCGGCTCTAGGTTGAGAAGACAGCATTATCCAGCCGGGAAGGATTCGAGGCGCTGATAACATCTCACCCTGCAGCACTGCACCCATTCATGACGCCTTCGGGTCGAGATGGGGAATACAGCGGCCAGGTGGTAGGTCAAAGTCCCTTGTGGACATGGAGTTACGTTGATTGTCGTCAGCGTAGTCTGCGTAACCTCTGGTGTGTTTTGGCTGATATGTTGAGTGATGTGGATTACTTTTACATTTCAATTGAATGGTAAGGTTTCCTGGGGCCTGCAATTTCTGTGTATATTCAGTGTTAAAGTGTACTATTGTGGTTACTTTCAACATGTTCCCCCATTGTTAATGTCTAATATTCCGCTGGGTATTTTGGCGAATGGTGTCTGGATTAATACAGACTTTCAGGTTAGCGGTGATTGCTTATACACACACACATATATATATATATATATATATATATATATATATATATATATATATATATATATATATTACATATACCCAGTTGAAAGTAGCATAATTATGTGACGTTTCTTTAATTCTAAGTATTTGCCGTGCTTATGTTTATAAGTGTTCATATTTCGGTTAAGAATAACTGCTGATAAATATGCATTCCAGTTAAAAGAGAGAACTGTACTCTGTTCAGTTTAATGGTTTGTATACTTACTGTTCAGATAGTAATATAGGTTTCCATTATTCAAGGTATTGTTCGTAGATACTGCTTTTATTGGTTTCAATTGTGCATTTTCCTGCATTTTTTAAATCCTGTTACCATATATTTATTAATATGAAACAATATTATGAAAAGAGCATGCAAATTATGGGTCAGAATATAGCGATCCGCATTTAAACATTTGATTATTGTTTCGTACCCTTGTATGTTTCTTGTGTGTACAACGAAATGTATAATAAACCAATTTTAAACACGATTATCTAAAATTACATGGAATTAATAAATAAACAGCCTTTATAGAGATAGTTTGTAGAAGCTATATAGAAATAAATGATAGCGGGTTGGGAAATAATGTAAATGTAGCATATAACAGTTTTAAAATGCTTTGTTAAAATTCAGTGTACCGGCTACCCATAAAGAAGGAAAATCTATGTATGTGCTAGATAAAAAAAATCAAAATTCAGTCATTTACAATAATTATTACCACTTCTTGCAGTAGAAATAACTACTGAAAAAGTTTTATCATATTCTACTAAGACAGGCAGGTTTAGAGGTATATTTGTGTTTTATAATGAAGAAGTTTTATTTAATTGGTCATTAACTATAATGTCGTTAAGAGTATCTCCTCATTCAATAACTCACCCCTCTTCAAAACTTTTCACTTTAACACTATTTCAATGAAATTTCCAAATAGGTGACGTTATGAAACCTTCAAAGCTTATTAAAAATATAGATTTGTGAAGTACTGTGTTAGAAAATACACCGCACCACATCAATTTATCTGACAGATGAGCCCGCCTGGTCGGAATTGGGATGGGTGAATCTGGGGAATAAATGATGTCCACCTTCACCCCACTTTCATCCCTCTGCTGGTCTCTGGAGCATGAGATCTTGAACGCCGTACTTCTCAGGGCGTGGTGCACATCCCGTTCACGTAAGCTGTAAGTTTATTTTGGGATTTGAGTTTTCCACATACAGACACTGTGAACACTTACAATTTCCAGTAATCGCTGTTTATTTTGATCCGTTGCCAGGGCAGAGCCACACTTTTAAGGCCTATGTTTCTGGGCGAAACTTCCCGAATATAAAAATACCAGTTACCTTTAGAAATGTTGTTACCGTAGCGTGATGAACGTGTTTTAAAACTGCACTAACTTTTGTAAGCGACAACTGCACTGTCTTACCTCTGCACTGTTCTGCCGAGTACCGCCTGGGATATTCATACAATATCCAGGTATGCAGGTAAAACCCTCTTATTAACAGTCGATCAGACCTGCACCTGGCGAGGCGTAAAATTTGTTGGTCTGACCATTTCCTTGTCCTTTGCAGAACTCCTTATTTACTGCATTTCCATCTTTTTGTTCCATGGCACACTCGCCAAAATATAAACTTTTAGTTTTCCCCTCTAACGCTATAATCATGTGTTTCACTTAAATAATAGTATTTAATATCATCAATTTAATTATATTAATTATTATCTTGGAATATTAATTCTAGTTATTATCATGTTTTTCTGATTGATAAAAACGGGTTCACAGAGTAATCAAGTTTTAGCAGTATACAAACTGAATGTAGTCCTTAAACTCCAGGGATCGGAGGTAAATGACCGAACACCGGCTGCCTACAATTGAATGTATAAGTTACTATAATAGAGCGAGATTTTTCTAGAGAGATCAATCACTCTCTTTTGTGCTTCACTTGCAAAAGGTGCTGGTGGACGCTGCCATGCTCACTGAATATGACATACTGGTGAACACATTTAGAGTAAACGTACAGGTATCCAGTTCAATCTCACTGCAGGATATTTATATACGATTAAAAAGTGCAATCTTTGCACGAGCTCTTCCTGATTATTGGATCTCTTATTTTTTGGTTGTGTTTAATGACCGCTTTTACTTCTGATGGCACCGCAGGCGAAAACACTGGTGATTCATGGAATGGAGATGGAGCACCGATGGAATGCGATGGCGGGGGAAACCAGAGAACCCGGAGTAAACCCGCCCCTGCGCCGGTTTATCCACCACAAATCTCACATGCAGGCTTTTGGGATTAAACCCGGGCCGTCTAGGTGTGAGGCGAGTGGTCTAACCACTCGGCCACGGCGCTGCCCTTGGATCTCTTAGGAACACTTTAACATGATATACCTACCCATGATTTACAGACATTTTATATATCAATTCTCCATTTGGAAGGTAAATTTTGTAAGATAGATTATTGACCGATGAAGTGAAATCATAACTGTGAGACTGCTCATCAGAGAGAATGAAAATGAATTTGAAAAGACGCTGTTTTAATAGTTCGCTGCTCTCTAGATTAAGATATATGCAGAGAACTGACAAATTTAATATCAATGAAATGATTTAATGTTATTCTCTATTAATCCAAAATATCTTTTAAAAACTTCAAAGTACGTCTACTTGAAGTTTTTCAAGAGCCTAGGATTCAAAGTTCTTTAATGGGTGTTTTAGATGTGGATAGCGTTCCAACAATGAGATTAAAGCACAGTTTCAAGCAGAGGAGTCGTACACTTATCCAACAGAAGTCAAGCGGACTTCTTAATCCACAAACTCGCCAAATTTGCAATTGCATTTTTTAACAAGGTTTGCAAAGGCATGAAGGGGATTCAAACCGATCACTAGAGGCTGGACCTATCCCAGGGATGTAGACATCAAGAGTGCATCAAATGGAGTTTTCAAATATAAAGTGTCCTTTAATGCTCTTGAGATTTGTGTACCACATAGAGCTCATACTTATGCAAAATTTGCAAATATCTTCATTTAATCTAAATGTTTTAAGTATTGTATGAGGCGCAAAGAACTGTTATTAAACTAACTGGGATCGAATGAAGGATACGGTATTTCGACTTTCCGATACTGTGAGGGTGAAGAAATTTAAACTTATCAATTCAAATTAACTGTCGCACTTTCATACTCAAACTACACGGCTATATTGAATTATATTATTAAAGCTTTCCCTGTATTTGAGTAAAGTCATATCACTGCTTTGAAATTATATCTCAATTTAGGATATTAGTCAATAAGCGATACCATAAATTCCAATTAACTACTATGGCAAAGATAGCTATCAATCGCAACCATCTCCATCATTGACTATTATCATGAAGCTTAACAACCTGTGCATGTAGCCGTTAACGTCAGATTGGAATTTCAAACGTTAAAAGGTTTCGTGCAGAAAGATTATTTTATCTAATTATTTAAGATAAGCTACACAAATAGAAACCAGTAACTAAAACTTTTCTATCTAATCATATAAACATGATGTAAAGGATATTTAGTATTAATAAAGAATAAAACGAGACCTTACTTGCTTTTCATTTATTGTTTAGCATACAACTCCATATTAATATCCCTCCTCACATTTAACTTAAACTTCATATGAATGCGTGCAGCTATTTCATCAACACATGCATCAATTATATTCTGGCTGCAAAGGACCCTTGGTAGTTGATATTCTAAAGGATTTTCCAAACACAGTTGTATGCTGAATTACAGTCTAGTAGATCGTTATTATTATATACAAAAATATTTAGTCACTTTCTCTAACCCAAATGGATGGAGGTTCGTAATGCGCTCTAACGTACATACAATGTATGCTAGATATGCACGTTGTCGATCAGAAGCACATCAGATTGATTCATTATTTCCCTTCTCGATCGTATTATGATCAAAGGAGCACGCTGCCATCGATCATCATATTCATCGTCGCCTTCGTCTTCCTCTTCTTGGAGTGTTCTCCTTCTTCGGCTGCATCTTCTCGAATCTGCAAACACACAATACTTATTTCAATAGCTACTTCTTTTAATAAGTGTGTCACGCGATATATATGTGATATGGTAGTGAATTCTGTGGTTACATTTGTTCATCATCTAGCTAGAGGCTCAGTGTCCCTCAAATGTTCCATGTTATCTTATTGAGCAATGACCTTGCCTTCAGCAGTTCCGGAAATGAAAACTTTTAGGCAATAGCTCCAACAACAAATAACCAGATTACGTTTAATTTACGCTTTTTGCCTCTTTTCCATTCTTGGTGTACACGACCAACATTCTTCAAAACGAAAGTACCGTCAATTCCTGATGCTGCGACGAACGTTTGTAGAGGATGCTGGTCAATTACAGGTCTCCTCATGCTGCACGACACAGTACTTTTTCATCAGCTCGTACTCTTATGGTTCACCCAGCGGGGTTTGTCATTCTGCATATCTGGACTCAAAATATCACTACTTATCCCGGTGCCGCGACCGTTTGCAACAACTTCAAAACATATTCAGTCTTGGACGGGGAGTTTGGAGATGAGGAAGTTAACTCTATATCATGATTAATCAATATCCCTCAATTATTTATGTATGCCCGTAATAATATATACATATTACAGCTAAAAAGTGGAGCACACACATGTTTACCTTCTTAGCAAGTATGTATGTATTCCACGCAAATCGGCATTAGACCGTAAATATATATTTTGAGCTCCCCTGAATAAAAAGCAGTTTTAGAAACAGTTCTGTACGTGTGTGTGTGTGGTGTGTGTATGTGTGCTGTTGCATGTGTGTGTGTATATATGGACAGCGTAAGTCAAACAACGAAAAGTCTGTTAGATACCACACTTGGTACTTAAGCTCAGCATCTTCGAAGGATACGACAAGAAGATTTTTTAAGAAAATCCCTCAAACAAAACTACCCTATTCATGGAACATTTGTCGACGTTTTCGATTTTCTAAAAAAACGGTTCTTAACGATTTTGATTAAAATGCCGTACATTAAAAATGTTTAAATGGCAAATAAAATGTATCCTGAATTTCTTTGGAAGAGCCCCTAAAGTCTTCTTCATTCTGAATGACTTTGGCGTAACTGCTAAACAGTAAGACACACATAAAATATATATTTCGTTAAAAAAACACAATTTACATAATATACAGCTTTTTTGCAGAGTTAACCATTTCGATATATTCGCTCTTATTGGTTTCAAATTTAAGGTACTTATATTTTTCTCAAACGAAAAGGCCTTGTCCGTTTCATACCTTTTGTTTTACTCCTGATCATGGAAAAAGAACACATTTACAACGATATTTGCAAAGCGACAGCTACTATTTTGGAAGCAAGTAATAAGATTACTTCTTCTTATGTTTATCTCAATGTAGATTGCACGATGTAGATAAAAGAATATTCTTTTGTAAGAATAGTTTGTTTGCAGAAATTAAAATAAGTTGGGTTTTATTTATGGTCGGTCTTTATCTGCAGCGGCTCTCAGCGTCCCATTCAATATTGGGCTTGAAAGACCGCTTAATTTTTACTCAGAGGTTTCTTTATCAGGCTTGAGGTTATTTTACGTGCCGTAAATCTATGAGACGGGATCAACAGGTTTACTTACTTTCCGAAGGATATGCATGCTAAGGATTTTTACGCCCGCAAAAAATCCATCGCCATCCGCCGCGTTTGAACCAGCGGCTTTGGCTTACAGGGACTAGTATGTTACCCCTAGAACACGGAGGACGACGAACAAACCAGACAGAGAAAGTCATGTGAATAAAACACATCAGATTCCTCAGATTAATACATCCACACTTTAAAACGAATCCAGTACTTTGTTATGCATTGTGGGAACAATACAACTTCACACCACCAAGTAACCGCCATTGCATTTACATTGCTGCAGGAACTATCTTTTAGACAATAGCTAACACTCTACCAGAAGGAAGGGATGAAGTGAGGGAACCAGAGCAGACTACAAATCGCAGGGAGACAGACCTAGGAGACCCGTGAAGGCCCTTAACATTTCCAGGCTAAAATACCCGACCCATTACTGCAGCTGCCCTGAGAGGGTGATTAGCAGCCCGTCGCCCAGGCAGCCCTTTAGTGTCCACGGGGAGAAGTATGTTCCTTGATCATGCATCCGTGCCTACTGTCAGCCCCACAGTCAGGTCAGCCTTGGACCTACAAGTACTCCAAATGTGAAAAGGAAATGAAATGAAGGGGAAATTATAGAAAAATCGTGTTAGATCAGAACCACCCTAGCCTTAATCTAGTGACACCGAGAAAACCACAAAAATCTCATGGGGCAGAGAGAATGGTCGAATGTATCCTACAAAGGCGAATCGTGCAGGTTACTACGGCACTACTTTGTTCCGTAGAGAAGGAACTGTGCCACAGATATCTTTAAATTATAAGGGACCAGACGAATATAAACGGACATAAACAATCACCTCTACTCCTCAAGACATAGTAGCAATCCCAAACAATCCACCTTCCCATTCGCAATCAATCAATCAATGTGATTGAAACTAGACGACATATCAAACCGGTCTGTAATCAGCAAGTTGTCCAGAAGGGCCTATTTTCACCATGATATTAGGCTACTGTCCCAAATATGAATACGAGACTAGGTAAAATGTGTATGTTCGACTCTAAGAAATGACTGTTAACGATTTCGATTAAAATGCGTGTATTAAATAAGTTTACATGGCGAAAAAAAATGCACATCTTGAATTTCTTTGGAAGTGCCCGTAAACATCTGTAATAAATAAGCAGATTTTGGCATAACAGCTTTACTCAGTAGGTGGCGCTCAATGAGGAGGAATAACCCTTATACGTCATAGAGCCACCTCAGGTCCTTCCATTGTTCTCTCTCTCTCTTCATTTTTTGCTGCATCATAGTGGAGCAGAGTACAGCTTTGCGGATAAACTTCAGCTTTGTCATGCTCGGAAATGAATTTGGAGTTCCAAGATTTTCGTGGTCAGCATTTTACTCTTCCTCTGCTTAGAATCGGAGATGAAGGAACATTAAACAAATTAGTGCAAACAAAGGGAAATGCTGACCATAATTGTACTTTGGTTAACTGCGATTGCGGATGTTTTGATGGACGGGCGAAATAATTCTCGAACACTTCTAGAAATTTAATTACGTAGCTCCAACGTTAAAATCTTGCTTCTTCTTCTTCTTCTTCTTCATCATCATCATCATCATGTAATTCTTTAGCAAATCTTGACTGATCTGCGTTAATTATCTGCTCTGGTAAAAAATTATTATCTTCAATGAAACACCTTACTTCCGTAACAAACTCACCAGCTCTCTTTTCTATATCAGCGGCATTAACAACACATCTGTTGCCAACTTTAAGTTTGATCATGCGAGAAACAATATAATTTTATCTTTTGCATCACTGCAGCCACGTTTTGGAGGCGATGAATGTTAAAATGTTGTTCGGATCAATTTGTGCTTTAAAAGACATCACCCAAATTTGTAGCGTTCGGTCGTGTATAATTCCATGCTGTTTTCACATTTCAATGACCCGATCATGTACCTCGTTATTGATCCTTACTTGTAGCACCTTCCTGTTTCTGCTAGGTCGTTTGAGCGGCTTTTCGAAACTTGCAAAACTGTCTTGTTGTTTATTTGTCTTTTTTGTGCCATTACTGTAGTTAATTTGAATCTAGGGTACATGTCTGGGGCTTGTCCAGGAGGGCACCATTGTGGAGGGTTATTTGCTTTTGGCTGCTTCGTCCAGATTTTGCAAGCATCAGCCAAGTAACCTTCAGAACTGTTTTATTCTTGTAACAATCTTCTTTGAAGGTGATGGATGATTAAGAGGAACCGTCGCTCCCGTCACTGACAATGACACGTAATTCCGGATCGCTTTCTTATGAAGTCTACTTATTGTTACTTCCTAGTTGTATTGCTGGATAATCCCCAAAATCATTTTCAATATCATCTTCATCTGTGACTTCATCTACCATAAGAGTTCTATACTCACCAACATCTTCATCATGTAACTGTTTTCTAAGCTGTTCGAAAACTATGCGATCTACCCTAGTTAGCTTTTCCTCCGAAATATCGAAGACATCCACTAACAACTTCACGACCACAGATGGTTTCATTTTGTAACAACCTATTGCACGCAACACATCACATTCATCTCTAATACACCGCTTCCTTCGCTTCGCCCCTTACGCCCCTCCCCTCCTTCCCCTTCCAATGGTGCATAGCACGTCAAACTGCTCCAAATGTCTAGTCGTATGTTCTGAAACATTAATAAACTGGCTTCGTTCAAAAGTCAGCGACAATTATGGGTACACTCCCTGGTTAGTTTGAAACAATTTTTGGGTAATTTTGGGTAATATGGGTAGAGGAAACGGTCCATAATGAGTGCTATAATACATATGGTATGTCTGGGAATTCAATACGGGCAAACACAGTGTGTAGCGGCGTCGTGGCCGAGTGGTTAGTCTTCTCGTCTATCACCTAGGCAGCCAGGGTTAGATGTGAGGAGACCGGATATGGGAATTGTGGTGAATGAAGCGGTGTTAGCGCAAGTTTTCTTCAGATTCTCCAGTTTCCCCCGCCATTCATTCTACAAATTGCTCCATAATAATCTTTTCTGTTGTGCATTTCACCGTCATTTCTAAAGATGAGAGAGAGGCTTATGAGGTTTGTCGTCAGGTTGCATAGACGTTATAGAGCTGTATGTCCGATGTCTGTGTTCAAATCCGACGTAAACAAACCAAGCAAAGTGTACAGTTTTAGAAGCATAAATGCAACAATCTGTTACGATCTAGCTCAAAACACATGACGGTAGAGAAGCAAATGGCTAGCGTTGCGTTCCCAGTTGCATTTTATTTGGGTTTTCTGTATTTCGTGTTGCGCACCTCTCATCTTTAGTCATTTCATACCATTCACTTCCGCACTTTCATACCAGCGGGCTGATCACCCATCCTGGTTTCTCTCTGATCCAAAGTCTGTCTGTCCTGTAAGTTCGAGGGGTATAGGTCCAATATACGAGGAGGTTAAACAGAGAAAGGGTGGGGGGAGATAAAACAGTGTGTCACGATCACATCAAACTTGCCCTCAAAGTTTTCCAAAAGCTACACTGAGGTTAATTAGCTCGATTAAGTGAATTCTGAGGGTTTAAAAGAGTATCAAAACTATACGGATTCAAGACTAAAACGAATACTTTGGAATATTTTCCAATAAATATCTAAGCTGAAAGATAAGTGTTTAGACATTTTTGATATGTTTCATTTACATTACTTTATCTTTATATCTGTAATCAATTATTGTTAGAAACATTATTCTTCTTCATACTTCGTGTTAATCGAGATAAACATTTGCCGAAATGGTTTTATTACTTGCTTCCTTGTAAGTAGAAGGGAAATAAGGGGTACACTAGGCTAACGCGACAGTCAAATCTTTTAAACACTGGTTGCTATGTGATTGAAATTCGTTTCTTTAGTTAACCGGGAGTTGATAAATTCCCGTACAAGAAAAATTTAAGCATTCTAAAACTGAAAACAATTATATGGAATATCTCAGAAATGGAAATTCCACGAAAAAAATGTATATGGCAAATTGTATGTCTTAAGTTGATATATATAGCTATGTGGTAACTTTTTCCTATCTTAAGGTTTGCTAGATATACAAAAGTCATACAGAATGAAGGGGCCTTCTGAGCCTATTCCCAGAAAATTCAAGATATTCATTTTATTGGTCATGGAAATATCTTTAATATATGATATTTGAATCAAAGTCGTTACGGCCATTTTTTAGAAAATCAAAATTTTTCAAGTCCTTTCCTTGTAAAGAGTAGTTTGGGGAGCAGGAATTTTTCTTACAATCTGCATTCTTAGAAGATACTAAATTTACATACCCAGTTTGGTATTTTACCTACTTTTAATTTTTGAGTTATCGTGTTCGCAGACACACACGGACCTTTTTCTAAAAATCCTTTTTATACAGTGGACCCTAAAACTTTCATTTACGGTGAAATATCGACTTGGAATTTTTAGGTGGAATACAATATCTTCTCTACTTACTATGTGCTTAGCATAGTACGTGTTTAGAAAGTAAACATTATATTTCTATCACTGTTGAGACCATGTAACTTTGAAACGTTTATCTTCCTTTTGGGCTATGGGTACCTGAGGCAAGCCCTATTACACAAGTTTATGTAAGAAATTACATAAGTTGGGCCCACATTGCGCTTGACGGGTAACGGATCAAAATCATCGAGCTTCACGTACAACAACTTCAACTTCAGAACTTAACAAGGAAAGATATTTCATAACAGAAGCTTAAAATTTGTTGGTGCGCTCGGAAAGTGAACACGTTAATATGAAGGCTACTATCCTGGAAACGTTATTTTATTTTAGAATCAAGTTTAGAATCAATTACATTTGCATTAGCTTTTGATAATGAGGACTAATCATTACATCTTATTTAAGATTTACTTGCAAATAGCGTCTTATTTTAGCTCTACGAAACCACTGTATATTACATAAATTATATTTTCTGTATAGTACCTTTTTGTTCATCTCTTACGACTTACCAGCTGCGAAAAAGTTATTCAGTATGAAGAGGACTTCAGGGGCTATTCCCAAGTAATTCAGGATATACGTCCTATTTGGTATGTCATATTTAATTTACGGTATCTTAGTCAAAGTTGTTTAGGCCATTTTTAAATAAAACTCTTTGTCTAATATCCATGTAAAGGGTAGTTTGGGGAGGGGATTTCCCTGAAAACCTTCGTGTTGCATCCTGGAAAGATACTGTCTTAAATTGCAAGTTTGGTTATTAAGCTGTCCGCAGACACATAACCACACACACGGACCTTCTTTGAAAACAAAATTTTCAGGAATCCGCAAAACTCTATTTCTGGGGAAATCTCCGTATCGAATTTTTGGGTGTAATACAATACCTGTTCTACCTACTATGTATATACAAGCTACAAATAGTAAAAATAGTTGCATTGACGTTTTATAGTTATTAAATCCCACAGTATGGAGTGTTATCAATTACACAGAAAGTGCTACTAAGACAAAGCTATATATTTTACTAGATTTTAAAAATATTGTTCAGTGGGATGCCCCATATTTTATTTCGTAAATTCATTGCATTCTATACTGTGACTCGAATTAAACAAGCACTAAGCATTTTTGTGTTGTACTCATATCACTTAGAGAACAAAAACAGTCGAAATATGTTGGCCACAGCTCCAGCTATAAAATGTGTGTCTGGAAAGTTGAAAGTTGATACAAATGCTGAAATTGCGTTCCCTCTTCTTTAATGCAACCTTTAAAAGTCTCTTCTGTATGCCGTCCTGTGACATTTCTCAGGACTTGTGGAGGAATATGTCTGCATGCCTCGACAGACTTGTTTTTCAGATCTTCTACATTTTCTGGTTGCGCGTCTCACGTCATTGATTTTGTTTTCCCCATAAAAAGAAGTTTAATGGTGCCATGTCTTCAGAACGTGCTAAACAACTCGTTCGGTTGAGTCCAGTCTATCATTAAAATACCCCACCTCTGTGGCGTGGGAGTAACGCGTCTGCCTCACATTCAGAAAGTCCCGATTTCGAATCTCAGTTAGGGTGAGTTATCCGGATAAAGCTTTTACAGGTTTTCCCCTAACCTAAGAAGACGAATTTAAAGTAACTTTATTGTCTGTGGACTCCGGGCCAATTTGATCAACATTTCACGCGTTTCAATCATCATTTGATATAACTGCCAGTTTAAAAGTCGTTAAACTTAAGAAAAGCCGTATAGAAACTCCTTTTCCAGTTATTGAGAAATTAAAGTTGTGTATTGAGTTGGAGCACCATCCTACTAAATTCCTATTTCAAATCCATTTAGAGGAGGTAGTTCTAACAAGAAGTCAACCACACTAGTCTGTACAAACTGTAGATATAGGGCAGCTCTAAAGCACAATGGTGAAATTCAGAACCATGTAAGCGGTCATATATAATCTCTACACCATACATTGGTAGGAGCCCGGTCTAGTTGGCACACTGTGAATAACTTTACAACCCTTCATTTCTGGTCGATTATCGTTAGCCGTTGTTACAAGATTTTGTTGTGTTCGGAGCTGTCCTGTTCATGTAGTATGTTTTTCTCTCTGAGAGTCCCTGAAAGTAAATATCTGTCCTTTTAGAAAATAAAAACTTACAAAGCCGGTATTAAGAAATCGTTTCTTCTGTGATGTCTTTGTGCAGTGAAAAGTTGTTGCTACATGTATGAGCAGTTGAAGGTCTATATTGCTGTTTGGTGAAATAAAACAGACCCCGGAGTAAGATGGTACATTTTTTTCACGGCGTAAGTTGGATCACTGAGTCAACTAGTGTTTCATTAATACTTATAATTTTCCAACAAAGGTTTAATTTAATTTTGTCTTTCTGTATTTCAGGAGTAGCAAACACCCAAGACATTATCACTGAAAACGGATGAAGATTTTCTGCTATCGTGTGTCACATATAGAACCAAACCATCGCTGTAATTGACAAGCATGGCTCCTTAAGTGCAAAACAATCATGTTGAAATAATTTCCCGTAGCCTAAAGTATACCATTTACACCTAAGCGCTGTAAGCGAAAATAAAAAATGTAAATACGACCAAAATAAAACGAGAACCAAATGACAGCTTTTTTAGAAGGTACACAAAAAGGAACTGAATTAAAAAAGTTACAAAGGAAGTTGGCAACAAAGTACGCAGATGAGAATAATAAAAGTGACAAAACGTTTTGTTTAAAATGCACGCAAAGGTTCTCCATAAGCATGGGTGAAGAGGAAAGGATTCACTGCATCTGATATAAGTTGTTGGCCCATCCAAAACGAATACACAGTGCCAAATGGGACCTGATTTGTGTGAACTGTAATTCTTATGCGTCAGATGAAGATTTTAAGTGATATTGCTGACACATTTTATTCAATGAATGCATATGACATTCTTCATATATTTGAATTACTGATTCACAGAAACAGATTTTGCGATTTAATTAAAAGTTTGTTGTTCAATTTGTGTTAATATACCCCGACATTGTTGTAGGTTGGTTGGTGTCCAGATTGAAATAAATTACAGTTTATTCATAGCCTTTATAAAGCTTTGCTATGTTTTATCTTCAAATCATAATTGCGCAGTTATACTTTCAGAGAGATTTATGTGTAGCTTAATATTAAGTATATTAGTGCTCATTAAAATAATAGTTTAATATCTTTGCCAACCAGATCCAGACTTTCCTACCTCATCCTTGATGATTGGAAAACTGCAACCATGGTAAATTACTACAGCCTATAGTGTGCGTTATGACGATTACCTGCTTCATGGCTATGGAATCTTGTTTCATCTGCCCATAATACTTTAAATTGGTAACCGGGACTATGAGTTATTTTCATTACAACTTCAAAAGTAACATGCAAACCCCATAACTTGTTTGCATTAAAAGCAAACAGAATGGGTGCAATTTTGCTGTTTAAAAATCCAATGCCCCAAAATGTTGGACGTAAATCATGGGTAAACAGTATCCCTTGTGATTAGTTGTGGGATTTTAGCCAACATACGCAGCACAGCCACTAAATGGGTAAGTCAACCTAGTTATATATCCTAGTTGCTTGGTAGTCGATAGTTCCTTATCCCACGACGTTCTTTGCTGAAGTCCCATGAAAATATATTAACAAGTTTTGCCTTCGTTCTGGACAGTGTTTCAAATGCAGTCTAGTATTTCCAAAACTTCACCTGCATTATCCAAGGTTCATATTCACATTCACTTAAAACATTTTACAGCAATTAGTAACAGCCAAATAAACTCCAAACATCCTTTCCGCTGCCTTAGAATTATCATGTCCTACATGTCACAGTGTGAAATTTTAATAGAATGTCCCTTACCGTACATATTTAATAGATATGAACGTAAAGACAATCCTTAAACTTTTTCCGCTCGTCAATGTCTCGAATATAATGACACTTGACGCCAATCAGGATGAATAAGGCAGCAGATTTATGAAATAAAAATAGGGTGTTCTATTTATAAAACAAATTTTTCTTTCACCGGTAAATTTCATCATTCTGTATAATTACAAGCCACTCCATATTGCATATATTGATAAGCAATAAAATAAAAATACAACACCGCTTCATCTTCAACGAATTACTCTCCTCTTTGTAGGACTTACAACCCAATGCCTCGGGTCAGTGGTTTTTCGAGGAGCAAGCAATTTTAGGATCATCGAGTATCCATGATGGAAGTAGTTATTGAGCCCCATGCTTGGCATGGTGATGAAAAGAAAGGATATTAAAATTTAGTGATTAAAGAAGTGTTAGGAAAATCGTGAATCGCTACCGAGAAAACCGATAAAAGACCTTCAATCAAGTTTGTCTTTCCGGGGATTTGGATCCGATATTTACCGAATGCAAGTCACACGTTACTATGACAACTTCCTCGATGTAAATACATATAAAAGAAACCTTAAATACACCACTTAAATATACCAGTTATGGGTTTGTCCCAGAGGTAATGTTGCATTTATGGTTATATACGTACAGCTGTCAACATGGCACTGCGCAGCAACCCAGCAATGACAGTTTTTTCACTCTCTTGACCATCTAATCGTTTCATTAGAGTTCAAATAATGCTACGTTATTGCCGTGTACTAAAGCTCCTAACTCATTTTTTCTCACTGACAATTATTTTTAGGTCACTTAGCTATTGATGCATATTTACGTTGTAATAATGTTCTGATAACAATACCAACACAATATCAAATGTAGTACGTTTTTCTGATCACATAAACAATTATTTGGATATATGAAAATATATGGCTTTAGAAATGCGTACTTCATTAATAGGTTTCATGGGTGTAAATTATTACGTAATTCACGACAACAATAGCGATAAATTATTTATAAAAAACATACAAATTTCTACATCAGTCAGCTTTTGGAAATGTTCAATATTGATAGCCTTAGTCCTGTTGCAGCTGTGTCAGAAAAATGTGTGGTATATAACATATAACCATTCTGTTTACAAAAAGAAGGATATTTACAACAATAAAGGTGTACCATACATACACACACACACATTCACACACTGTATGATTCTGTAAGTGCGTTACAAGCTTTTAGGAAGGATAGAGGATACTATTGTGAACAAGTTTCAAATAGAAACCAATGTTCGGAAATGTTTCATTTGATAGGTACAAGCATTAATGTGTGTTGTCAGAGTGCTGTCTGCAATAGATTGGTGAAGTGAGGCTTTGTATTCTAAATTGATTAGGGGGCTAGTAAATCGTAGTGTGTTCTTTAATATAGACCAAAATGTCTTACTTAAGTGTACATGTGATAGAAACGTTGTAATCATGGAACGATTCACATTAAGAGGGATTTCTTATATGCATTTCATGTATGGAAAAGCAGTCGGCGATGAAAGAAAAGCTAAACGGATTAATCGGTTGATCTCATATATCCGGTTCTCCTGATATGACACCAATAGTTTTTTCTTGTGGTGTTACTTTAAAGCCCTTTATTATGACATCGATGGCATCGGAAGAAGAGCTAATAGCAAGGATACTAATGACCTGTGACACAGCAAGGAAGATGTCAGGAATCTTTGAGCGAGTGCGACAGTCGATGTTGAGATGGTAGGCTGGTGGAAGACATTTTTGAATAGTTCTTGCAATGTGTGTTGGTAATTTCATTGTAATGTTGGGTGTTATGAACTTTCAAGTGTAGTCAATAAATAATTGTCTAATGGAAATTTGAAGATTTAAGTTAATTATCATCATCATCATAAAGCAATTCCGGACATAGTTTTCAATATGAAAGCTGCATTTCAGCTATTTTTCCCCTTTACTTTTATTACGGTTTGGTTTATAATATGACGCTTAATATTAATAACTTAGTTAATTCATACTAACAATTACATCGTGTTATTATAATAGCTGCATAGGACTTGATGTTTGTAATACTTGATAGATGCAGTTGGCCATAAATAAGTACAAAAACCCGTAAGTTCCACTGTTGATTCAGACATGCTGCTTTAAAATTGAACTTATGGAAGGCTAACAATTAACATTGAGAATATCTGCTAATCAGAGATTAACTTTATTGCTAAAGTGTATACAATTATAATCCTTATAAATATAGCTCATAATAAAATCATAATAAAAAGTGTTAATGTTTTTAATTAATAACTTTATTAAATAAAAAATTGCTTTGAAAAATTGATTTAAAACAGTATTAACCTAAAAGACGAAAGAGTAGTTTGCATTTGATAACTTTATTCCTCCCGGTCGGTAATTTTGTCTAAATCTGTCAAATTGAAAATGTATATTTTGATTATTTCACAAAATATTATATACGTGCCTAGTATTGTATTTAGAATATTTAATATTTTATTTTCTGGCTGGCTTCTACTGTCCAAAACTTGACGCCCTTAATTCGACATCCGGAAACAGGAAGCAAGACCGTAGAGACAAGAAAAATGCAGCTTTCTTGATATTTGTAAGCTTAAAATGAAGATGGAAAGGAGAGAACGCTTTGAAATTAGCTTCGTACGCGGCCCTTGCTAGCAAATAAGCAGCCATCTCTGCCACCAGCATGTAAGTCCACTAAAGTTCAGCTATCTCATGCATGGGTGAAAGGTTTTGTCAATATTTAAGATCCAGATTGCTCACGTCTTCAAGTTGGTTTTATGGGTGCACACAGAAATTTTAACCAGAGCTGGCTTAGGTCACGTTAAGTTCAAATAGGAAGGGTTGAGTAAGGGTGAACTCAGGTAAATAAATTACGTCAAGTCCTCCGAACACCTCGCTGATGACATCCTATGAGACAACGCTCAAGTGAGGTTGAAGAAATAGACTCTCAGCAACAACATATCAATATTCCTGATACCTCACATAAGAGGGCCGTTTCACAAGTAGGGTCAGTTTTGTTACAGTTTCGTATAAAGCTGTGACATGGGAAATAATTCGATAGATTTAAGTAACTAGTTTTGCTTAACAGTCCTAAGTTGAATTTGGGCACAGGAGCTGGAAGCAGAGGACAGTTGAAAATATTTATTCAGCTACACAAATATACACTGAAAACTGCTGAAACCCTTACAAATGGAGCCGAGGTATCAACGATGGTTTTTTCCCTCCTTTTTATAACGAATGGAGAAGGCAATAGAAGAATTCTAATCTGTTTAATCTGTTATATACAATTCGTTAATAGTGCCACCTATCCAGTATACATTTGGAGAAAAGTAGGAACGCTATGGCAAAACAAAAAATAAGCAAATTGTACATCATTAGTCTGAATAGTATTGTAAACAAATGTCTTAGAGGCAATGTATGTGTGCTGAAATATTTCCTGTAGGACCTACCTAAAAATTGCTAATCCCATTGAACTATAATAAAATATTAATACAATTGGATGAAGGAAATACTTCTAATTTTAGTCGTTATGTCAAACTTTAAACACAGATTTATTAAACGACACTTTATAATTAACTTGCTGTGCTCAATAGAACCTTGCTAACAACATGTATAGTATTCTGCACAAAGTTCGTTCCAGCTTTTCATAAATAAATGCAAAGCTATTTTATGCAGGACAAAACAAGGTTTGAAGAACTTTTAAATTCTGTTTAAAGATTAGAGAGCCTATATAAATTAAATAACGTCCAAAATTCATGCTTAAAAGGGACAGTTCACTGTAATCCATGTGGTTAGTTTGTCTCGCATCACAAATTGTTAGTTTATTTTCATAAAGAGTTGCAAAATACTTAGGTGTTGGAAACTGCGCCTAAAACGCTATGTGTGGGTCACTTGAGGACAGAGGACGATGGAAGAGGTACTCGGACACAACGTAACTTTCCCTCTATCGGGGCAATGCTGTAATGGCGTTTTTGGTTTTGAACAGCTAGAACTGCCTATTTATAAAGATGCAAGGTATGCATCAAACGAGGAAATAGAACCCGGTGTCTTATTCATTATTATAAAGATTTGAAACTCGAAATATTGGATATTTATTATCAAATTAAAGAAATAAATATAATGCTTATAAACTTGCAGAAAATAAGTACAAGCAATGTTGAGCACTTGCAGTTTTTATAGTAAGTAAATATCATCTTGCTTCAACTGAAATGAAATTACTAATTCGAGCTAGAGTGTAAAATTCCAAAATTTTTGTATAAATTTGCCGAAAATATACATTAAAGAACTCATTTACTAAAGCAGCGGCCTTCGGTGCTATTAAAGGCTCACTAACTACATATTTTGTAAAAAATAATTTTATGGTACGTCAGCCAATTTATTTTTATACACAAATTTGTTTGTTTTAGGTATGGAAAATGTTCATATATTTTTGTAGATTGTAGGTATCTTCAGGTTGTGTTTTATATAGCTGCAGCTTTTGTAACAGTCATATGTAGCTATTGTTTATGATCGCAGTTATGCATTTATATACCTTTTTGTTTAGTATGAGTTGTTTGTGCCAGTCTCTAATTGAGATAATCTGAATTCGGTAATAATTTTTTTGTTTATTTCTTTCTTACTTGCTTTGGTTTTTACTTTGTCCGTTTACCCTCTTTATATGTACGACTTACATTCCTCAGGACTTACATATATATATTCTGCGTGCAGTATCTAAAATATGAAAGAGTCCATGCTTCGTTAAATGTCCGCCTAACTTGGAATGTATCTCGTGTTCCATCATTGCTTACGTTGAAGACAGCTTGTGTGCTGTAACCAGCACACAGAAGGAGTTGAAGGTCGCGTGACACGCGGTGAACCGCGGGTCAAAATGCCCAATAAGTGGCACAAAGTTGTTAGGATGTTCTCACTGCTTCCAAGATGTTACTTCATTTTCGAAGTGAAACGTAGATTACTTGGGGTAAAACTAAGGGACAGTGAAGTAACCCTCCCCCCGCCCCTTCGCCGTGGAAATTCCTGAGAGGGTTGCGGTGTGTCCTGCAGCTCTATGACTAGGGGCGGTATGCAGAGTCGTTTGCTCAAGTACCTACACCTTAAGGAAAGGAGAAGTAAAACCGAAGGATTTGATTTCGTATGCACAGACGATTCTTAAGGATTCCTTGTCCTCGAGCATTCCTTGAGCGAAACCTTCGGAAGTATTCGGAAAATGTGCGAGAAATTATTTGTACACTCATAGTTCTCATACGAAAAGCCAAAAGGAAACATTCATGAACATAAACATTAATTTATCAGTCAAAACATCAGGAGAAATGACCGAGAAAATGTTATCTGCCAAAGAAAGGGAAATTTTAATTGTGTAGTTAAAAAGCAATATAATAGAAGATAAAAGAAGATAAGTGTTTCGAAGAAAAAGGCCAGTATAACAGCAATGAGGAGGTCCAAGGTAAGGAGATAAAAGTTGGGTTAAGTGTGTGTTACAACCGCATATATTAAACGACTTTTGTTGGTATACGAATTTGTTTAGGTGTAATATCTCTAAGTTGTATAGTTACAGTCTCTTGGAACATGTAAATGAGTTACTCATATTTAGAAGTAGGTATTTAGAACAGGAAGAGATATGAGTGCGAAGTAACATAGTGTCATGAATTTTATTATTTGTTAGCTACGAAATGGTGAGTATTTTTATCAAAAAATATGCATTTTTTTTAACTATTGATAGGGTTAACACCACCATTCTCAATACTCAGTACCCATACTAATGCTTTGAGCACCGATATTCCAAACTCCATACATTATAAAAACTGTAAAGGCGAGAGCTTGTTTATTGTTATTAGTATAGTATAGTTATCTCTCTTAATAATAGGAGTAATACTAATAATAATCCTAATCATAAAGATACTAATGATAATGCTGATACTAACAACAACAATAACAATAATAACCCCTCAGGAAGAAATTGAGGTCAAATTCGATGACATTGCGAACAGTATAGCTCAAAAACTAAAAGTCGGTTAAATAATGCATTTTATATTTAAGTGTTTCGAACAAACAACAAAAAGATCTTCCAGAACATTCCCCAACCCAAACTGCCCCTCAAATAAATAGATTTCTATTATTGTTAATTTTTCCAATAAATGGCTATAACGATTTTGAATAAGATATTTGGCAGGTAAAACACATTTTGTTGATGAGAAAGAATAAACGTTTGTATGCTAAGTATTATTTCACGTCTTAAGTTTCTGCTGGATTCATACCTTTTGGTCTCCGGAGTATTTTTTGTAGTGT
>CM060900.1:324881131-325208631 GCA_030762935.1 Hymenopus coronatus | reverse complement strand
ATCTATCTATCTATCTATCTATCTATCTATCTATCTATCTATCTATCTATCTATCTATCTATCTATCTATCTATCTATCTATCTATCTATCTATCTATCTATCTATCTATCTATCTATCTATCTATCTATCTATCTATCTATCTATCTATCTATCTATCTATCTATCTATCTATCTATCTATCTATCTATATATTTCTCTTTCTAAGGTGAACTGGTGCATTCAGTTTTATTTTACAGCATCTTGCATGTCGTGACATGTCATTTTAATGTCATCCAATAACTGGTCTTTTTATCTTGATTCCAATTTAAATAATTTTGCCTTAACCCTCCAGAAAGTCAATAATCCGAATAAGGTTACACAATCTTTAATTTTGCTGCATCTATTACAGTAAAAGATCGAGACACTTGAGATCCATACAAAAATAAATAAATAAATAAATAATACAGCTTAACTTTCCCCGCTTCTCTTAACATCTCACGATCAAAAGATCTGCGCTGTGCATTCAACAAGATACAAAGCTAAAGATAGGCCGAATATAACTACAGAAATGTTTTACTCTCGAAATGTTAAATCAATTTCATATGGAGCAGTAGAACTCTATTCCTTTGTATATACATGCAACTGTCAATATGCAACCCTCTATTAGTGTTTAGCTTAAGCCCCTATAGTATGGGTAACCTTCATATTCACCATATTTATTTTAAGAACATAAGGACTTAATAAGAATGTCATTAGCTGGACATAAAATATCAGATCCTTTAATCTGACAAAAACAATGCTCACTTGTTACATAGCTCCTAACTAGGGCAAGACATTTAATTATTTTGCATATATTTTCTATGAAATTTGAAATATTTCTTGTATTGTGTATACGATAATGTATTCTCATTATATATTACGTGAAATAAAAACAATATGCTTGGGTACTTTCTGCATGTTGATGATTTGTATACGGATAGGTCACTCTTACCACCGTTAAGGTCATTTCTAATACTTTAAGTGTTTTCTTGAAGATTGAGAAAATATTTGTGTTTAATTCGAGGTATTTATTATAATTCAGGTGTTTCCTATCCATTTCAATTTCTTGGAATTATATATTATTCGTTCGCTCTAAGCTGAAAGTAATGCACGAGGGTGGATCAAAAATTAACTCACAATAATATTTTCTGTCTTGGTATTGCAGCTGGTATGTTGCTATCTCAATCAGATATAGTTTGAAGTTTTTGTTCCATGTGTAGCTCTAGCTAGAAAAGCTGAACAACGTGAAAAAAAATGGAACGCATGCTACTGTCGTCCTCATATGAAGAGCAGAGATATGTGATTCGATATTTGTGGGCCAAAGCACATCAACCGGGTGATGCGTGGCGTGTATGGGGGCAATTGCATGTTTCGTAGCAATGTCTCCAGGTGGTGTGCTTTCTTCCAAGAGGGCCGTGTAAACTTTAGTGATTCGCCATGCTCCGGGAGACCAGTAACAGCTGTAACCCCACAGAATGCTAGAGGCATTGAGGCGGCAAATTTGAACGACCGGCCTGTGCAACTGCAAACTTTATCGCAACAGTTCAACATTTCCTATGGTGCAGTATTGTTCATGACACATGTTGGAATCTCGTAAAGTTAATATCGCTAGGTGCCTAAGAACCTGACAGACAACCATAAGGGTTAGTGAATGATGACAAGGTTGGGTCACTTAACGGGGTACACCGCAGGACATAATTTTCTGAAAGGAATCGTTCCTGGTGATGAGTCGTAGGCATATCGCTACACACTCGAAATAAAGCAGACAAGTAACGAAAAAACTCAAAGTGACTCAATCCGCTAGGAAACTGCTTGTGATAGTGTTCTGCATGGTGTTTTATTCGAATCACTGCGAATGCTGCAGTCCACATTAAAATTTTAATAAAATTGTGTCGTGCTCTTCGCAACAAATGCCACAACATTAATGCTGACGATGTCAAACTTCTTCATGACAATGCTCACCCACATATTGCTTCTGCTGTTCTTCAGAAAATCACCAAATGTGTATTGGTGTTTTACAATTTCCTCCTCACTCGAACTTGTCTCATGGTGCTCATTAAGATGGCGGGAAGATAAGCAACTCATGACGCCATGATAACGTTCCTCAATAGTTTACAATAAACGTACATAATAATGTTACAGTAATATTATACACTGCAGTTTAACACTTTGAGTCTTTCACAGAATGCAAGGAAAGCGGGATATTGAGTAAAGCGTGTTATGAAAGAATAATGAAATAGTATCTAATACACATTACCCAATTAAGTTCATTTCCACCACGTGCTTCTGTTTATGTCTACCTTTAGGTTACAGCGAACTAGAAATAAGTAAATCTTATGCTAGTTTGTAATTCTATGTTTCAAGGAAAGTTTATAATGATTTTTCCACAATGTTAGGCAATTTTATATCTTCAGGTAAACTGATATTCTTGTATGCTGTTACGGGAGTTTGTCTGTTCCTAGCCAAGTTTACGACCAATATAGGAAGAGAAATATATATTGATAAAGGAAAACTTATTAAATTAATGTCAAAATATAGAGAAAACATTTTAGCAGCGGTTAAATATAGTTCTGTAACATCTGCGGCATGATAGTGACTGCTGAGGGTGGGGGCGACTTTACAGTAGAACAACACATGTCAGGAGAAGAACATAAACGTGGTCTGCAGCGACTTGAAAATAAGTCTAATGTAAACTTACAGCAGAAGTTTCTAGGGGGCATTCGTTCAATGTGTCACCATTTTGTCAAAAACTATATGAAACATTTTTATCCGCAGATATTCCATTTCACAAGTTATATAGTCCTAAGCTGTGAAATTTCTTAGAAGAAGAAACCGGAAAATGATTCCCAAACCCCAGAACAATAAGAACAAACTCGTTGGTCGGCGCTACGATAAAATTTTGCAACAAAGTAAGAGATATAGTTGGAGAAAGAATATATATGTATATACATATTCTCCTACATAACTCTGCGACCGGTCAGGCCTTTGTGAAACAGTGAAAAGGTACGCACAACCCATAAAAGTAAACAAATAACACTTCCAACACAAATTAAAATTAGTGATAACACACTTGATTTCACTTTTCTATACACATTTACTACTGGCCTATAACCCACAGAAATTTCATTGTTGTTCATACTATCCAGCATGGAAAATGCACCCACAAATTCCCAGTAGCATCTTGTCTGATGAAACTGTGTCACTTCAACAGATTTTCGATATGTCCTCCGTTTGCATCAATACACTTTTGGAGACGGGTAGCAAGAGAGTGTTCCATAGATTGTAATATTTCTACAGATATTGCCGCACATGCCGCTGTAATACGATGTTGCATACCCTCTACTGAGGTTCTTGATACACTCTATCTTTCACTGCGCCCCAGAGAAAGAAGTCAAGTCGGGGGACCAGGCTGGCTGTCCAACAGGACCTCCCGGTCCTATTCACCTATTTGGAAACTTCCCATCGACGTCTCTAGAAACCCGTGCATAGTGTACGGGACTACAACCATGCTGAAACCACATTGATAGACGCGTATCCAATCCCATATTCTCCATGAGGATGGGTAAAGTGTGTTGAAGAAATGATGCGTATTGCTGTCCTTTTAATGTTCCCTGATAAAAATAGGGACCTAAAATACGGTTATCAATGATACCGCATCCACTGTCGTTGATGAACAATTTAGCAAATCCAGTGGGAATTTTGTACGGAACAGTAGTGCATGTTCCGCAAATTCACGTAACCACGATTTGTAAATGACGCTCTGTCCGTAAATCTTAGAAATACAGGATTACCTTTCAGCTACTGAAGTGCATAACGACGGAATGCGATGCGGGATTCAAAGTCTTTCCCGTGTAGTTCTTGGTGCAGTGAGATATGGAACGGATGAAACCTATGCCTATGCACACACTACTGCGGCTTATTCCAGAATCTCGTACACTCACTTCACGATTGTGTGCTACAGCAGCAAGAACAGCAATTTCGTTTCCAGTGCCAGTCGCTGTCTTTGTACGTTGTCGCTTTGTGGGAGCCCAGCTTCCTGTTTCCACGAGTTTCGTGCAGATGTTGGCAATGGTACGAGGAGAGTCACACCCTCCATCTGGGTAGCTTCAGTGTACAATGCCACAGCTGTGATTGCATTTCTGTGACATTTGCCATAAATCAAAGTAATAACTAATTTTTCTTCACTACTGAAGACCGGCATACCCACTAGATATCGACAAATGTTAACAAGCCACACAAATAATGTGACAATATAGAAAGCAGTATTCGAAACGAACGTGAATTACGTTACAGTATGACCGCAGACCAGACTAGGAGACCCTAGTGCACAGAAGCTAGAACATGCCGCGCTGATACAACAAGCTGCAGGCCAGTACAAGCAACCCCTGCTCTGGACACTTCATGGGTTGAATTGCGCCAGAAACTGTACCATCCTTTAAATGTCATGTATATGGTTTAGAAACGTGAAACCAAGCGTGTTATCTCTAACTGTAGCGCAAGTTTACATTTTGCTAGAATAAACATACATGTTTCATTTAAAAAAAAACAACTTTGTGTTGGAAGTGTTTTTTGTTCATTTTTATGGATTGTGCGTTGAAATATAATGACTGGCATATTTACAATTTCTAAGAGTTGAGTGTTGTCTGAACCTATACGGTATAATCGTACCATTGAATAATCTATGCCCGTTAAATAGGTATAATCATTGAGAGGAGCCTTATCTATAAATCCCTTCTTATTTGATAAATTCTATTAAACGTGAGAAAATAGATTCTGAGGAATGTGGCGTTTCATTGCACTATTACGATACCAGTAAATGAAAACGCTCTAAAACATTTTGTTTTCATTTTTAACATCTCAATTTACGGATCATCCTCTTGTAGAACTTACAAGCCAATGCCTTAGGCCAGTAGCCTGTCGAGGACCAAGCAAACTATGGTACACAACATATTGAGAATCGGAGATCACCCCATGATCAGTATGGTGATGAGGATGGAATGAACTGTAGCGATGAAAGGGATGATAGGAAAATTAGAGGCTCAAATTATCCTTTATAACATTCGCTTAGGGATCGAAGAAAATAGCAGAAAACCCTTCAGTTAAATGTTTGGTCCAGGTGTTTGAACCCCGGACCATCCGAATGCGAGCCACAGACGTTTCCGCGAGTCACCTCGCTGTGTTTGCTTTTTAACAACTTTTATATCTATTTTTAGGTCCACAGAACAACAAGGAGCAGCGTCAGGTGGTAATAATTGTGGCCCGCGTTCGTGAAATCGGGGTTTTAAATTCCTTGGTCGTGGTTAAAAGTTTGTTCACGATTTTCTCAATAGATTCGGGGATACGATTGCATTATTTCCTTTCACACATTTTATCAATTATTTCTTCATTTCTTTCTTTCTTTCCTGTCATACCCTACTATGAACTGACCACCCTACTTTATTCTTCTATAGGCATCCAGTTGACGCCGTTGATTTTAAGTCCTTAGGTAATCCTGATTTTAGCGGGAACTTGCGATTTTAGAGGAAATGGGTCTGGGATGTGAAGGGATGCAGGTTCGAGTCCTGGTTAGGCACACGGAGTTTTTCTCCTGGTGGGATGAGTGAGACCCAATGCACTTAGACTTGTAACATCCTTGGCGGATAACTGAACAACTTGGAAAGGTAGCGGCGTTGGTTTTGCGACGTAAATAAACTACTGAGCATGCTGACCAAGTGCCCATGATATCTTCTGTGAACGTAAACAGAAGATGCAGCGGCCGTGCATTAGAGCTGTTCGTCGGGTTGTTGCGTTACCTAGTTGTTTAGATACAAACTATTAAGACAGGGAAAATATAAAATCATTCAAGCAAATTCTTTAGTGTGAATACCATAAATGTTTTTTGCTCTTTTTGGGTATTGTAACAACGAACTATATATAATGGGAAAGCATTATTAAGACACCAAGGCTTAATAAAACATAAAAATATAACACTGATATTGAAAATATTTACATCGCATCATCAAGACACTAAAACAGGGAATTTAAGTGGTCACGCTGCATTTGTTTCAAGGCCTACATTGATTTGAAGTGATAGACATGGAATGATATGTCTGTAGCATTTACCCCGGATTTTGAGTACCATAAACGTAGTTCCATGGCACAAGGGACCTTGGCCTCCGCCCGGTCGCTGCATCCCTCATCTCGGCCCGAAGGTATTAGGAATGTGGTGCAGTGCTGGAGGGTGAGACACAATCAGCGCCTCGATTCCCTCCCGGCTGCTTAATACGGTTTTCTCAATCGGGAGTCGCTACTTCTCAATCAATTGCCTGCCCAGGGATCTCACGAGGCTGAGTGCACCTCAAGCCAGGTCTCCTAGTGGAACAAAATTCCCCACGCAGGTACCGGGAATCGAACCAAAATTTCCCACTTGGCAAGCAGCCGTGCTACCACTGAATTTAACAGATGATCTTGAGCAGCATAGTGGTTAAAATTTGTTTTGTTGGATGATAGCATAAGACGCCTGGTACATTCAATTGTGTTGTTGCTATAGATACTGACTAATGTTTGCTAGTAAATTCCCTTTGTTGGCGATAATTCAATACATGGATTTCTTGGGCACGAGTTTACACACCTTTTTGTTCCCTGAAGTCGAATACAGCTTTAGCTTATTTTTTGTTCTGTAGGAGAATTGTGAGGAAATGGAAGGGGGTTTAAGAATGATTTTAAGGATGTCTCATTGACCTACATGCCATAATGATATTCTAGAAGAAATACGCAATACAGAAGACAGTGTAAGAGTTGAATAAGTTATTAAAAATGAAATGTTAGAGAGTATGAACAGACGATGTTTATATCGCAAGAACCAATTTCAGAACTCCAGCAATGAACGTAGGTTCACGACTGTCAGTATGCATATAGGACTGAATAAATTTCAACTGCTTCTGAAGCTTAGAAGGTCCTCTACTGACAAGAGTGTAGGAATAATTGTTGTACCTCTGATAAACTAAGACATTGCCGTCCCGAAACTCATACACCGATAATGTTCACCATATAAGTGAAACTGGGAAAAAGAAAAATACCTTATTTGGAAGTCTATAGATGCCGAAACCTTAAAATTGGACACGGTGAATACCTGAGGCACGTGTTCTGAAGTGATTGAGGTTTCTAAGCTTTTTTCTATATTTGTTCTGCCCAAGAGTGGAAAACATGAAATACAAATCATTAAGCGTTTATGTCGTCTTGTTGCTCTGAACACTAATAATATCAACACTATCAAAAACCGTTTGGATCCTTCCATACTAAATTTAAAACAAAGTATAAATAATGTGAATGATTTCAGGAAGATAAAAATATTTCATTCTTAAAGACTGGTATCCTTGCCTACCATTTGGGCCTTGTATTACATATTTATCAGAGCTAAGTATACTTTACCTTATACTCTTTTCTATTTAAAAAATGTTTTTGTTGTCTGCATGAAGTCCTATTTTTCTTATCTTGGCCAACTATTAACAAAGTTGGAATGAAAATGTAATACAATATTGGTAAAAGTACAATTTTTCCTTCATTGTGGGCAATGCACGGCTGCTCACGTCGGCCCCAGAAATCGGACTCCTGTCGAAACACTTGTAATAACTCCGCAACCGCCACATGCTCTAATGGTTATAACTACAATTAAATAACAATAAGTCGAAGCGCCGTCTGGGCGGGTTTTCTCCGCCCATTCGGTTTCCTTCGCCATTCATTCCTACATTTTCTCCACAATCATCTTTCCTGTCATCCATTTCAGCGTTATTACATAGCATCCACTTCCTCACTTTTAAACTAGGCATCGGGCTGATCATCCATCCTGGATCCTGCTCTCTGATCCAGAGCTTCCACTTCTCAACAGGCGTCTGACCCCAGGAGCTGGCCTTTAAGTCCTAGGGGTTGCAAGTCGTGCATACAAGGAGGGTAAACAGAGAAGGAAAAAAGAAGGAATGATGATAATAAACAAATACTTTATCATAAGATATATTAGAAACATTCTCCAGCCATATATTTCTAGCACATTCTTGACATTCTCTCTCGAAAATTCAATATCGGAAATTGAATGAATTTCTCGCCTGGTGTTTTCTGTTGAGAATTTGGTGAGAACCATATTTTTCATGTGATCATAGGAACGGGGTAGTTTTCTGTGATAAAATTGGATTCATCGAGAGAATAAAGCAACTGGTCCACGCATTATATTCTTTTCTGACGAAGAATGGTTCCATTTATTCTATGATTATGTATCGGCACAAAACAATGGATTTTTAAATACAGAAATATCGAATTTAAACGCAATTAACTTGTATAATGACAACATTTGCAGTAAATGTAATAAATGTTTTGCGAAGAGTAAATACATAACAATAGAGGAATGCCAACTTACATCTTTTTTGAACAGCTGACCGCCGTTGAAATCCAGTGTGGATTTTTGCTGCATACTCTGCCACCACGCGTTCCGCTGATGAATCATCAAATTCAGTTCGGGAAACTCTTAAAGATATGGGAATTAGAAAATAGGTTATGGCTCTGACAATCCCCTGTTTAATTGTATGCTATTTTTATTCATGAGGGAACTTGAGAAATAAGTATGCAACAAACCACCAAGCATTGTAAGAACTAAAACAAAACGTAGCTCAATTCCGGATATTGAATCTCGAGTGTGAAGACAAATTTCCTGAGAAGATGGAGAAATGTGTGGATAGAAAGTATAAATCAGAAATTTTAGCATGTTCTAGCTTAAAAATGGGAAAGCGAATTGATGTACAGATTTTGGAACTTCTCTATCTTTGTATTAAAGTAGAACAAGATTCCGACATGATGCCAGCTTGATTAAACGCATAAGAGATTAAACATGGAGCTAATGCATTAAATGGGCTTAAAATATTGCAGAAGCTGTTTACTACCAAAGCTAGTTTATTGTTCAAGAGGGAACCAAAGAACACATGCCTATTCTTTTAATGTGGGATTCCCGTACGGAGCATGCATCATCACTAGGCAGCAAGCACAATAATAGCACAACAAACTACGGGGCGGTTCATTAGCACTTAAAAGTTGCTTAAAGGATATGACTTATTCATATAGGAAATACTTGAAAGAGCTGTGGCTACAACTTGACGGTACACCCATGGGCTGGCACATTTGTAGAAACAATTGAAGAAATTACGTTGGTTCATAATGGACTGACTAAACTGGGTGGAGGAACACTACACTATCTTTGTTCTGCTTATCTTTGTTGACAATGTAGGTGAGCAGGTGCGGATGGGCATCAGAATTTCGTAATTGAGCTTTATTCTCTTTACTTGCCATTATTTTTGTTACCCCGCCTCCTGTGCATGCAATGGGAGGTTATTGGCAAGGCATAACAAGCAAACACACATCCCGTGTCTTGCTTCACTTCCCTGTTACCGAACTTAAAGTGTGTGAAAACGTGGTTTATTTGCTTCCGCATTATGAATCTTTTATATCGGTCCATAAATTCCTATATTTCGTCATGTAATTAAATACGTTCCAGCCGTTCATAAAAAAACGCGCTTTATTGTCTTTTCCCCCCCTAGGCGTACCTCAGGATCTAACAGCTCGAGCTTAAATGTTCAACAAAAAAGCTATCTTGATTTGTGCTTCCTATCAAATTTTAGTACAACGGCGCTGTTGTGTAGCACTGAATTAACTATACCATACATGCACTGTGGTTTATAATAATGGGTTATTCAGGACTATATAACAGCTCAGTGTTGCATAACATCATTTTATAACTCACCTATTCATGTCAAACGTGCAAAGTTCAGAGAAAATAGTGCTCTCATTTCATTGGGCTGATGCCTAGTAACCTTTGCATGCAAGTTATTAAAACCTGGTCTACATGCTTTTGAACTTAAAACAACAGTGAAATCAAAATCGTATCCTCCCTCCAAGAAACAAAATAAGCAGCTCAAGAATAAAGTATACACCTAAAAAGCTGATTATGTGAATGTTTGATAACTTTAAGGTTTCAAAGTTTCGGAAAACTTCAAAACTATGGATGGACTTTTAGCGTTACTGTTTACAATACTCTCCTTAAAACGGACCTTTATCATAGAGGTGCTAAATGAACACTACATTTGTCTTATTCGTAGGTGTTTTACCCCCCTAAAAGTGTAGGAATAACAATTACAACCTAATGGTCGCTTAGTATTCTCCCTCTTATTGTACAGGACATCATGGAAGTACAGAACCGAGGGTGTCATCTCCTTACGGTCACTTACCTTAGTTTGCGTTATTTCAAATATCTCAACGTAATGTTCCGCTACTGACAATTTATTTTTGGTCAGCTCGGAACAAATATAATCAATAGTGAAATTAAAGTACCCACCCGTCTGTACAAGTTTTAAATGCAGTAGCAAAATTAAGAGTATCTAATGTCCTTGAATAATAATAATAATAACAACAACAATAACAATAATCTGTGGAAACGAATTTTAATCTGACTAAGTAAAGGTTGCGTAGAAGTGGCTTGCTTTCCTCTTGGGTGTAAAAAGACGAAATATGTTTGAAACCTTTCTTTGGAAACTATTACTTCAAAAACAAATGTACTAATTCAATGATTGGTTACGAATTCTAATCTTGGATATATAAGTGTGTGTGTGTGTGTGTGTGTGTGTGTGTGTGTGTGTGTGTGTGTGTGTGTTTTAAGGTTGCGGACCTATATATAAGACTTTTTTATTACATGACTGATTCTGAGCTGCTTTACTGAATAAACGTAATGAATTTATCTTGTTTCGCAAGACTTTCATTGTTATCACTTTATCAGAACAGTTTTCAGGAATAAAAGTTTTGGAATGTGAAAGGAAATTTTCTAAAAGTGTATTGGTGATAAAAAAGAAAAAAATACAGAAGCCCCAATGAATAGGTGGATAATACCTACATTTATACATACATATGGAGACATTGGATGTAAGCGCATTAAGAAAATTAAATTCTAATTTAAAAAATTGTACCAAGGCTAACTTTAAAAGAAATAGAAGGTGCAAATACCATCTTGCCCTTCCTTTCTAATGTTTCTAGGTTTGCTAAGCAGACGAGGATCAAGTTGCCGCTCTTGGTTCCGTGCCACAAGAATTTTCAAGCTTCTCGATCTCAGCCAATGCTGGGGGGATTGGAGTTGTTAAAACACGAAATCATAAACGAGAGCTCAACTCTTCGATTCCTGCATAGCTAACAAAACTTTCCGCTTTTCCTCAGCTCTCGTGAATGTAAAAACCAGGAAGGTACTGTAAATCTAGGCCCGGAACGTTTTTTCACAGCCTTCATTTTCTAATTATATTTCTTTATCGTGTACCATCAATTTACACCTTATAGTGTTGTATTTTCTAAGAACATGTCGTAAACTTGTTTTAAGAAATAAGACAGCAGAATGGAAATAACTGAAATAACAGTAGGATAGCATTGTTGAATTGTTTGATTAGCTTTTATCATTTCATTCCAAGAAATACAGTACATGCGATGAAGATAATGTGTTTAAAATGTTCAACTCCTATTTCTTCTCTTCAATTTGACAGAGTGCACACTACTGAGTGGCAACATTTTCATCCCAGATAAAGTCTAAAAGCATATCCCGAAGTACAATTCCAACTATGAAACCTCCACCTAAATATTTATGTCTGACGCTGTAACGCATTTATCCAAAATAAAAAGCATTCTGGGGAATTTTGATATTAGTTATACGCATAATTTGCACATCACTGCCGTTTTGAGATTTCGGGGCTGTGCTGTAGCTCTATACAATTATTTGCCCCAGGTTTAAGTTACCTTACAACAAAAAATCTCTGCGCAACACTTTACGTAATCTCGGCCAAAACAGACACAGTCGCCCTATTTAGAAACCTACTTAAGTGGAAGCCTACCTTAAGGCAACAACGAGAAGGTAAAAGCTGCAGCGTACAGTGGTTAATGAAGGTCACCCGAAAGCTGCAATAGTATTACCTGTCTGCAGAATAAATGCAGACGGCCACGGGTGAAAGTTTGTGTAAACACAGACAAGCGGTATTACGTCATCATTCCCGGTGCATGTCCTGTACAGTTCGGCAATATGGGAATGCAGCAGGTGAGTCTCTTACAGCGGGCTATTTCGAATCTAGTCAAAATGCAAACGCCCGCGCGCGTAGTCATACGATCACAAAGGAGAAAATTAATATTCATTAGTGATAAAAAAAACAGCAAGTTAAACTGTTGTGGATCGTTTACTTTATTCCTGTTTAAGTACTTGTGGTAATGTTTTGATGGTCAGACTATACTGCACTATATTCCCGCCTTCTCTGACCACTCTACGCCGTGCCATGCTACACCAGCGACCTCCCCAAAAAACAGCATTCTTTCGTCAGACAGTACTGAAGTGTATTGTTTATTTACAGTGTGCTACTAGTAGTTGCACCTCTTCTCACAATGCCTCTTACAAGACTGATAAGAGCTACACTCCTCAGCCAGTCGTTCCCATAAGTGTCTTGAGTACTCGTACAATAATTTACGATGTACTTTGCCTTGCCTCTAATAATTTGAGCATGAATTAATTTTATTCCTAGTTGGACGGGCCATTCATCGCCCTCTTTGCGCAGCTCAACTGTGGCACCGATCTTACAGCCAACAATTTGAGTGACCTCCACGCTCCTCTGCGATCTTCCTCTCTGTCTGTGACCTCTAGCCTCCTGTGGTTCCTTCACTTCATTCCTTCTTCCTGAAGAGTGGTAGCCGCAATAGACCCCCCAACCGTTCTATACCTTACATTTTATTGCAGCGAGAAGAATAGCAGGCTAAATAATGTCGGATAACTTCTTTCGGACTTGAAATATGTGCCGCATAAGCTTCCCGATATTTTCTTTAAGTCCCTAATTTTCAATCAAAAGTATTAAAGGCAATGAAGCATTCATCTAATACGTTGGATGGATTTATTTTTTGAAGTATAGATTTTAATCAGGATTCTTAGAACCATTATTTTCAATCGCAACCAAGGGTCACTATTGTCTATACCTACTGCTGTTCATTAATCTCAATTTTGCATGTTTGAATTAAGATTTGACCCTGCCTTTGTAATACATCTCTAGAATGAGATCAAGGTTAAACATCAAAGATATTTGTGTCGGACTTAATTACATATGCTTTCCAGTAATGAAGTGCTCTTATAGCCTTACCTTTAATTAGATTAGAAGGTATGTATCAATTCCCCTCAGATTTGTCCATTACTTAATTGATGTGCACCTCTAACAAGTTTAAACTGGGGTGTACCAGGGTATCATCCTGTAATATTATAGCTGTTTCAACAATATTGCACACCTGGTTAGGCTTCCCTTTATGTAGATATACCAATTCACTTATTTCAAAATCAATTAATTTATCATCTATAATAATTACTCTTGCCCTTGCCCCGTTACCCATTTAACAGTTTGCTCGTTCAGCTGTATAATCAATTCGCTTCATGCAGTGACGGTGGCATCAACCCCTATGGTGTTGTTCCCTTTGCTAGATTATACAAGGATTTCCAGAGAATAATTCAAACATAACGTTTCATTAATAAGCGCACCTATTCCGACCCATATTCCCGATAGTGTTGGCATTTTTGGCTAAAAATATCTGTATACCAGATGGTTCAACAGCCTCGTATTTGACGTGTGCAGATATCCCTTGGTGCTTTAAAAGAGTTGCAGAACCTAGCGGGCTACTTAAAGTTAAAACCGGTCAGTTGGGAACTAACATGAGCGACCTTAGTTTTACCCCTCCTGTCTATCAGCGGAGACGTTAGCGCGTCGCGTTCATTGATGATCGGTCACACCAGTTCCTCACTCATGGGTTTTATCTTGAAATATCCCCATAAATTACTAACGTCAAATACGGGGCAGATAAGCCTCGTGGTAGAATATAGGTAGATAAACATGTTACACTTCCCTCCTTTCTCTCATTTTGATTTGCCAAAAAACGTATAATAATTAAAAGTTCTTGCTTTATTTATCTTATTACTGCTACCTCAAGAATAGAAACCCTTGTCGTAGCCTTATGACACCTCATTAATCACAGAGTCACAGCAATCCTAGGATGAACATTTTTAACTGTTACCACTTATACCCTAAAAACCTGTTCCCTTCTCCAATTCATTTCGTTGTCATTGTGTGCCTACTTAGTGTTGTTTCACAATTGAGAAAATGAGTATTGAACGACCGGTTCGGGTAATATTTGTTGGTTCACAGTTTAAATATCGTCGCAAGAAAATTATATTTGTCCTTTTTAGGGGAGGGTAAGAATTAAAGAATATTCATGATGATCTCCAATGCTCTCTGTGAACAGTCACAGAGAGTTCAGTGAGCGTGGATGAGACTCGGCTCAGTCTGAACTTCCTTTTAACTAGGTGACCCAGCTCTCCTATATTTGATGTGAGCAGATGTCGCTTCGTGCGTTAAGAGTTGCAGAATTCAACGGGGCTGTTTCAGGTTAAACCGGTCCTTGGAAAACTGGCGCGTGCGACCTTCGTTTACCACTCTCAATGAGTGTGATACGCTCACTGTCTCCGCTGATAAGCAAGAAAAGCAAACGAAGGTCGCTCACGCCAGTTTTCCAAGGATCGGTTCTCCACTGACTTATTTTAACTTGAAAGAGCCCCGTTGACTTCTACAGCCCTTTTGATCCACAAAAGGATCTTTTGTGTATATCAAATACGGTGCAGTTGGTAAAAGGTTGTAATATAACATATCACCAAAGTGATCTTTAGGCGCCGTACAATAACTTCGCACAAAATGAAAATGTCTGTACAGGTAGTGCTAATTAAGTTGTTATTTTTACTTTACATTGCTTCATTATCCTTCTGTGGAAACTAGGGATAAACCGGTGGCTGTAGTATTCAATACTTCTAATTTTAATGCCATATTCATAGTTAAGATTTTCTGCATTTAGCCTCGGGTGCCTGTTTTCTGCTTATGGACTAGGATTTTTTGCATTACTGTATATGATGCAGATACATAGTAGATAGAGATGGTTTTGAATTCCACGCACAGATTCTATACCGAGATTATTTCGGAAATATATGTTTTGAGACCCCCTGAATAAAAAAACGCATTTTTAGAAAATGATTCGCTGTCTAGAGACAGCATTAGTCAAAAACGAAAAGTTGGTAAAATACTAAACTTAGTACTTAAGTACAGTATACTCAAGAATGCAACAAGCTAATTTTCAGGAAAATCCCACCCAACGCAAACTACCCTTTTCAAAATTTTCGATTTTCTTAAATAGCAACGCCAACGATTTTGATTAAAATGCCCTGTATTAAACATATTTCAAAATAGCAAAGAAAATGAATATCTCTAATTTTCTGGAAGGAACCTCAGGAGACCTCTTCATCCATTTTGTACAATACGTAAACTATAAGATACAGTCTGAAGCTTACAACAACAAAATGTAGATATCATTACATCTCACAAATTATATCACATACAATAACCACTTAGCCATGTCCAAGATATTTCCTGCTATTTGTTTCAATTTTAAAATGCTTAAAATTTTCTCAAACGGGATAAAATAGAAATGACCTGCCTAATACTTAGCATTTTTGACCTGGCTGTACACCGCCCATGCCTCGAATTGGTCCAAGCTTATATTCCGCATTGCGTAGAATTGCCATTTTGCTTTCACATATTTTGTCGACAGCTTCACATGACAGGTTCCTCTTTTAGTGGTGACTGTCATAAATGTGTAAAAATTATGCTGTACAGTAAAATTTTATAAAATGGATAAAATACTGCTGCATTTTCTAGTGTCAGGATACGTATTTTGAATCGACAAATATGGCGATTGGCTGCTACCGCGTAATCACTTATGCTCTGGGTTATCTATACCTCTTCTAAGTTATGCGCAAATTAACCTTTAGAAGACGTTCAAAAGCACATGGGTCGCATAGCGCTTTGCATAATTTCAAAAAGATTTAGGGGTATTAGATTCACTGGTATACACGACAAACAGAGGGGTATTTTGCCCCAAAATCTGGCAAAAGGTCCATTTTTAAAAAGTCGAGTAGTTCTCGGAATCCATACCTTTTTGTGATAGTCAATTAGATGGGGCAGTGATGAGGCAGCAGTTTGCTTAGCTTGCATTGTTAAGCGGTGGAGAGCTGTTGTATTTATGTCGCGAATGTAGTGCAGATGAAGCTTCTCCATTAGCTAGATATGCCCAGTGTTTCTGAATTTTATGTATGAATTTACATTAAGGGTGGTAAAAATCAATATCATTTCTAAATATCCTAATATTAATTGTTATTTACTATTATTTTAATTCATGTTGGTTAGTACTTTCTATCATTAATCATTCTCTGAAATTTAACTAGAGAAGCAAAGAACATATGTTTTGTTAGTGCAATAGTGCAAAGGTTTTGTTATAGTTCAGGATGATTCCTTGTCTATATTTGTATAATACGTGATAGAAAAATCATTCTTCTACTGGAAATTTAAAATACTGCAGATGGATTTTTGACGATTTTGTTTTACTCTGTTTGTTGGATGTTGTACAATAAGGTCACCTTCAACATGAATTTCTTTTTATCCTAAGCTTTTCGGGAGGCAAAATTATGAAAATAAATGGTCTCTATGACGTTAGAAAGAGTTGTTCTGAAAACGATATCGCAAAAATATACTAGAGTTTAGGGAACTTATACAAAGTGGTTGACTTGTCGCTTATTCTCTGGATTTATGCAACCCGCAAATTACAGGCTAACCTGAAAACATTGTTCCCAATACGCGCCTTATGCATACTAACATTACGTTCTTTGGCGCTGCGAGTTATAGCTAAATAGTAGCATATCTAGTTAACGCGCCGTATGAACTCCAAAATATTCGATGTAGGTTCGATTCTTCCCAGAACGTTAACAATTTTCCCCCACTTTCTTTCTTCTTGATTTGTCACCAAGCTAGATGGGATATCGTAACATTTTTTAACTTGCTTATTTCTTTCGTCTAAGTCTGCCTACCTAATGAGCTGTGAGGTTCATAGGCTGTAGGTATAGCACGTACCTACATGTTTACTTTGTGCATTTGTATCTAATGGGGCATGTCTAGACCTAAAGTATCTTTCGGTAGTATTCGCTTACCAGTGTTCCAGCTGCCAAACTTTTGCAGAGAACATTCTCTGACTACGAAGAACAATCGATAACTTGTTAGTGTTCTAGTATTTTGCAATTGTTTTATTGACTTTATACGTTTTGAAAATGTCCTTTATTATTTAAAGTCATTTTCATAATAATCAGAATGAAAATTAAGGATAAAAAACTGAAGAACATCGCTTGTTCTTCTTTCGTATAACCTTTTGTTTACACCTAAAATTATTAGAGTGACAAACATTGAATTAACTTTGCACCTTGATGGACAATACATAAAGAAGAAAAAAAAAGTGCACGCTTTAGGACTCGAACCACTGACACGCAGGATGTTATGAGGGAACATGAAATTAACTGGTTGAGCTGCCCCCTTTTTCATTACAACTTGTAGATATAGTGTCATACGTGTCTCCCTCTTCGCTTTTGATATTTTTATAACTGTTGTGTGTTTACTTATGTAGCTTAAGCCGTTCGTTTAACCTTCATTCATTATAACTTACGTTGCAGATCACATGACAGCGAACCTATTGATATAACATGTTGTGTAACAGGGGTTATTAAGCGCATGTTTTTGGAATGAACGTAACTATTGCTGCTAAGGTCTATTTTCCTATGAAGAGCAGGCTAGATTTGCATGGTTACCAAATGGTCAAAAAGCACGGTAATGTCGACCTTATTGCTTTCAGAGCATGAAGTGTTCTATCTTTAAAAATAATGACGGACAGGTAGAACCACCTGCTATATACAAGGTGGTTCATCTGTCCCTTATTCTCTGATGTTATGCAACCCGCAAATGACATTCTAATCTGAAAACATCGTTCCCAAACCCATCTTCTGTAAACCAACATTATTGACTTTGGTGTCATAAGTTGTACTTAAGCAATAGCGTATTTGATTAACGTGCGTTGTTTGTTTGAGTACCAAGATGTTCGATTCAGGTTCAAATCTTATCAAAGGTTGGCAATTTTCCCCCCGCTTTCTTTCTTCTTGATTTTGATACAAAGCTAGATGGGATATCACAACATTTGTTGATTTGCTTATTTATTTCTTTTATTGTAGTTCTCTTTATTTATGTTCATTCTAACTTTATCAATCCAGTATTATTTAAAGCCTTAGTGAAGTCTCTTTTTCAAAACAATTAGAATGAAAATTAAGGATCGAAAACTTAACAGCAACTAAGATAAACTGCCATTTTTTCTTATTTCGTTTTCCTTTTAGTTTACACCTAAATTTATTAATGTGACAAACACTGAGTTAACTTTTCACATTGATGGATAATATATACTAAAGAAAAAAAGTACAAGCAGACTGTAGGACCCGAACCGCTGACACGCGCAGGAGACAATGAAGTAACATGGAACTAACCAGTTGAGCTACATCATTGCACCCGCTGGCTTGTTAAAACTTGTAGATATAGTGGCCTACATGTCTCCCTCTCCGATTCTGATCTCTTTATAACCGTTGTGTGACTCCATTTTGTAGCTTAAGCCGCTGGTTTAACCTTCATTCATATAATTTACGTTGCAGAACATATGACAGCGATCCTATTCATATAACCTGTACTCTAACAGCGCATGTTTTTGAAATGGACGTAACTATTGCTGCTAAGGTCTATTCTCCCATGAAAAGCAGGTCAGATTTGCATAGTTACCAAATGATCGACAAGCACGGTAATTTCGACCTTATTGCTCTCAGAGTATGAAGTGTTGCCTATTTACAAAAATAATAAAGGACAGGTGAACCACCTGATATAGTCAGACTTTTTCTATCTGATGAAGAAAAGAAAGACTTTAAATATAAGCTGTCTTATTTAAGGTTCCAATTAAACAAAATATGATTTACTTCACATAAAGGTGAAATTAACTTCTAAAAAATAATCATAAATGGCTGTAAAGTACCATAGAAATTCCATGTAGCAAAAGTCAAGTTGGTCCACCGATAAAGTGGAGTTTTCGTGGAGTTAAATGAACGCAACAAAAGCAACATTTGAGAATACATTTTTACTGCAGTTTATGCCAGTCAAATAATGCTCCGAGAATCTGGAAACGTTGATGGTTCCAATGTAATTAAAGATATTACTTCATCTCCTACCCAAGGAGTAAAATATAGACGAGCATTAGATCTCATGCGAGGTCGGCTTTGAGACTTAGAAGAAAAGACATGACTTTCACCTATCCTGGCCTTGTCAAACTATGTGAAAGCCTCGCTCACAAGGAAACAATACGAAATAGCACGAACAGGTGACTGCTATATATATGCGGAGATTAAGCTTCAAGCCTTACTCATCCATACCAGTAAGTGATTAATATCATTTTGGAGGAAGGTCAATAGAATCTTCCAAATAATGACATATATCGTTCATTGAAGCTTATTTATAAGTGGAATGTTGATGGTTCATAGTATGTACGTTTAAACAAAATTTCGAGGTGAGCCATGATTCTGATGCTAATATATTTCAGTCATATTTAGTGCCTCTTCAACTTATTAGTCGCAAAAATAAAGACCTCATAGTTTGGAAAAATCCTACACCTTCACCACCTCGCTATAGCAGGCCAATAAGAATCACATTTGTTCACGAAACAGCTGGTGTTGCTAAGAATAAATAGACTACACCTACAGTCAAATTGAAGCATTAAAAGAAACAAAGACTTCAAGAAAGAGGTTTTACCCATAAATCATACATTTCTTTTGGCCAGTCTAAATGCGAAGGTCTGCATTGTAGCAACAGAGACAACATTCACAATGAGAGGCTACATTTGCAAGGCTCCCCCTAAAGATTCCAATGACTTGTCGAAATTCAAGTAATTTAACCCAGAAGTTCATAAGTTCGGCTTGTCTATACTCCACGCCCGAATTAAATTTTTCGAATTTTTGTTGCATTATCCTTAAAATATATACCAAGAAAGACATATACGTTCAAGAGAACACGTCACACAAGAGAGATTTAGAAGTCGATAAGGATTAATAGCAGATGTTCCCAACCAGGCTATGTAAATAGGAATGATGGAAATACCAGTTGAAGAGTTTTTGCAGACCCTGAAACATCAACAGAAATAACAGGCGTGGATCTGCAAATCACTTATCGATTCAAGGTAATTCTAGAAGCTATTTGTAGTGGTCATAAGATAGACATAGACAAATGTAATGCTTATACTTCCGAAATTGAAATTATAATTATAACACCAAGGTATAACTATTAGTGGGAAGATGGGCATGTTTACGCAGCAAAGGATGGTAAGCATTATGTAAACACAGATTGTTCCGGTCCAGAAACGCAAATAAGTTAGTTGTATTCAGTATAGCTTACCCAAGATAGCGGCAACAAGTAGGTATTTTGCTGCTGAAAATGGCTTGATATATATTTATATTTTGCTACAAATTCTCAAAGGTTTTTAGTTTCTGAACAGGCTAGGTAGAAAACTGCTATTTTAATGTGCAGCCTAAGTGCCTAACGATATTCTATAAACTGTGGGCTTTGCTTTGTTAATTGTAGGTTCCGTTTTATAGCGGTGGAAAAGAATATAAAATGGCACAACCTGGGATAATGGGACGTAGGCCGAATCATGGTTTTCCCTTCGTGTAATTGACTGTTTGATTTTTACTGAGGTTTCTAAGATAAATGTCTGACATTTACGATGCTCTTAGGGAAAGAAGAATTTTATTTCCAGTTGGTTCGGGATTATATCCTAAAAGCTTCTAAAGCACCGTGGAAAGATCAATAATTAGCTGCAGCACGGCCAAAACTGGCCACAAAAACAGTTTAGTGAACAACAGGAGAGAAAGCTTACCGGAAATCTGCTGCAATGGTCGAGATGATTTTAGGCATGAGTTTAAACAGAACTAAGACAATTTACTCACGAATTTGTTGAAGGAAATAAATTAGGTACGTGTTTTAATCGCTGAAATCAAACTGGCTGGTAAAGACTGGGCACAGTGATTTTTCTAGATAGCAACCAAATCTAACCTTGCGGAAACCTCAGTCTAGAGGGCGAACAAAATTCTTCGATATAATAAACAAGAGGTACAACTGTTTTATAGCAACTTCTGAGTGTTATTGAAAAGTGTAAATTTTCACTATCATAGATTAACAATATCGCTGGGAAAGGGATTTCTACAGTATAGTACAGATTTCTACGGTCCTAAAGAACAGAAACAGTTATGAACTGATACATGTTTATAGCCTAGAACGAATGTAACGTTGTTGCGCAATACATGCAAATGCTTATGCATGTTTATTTTGCTATATTTACTTTTTCGGCGCGTGAATATCGATTCCATTAGCACGTGTAGAGCCTGCCATAAGCATTTATTCCTGTTCAAAGACAGGGTGGTTCTCTGATGAATCCTTTCTAAGATGACTAAGACATTTCGCATAACAAACTGTCTTCACTAGCAAGTCTTACCTTCTATATTAAAATGGTCAGTTTGGCCACAAATCTCTAATGAGTTATAATTGCTGTAAAGAAAATGACATATTAATGTCCCTGCCACAATATTGAACTTACCGCCACACACTTCCCGTCGAATGCAACCATTAGATGTTTCCTTCTACAGGCACTTAAGGCTGCTTACAAAAAAGAATGTGCTCCCTTCTTGAGAAAAGATGTCCACATCAAAGAATCGTTAAGGAAGACGTCAATGTTTTATTTAATGTTGTCTACACCAATGTTACAAGAATTGATAAAACTGTTTGTAGCTTTAGTGGGAGCTCTCCATTCCATCTACGACTAGATCTGCTCTCAGCGGAAGACTTCATTCCAATGAGTCAATCACCTGTGGATGTAAAAAGGCTAAAACACGAGGCAAATCAAATGCAGATAATGACCTTGTTGCAGTGGAGCAGCAGTGTCTATGTCAGACATTTCTCTAATACCTTGAATGACAACAGACTCATCAAAAGCAAGCAAAACAAGGTTTAAGCAAATTCAGAAATTCTGACGTCCACTTAAACGAAACGCATATTAGAAGAAGCGGACCTAAGAGAGCACAAGAAGAAATGTTTGGTTAAAGCTGCAGCAGAAAAGGAAATTGTAAATGGAAAACAACAGAATAAGAAGAAACAGACTCTTTCAGGGAAATGAGAGTTTGTGAGATGAAATTATTAAGTAAGAAATCTGAACTGGGTGATGGTACTCGTGAAGTATCTCCAGTTTACTTCTGAGAAATGAAAGAATTAAGTCGTAATGCAGAGCTCTATCGGTGCATCCTGTGATTTGGGGAAGTTTATGCAATCTGCAGTGTAGTGGATTCTGCAAAGCTCTTCAAACGTGCCCACAAGAAGTTTCGTAATTCATCAATATTGGTTAATGTGATTTGGAAAAACACAGATTGATTATTATAGCTTGCTACTAAATATAGGAGTTATCATAGACATGGGTTTATTTAATTTGATTATTTCAGAATTGAAGATATGTATGGCTTTAGTGAATGTTGTGTGGGCCAGACATATAATTGTCTACGTACTGTTACCCAATATGAAAGGAATGTCATTCGTAGCCCTTTTATATTCTTAGTGTAAGCTAATGTATAATTACTGATACGCAGTTATATAATCTAGTCGAGATTTCAGCTTTAACGCTCAAGCTTCTCCTAGGAGTTGTATAATTCTGTAGCAAGCTGATCGTTATTACAGAGTTCCTAAGTAAAACGCGTCTCATTGTCCCTCCTTCCTTATTATATGGATTTTGCCTAGCTTTATAGTTAAATATTGTGTATATATATTTGTGTATTATTATAATAGCCTTTAAAGATCTCATCATTGTGGATGACTTTTGCATAACTGGTACACTATAAAAGATAGACAAGAACTTACAACATAGAAACTAGATCCTGATAATACATAATTTATATAATGAATAATTTTATGTTATTTGTTTATTTTTTTGTGGAGTTAACAGTTTCTCAGCTATTCCTAGCCATTGGTTTCAATGTTAATATAATTAAAATTCTCTCAAATGGGAATTTCTCATTCCTTTTTATTTTATTTTACCACTGGCCATGCACAGAGCTGAATCTCAATCACATAAATGGATTTTAAAAAATTTTACTATCGCTTTAGCCTAGTGTATTTCCTTGTTTCCCTCATGCTTAGAAGGAACTAAGTATTAGGAAAATTTTTGCTAATGCAATCTTAATTAGCATGAAATAGATGAATACATTTTTGTAAGAATAGTTTGTTACAGAATAGGTATAGAAAGTAATTGAATAGAACACATCAGGTTTTTACTATCTCTAGTACCTATGTACAATGTCCATACTATGTCAGGAAGGTATGGTATTCCACTCAAATTCAATACCAAGGTTTCACCGATGTATGTTTTGAGGACCACTAAACCCTAAAAGCAAGGATTCAACGGTAATATTTTCAGAAATGTTTGATTTTCTCAAAAATGTCTCTAACGACTTTTACTACAATACCGGACATTAAAGATATTTACAAGGAAATATAATACAATTTACCTCCTGCATTCTTTGAAAATGTACCTGAATTCCTCTTCATTCTGAACAACTTTTGCATAACTAGTAAATCGTAAGAGATAGAAAAAAGCTTATTGCACAAAAAGTGTAGATCTCGTTAAAACGCTCAATTTAAGTCTTATATAGTGTTTGTGGAGCTAACAATTTCCGAGAAATGTCTTGTTATTCGTTTTGAAATGCCTAATACTTATACTTTTCTCAAATGGGAAGTCGTTATTCGCTTTTTCCATCATGGTCATTTAAAAGGAAGAAGTTTCAATTGAATGACATAGGGGCCGCCATTTCAAATGCTTTCACTATCGCTTTAAGCTAGTATATTCTCATATTTCCTAAGGAAAGGTGTATTCCCTCATTCCTAATACAAGGAACTAAGCAATAAAGCTAATTCTGTTAATTGGAGAGGTAGAGTCAGACTGAAATATTCAGTGCCATAGCCGAGATTTGATTGTATGACAGTATGTGCGACTCACTTGCATTCCCCTCCTTGACTGAAGTGAGGAGAAACGACGTTCTGGATCAGTGCCTAGCAAAATTACTTTTGGACATGTCTGTATTAGAGCTTTATCATATTTCAACAGAGGTATTTTTTTTCTTAGCTGTTATTATTTGAGTATTATTTCATATAGTTTTAAAGCTTTTATTAAGCAGATGGGACGGAGGGTGTAATTGTTTAATCATACGCAGCCTAATTTTATTTTGCCAAAAAAATGTTATATAAGACGGAATCTACAGCACTACAGTTACGAGCTGTCGTTTATGGGCGGATCCATTATGTCAGAGTTACGGATGACAAGCACCATTTCTTTCATTAAGACCCATTTTCTGAAAATTGTCGAACTTTGGATATCTTTAATTCCCTGAAAATAACTTTCTCAAACGGAGAGTCGACATTAGTTTCATTTTTGTGTTCTACTGCTGACCACGCAAAGAGAATCTTATATTAGACTGCATTTGCAGTCGAATAGTCAGCGTTTTGGCTTTTCACCCAGAGGTCCTTGATTCGATTCCTGCTGGACGGGGAATGTTTCTTTAATTAAATCGTTCCCTATCCCGCACAGTCTGAGTATGATGTGACAGTAATGCGTGTGTGCATTTCATACACCAGCAACTGTTTCTAAAACAAAGCCCTCGATGTGACCATAGAAGTCAAAGCAGGCTGCATAAATGATACAATAGAAAAATAACTAATTTCAATTGCATCACACAGTGATCAGCTTTTAAAAGAGTTGGCTATCACTTTAGCCTAGTGTATTATTTTATTTCCTTTCACTTACAAGGAAGAAGTAATAAATCCAGTTTTGCTAAATTCTATCTCAATTAGCATGATGTTGATAAAATAAAAATGGTTTGTAATAGTAGTTTGCAGAATGAGTAGAGAAAGTAATGTGATTGCATACATCAGATTACTATATCATCCTCATAAACAAATAGCTCATGTTCATCATAAACAAATAGCTAAAATTTCTAAACTATTCTGTTTTGTTTTTTTTTGTTTTTTGTTTTTATATTTTGTTTTAATATAAAAACTCGTATATATCTCGGTAATATATCTCGGTATATTACCCACCAAAGTAAAAGCTTCCTGAGAGATTCCATACAAGGATCGCCCATTAGGTTAATGGCGTCATAAATTTAAGCAAGAACCGTTGAAGACGCGATTGAACACCTTGTTTCTCACATATTTCTAATGTTGTATGACTGTCCTAGTTTATTCTCCTAGACGTTTCCTTGTGAATGTATAGAGATATCGCAGTAGACATGTGCTAATCGATTTCTGATGCCCCCTAGGATGTCTGCAATTTTCCAACTGTCCGCAAACCCCTATTGTGTATTATAGCCGTGGAAGTCATTCAGGATCTACCAAAAATGAGTAACGGGCATTTCACAGGGGATCATGGCTGGAAGGAACACCAATCTAACGACTTCAACCTAGTTGGCGAATCTATTGCACTCCTGTGTGCTTTCATAGAGTACGACTGATGTATAACCTATTTGTATTTCCAGAGGAGCTCTGACCCTTATATCACTCAGATCGTCCAAGAGTCTGCGGAGAGACCATTAATTTTGTCCGATATTTCTCTCTCATGCTATCAGCAGCCGTCTACATTGCCTGGTTAATATTCACTGCAGATTCTTTGTCTGCGGCGATCGAAAAGGGCACACGAACTGTGCAGTCTGTCACTTGATAAAGAATTCACAAGACACAACCTCTGTGAAACAATCACTAAACACCAAAATGTTTCAGCTACCTACAAACACATTTATGAAAAATACGACACACAAGTGCTCAATGGTTCCATACATTTAAATGAGCTATGGTTGTGCTGTTATACTTGCACATGCTTAATGATAGCTCAGTCAGCTAGTTTTGGGAAAATGTTAAACTAGAGGAGTTGAACACCAAGCAGGATAGCAAAGTGATTTATATGCAAGTTGTTAAATTTCATGGTGAGCTTTCATAAATATTCTTTATTCAACAAGGGTAGGTCACCTTTAGGTACACAAAAATGGCCCATAAAGGAAGGTACCCATCTAAGCTAATGAAACATAACCTCTCTCCAAACATAACCCATATTTCCCCAGTTTTAGTTATTTGATTGACAAGCTGTTTACGTCATCCCTATTATGGAGGACGGTTATACTGTCAATAAATTGTCATTGTTCTTTCTGATTTCAAGCAGTAGTAGCAGCAGTCGTAGTAGTAGTATAGTAGTAGTGGTGGTGGTGATGGTGGTGGTGGCGGTGGTGGTGGCAGTGGCAGTAATAGTAGTAGTAGTAGTAGTAGTAGTAGTAGTAGTAGTATGTTTTATTATATCACGGGTTATGATTACTAGGGATATATCAGTGTCATATTGTGCAACAATAATAATATATTTATTATTATTATTACTATTATTATTATTATTATTATTATTATTAAGGGCGGCGCCGTGGGTGAGTGGCTAGACCACCTGCCCCCCCTAGGTGGCTCCCAAGAGCCTGCATTTGTGATTCGTAGTGAACAACCCGGTTTTCTTCTGGTCCTCTGGTTTCCCCCGCCACTCATTCAACCAATGGCTCCATCATCACCTTTCCAATTATCAATTTTGCTTACATTTCATACCATCCACATCCCCATGTTCATGTAAGTTCTCCTCTCTGTGGTTTCGTGCCGTTGGCTCCCCGACAGTCTTCTGATCCCTAGGAATTGACTTACGTGTCCTAGGGGGGTGACAGTCCTACAAATATGGTTACGAAATGAAACATTGTGCTAGAGAAAGTATTAAGTCTATTCAAAATTAGAAAAGGGTGAAACTGCAATAAAAGCGTAAACGTTTCCCAAACATGTTGACTATAAAATGAAGAACCAAAAATTCAAATCGAAAATATCCTACTTGAATTGATTTTGTTGAGGATAAATTAAATTATTTATTCTCTATTCTACATTATCCACCATGTCTCAGAAGAAAACTGAATTTTATCAACCGACATTACTTCTACCGTATTAAGCAAAGACTAAAATGCTAAATCTGCTAATTTCATCATCTGTTAACTTAGAAACCATCGGACTGAATTGGGAACAGAATGTAGATGAATGCTTTCTGGTTTACTGATTTGTTTTATTCAATAAAATTATTCATTAAGGAAAATATGAATTTTACTTCAATTATTGTATAAACAAACCATCCCTTATAAACAAATAGGAAGATTAACAATCGCACCTATAGTTGTTCTTATCATAAAAAAATGTAAATTAGTTATCTTCATCTTTGAGTAAACGGGTATTTATACCAAAAATAATTTTCAGAAAACGGTTAAGCGAAAATAGAAAAATAATTTTAATTCTTTCTTTCAAACATGTTAAAGTATTTATTACAATTTAAAAAATGCAGATTACCCAACTAATATAGTAACTTTTAACTCATCATAAATTTTACCCTAGTAATACAGTAATATTGCTTTAGGCATTCTAAGATTTGCTTTTCGCAAATATGCGCGATTTCCTCTTGTCATCGCCATTCTATACCAATGTGTAACACAATATGTTTATGTAAATACGGGAATTCTTTTGAAACACCTCTCGCCTAATATACCTTTATTTGGCTAAACTGCCATGCATCCCACATTTATGCGTAGCTTTGAATTCGACCCCTAGGAGGAAGGGATGAAGAGGAGATCCAGTGGTCAACCAGATCCGTATAACGATGCACGCTAATAAGGGGTATGCTTAAAGATCCCAATATGACTTCTGCTAGCCCTGCGTTTGCAACATGGAAGCTCCCAGAATGGAGGCCCTAGCAGTTCCATCAAGAACCAGGAACAAATATTTTCAGAGCGCAAATATAACCGTCCCGCCCCAACACACCAATCGCATTCCCTGACTCTGAAATTCTGAAACGGATGAAACTAGATTGTGGGGGACAAGAAATTTGTCTTAGAAGGGGAAACCACCAGTATTCGCTTACCGACCCAGGTAAACCACGAAGAAGCTGGTTATCAGACTGGTGGGGTAAAAGAGTATTGAAACCAGGATCTTCTGAATGCGAGTCTCTCTAGACCTAATATATGCGAAGTGCACCTGTTTGTGCCTAGCAATTTTTGCATGAGTGTGAGTATTTTCCTCAAAACTGAACTATCGTCAAGTTATTGATGCCATTTTATAAATTCACTGCCACGTGAGTTTATTCGGTTGAATTTTCTAGCACAGTAGTCAACGCTAAAACAGCATTTTATGAAAAATCAAGGCCAAGTCTAACTACAAATTCATTAAAATGTAACACAGGCATTCCTTAACTTCCTCCTCCATTGAGAATTTCGTATCTTATAGAAAAAATGAAGGTGTTGCCATATGTGCGCGATTGAAAGCTGGATGAAAATAATTTGGAAGCAAGGAAGCATCAGCAATATGGAAATAGGAATCGTGATGAAGATGCGGTAGAACACGCATTCAAACTGAAATGGAAATGGAGAAGTCGCGTGTAAAGATCTAATCACACTGAGAGAAACCAGGCTACCACGTATAGGACCCGTGGGTTGGTTACAGAGGAGCTCAAGTAGTGGTATGTAAATAAATAAATAAATTGACAAAATGGAAAAAAGTAAACCGAAAGGACGGTCCCTTACAACATATGAGAAAATCCGGTAGCGATATAATATGCAGAGTTTATCCATTGTTGTTTTTTCTCAAATATTTGGAAGCACCTATATACCATATTTGTCCTAGATACTTAGAAGATAATATCTTCTTCCTCCCAAGTCAATTGTTATTCATAGACGTTCTTACATGGGACACCCTATTCGTTCAAAAACATAATATAATGTTTGCACAGGTAGTTCAATGATGTGGTAATATTCTCAAACTGAAACGGCTTAGGCATAGAGCAGACGTCAGCAACTTTGTGCTAGCAGCCTTGCTCCGTGCAAGCAGAGGGTGAACACGTGATGTGGTCGCTCGTTCTTTGCAGTGTGTCAGTTTTTAATTTCGGGGACAGAAAGCAATCCAATTCACAAGCCATCGACTCCTGCGTTTACACCTGCCTAGGAGGGACCTATTTTACTTGCAGAGAAAGTGACGAACTAAGTGGTTTAGTAAAATACTGTATTCAGGCGATTAAGTTTGCAGTGACACTGCGCAACCCATGGAAGTAAGTACAGTTACCGAGGAAAAGGCGTTTCTTTCGGGTTGTGCTACTTACCAATTAATTCCCAAGATACGTGTTCTTATTTACTGCTAGAAATCTTCAAATTAATTCCCATATTGTTAGCGTCACAAAGCTGTTGCAATTATATTGACCAAGTTAAGGAAATTGTTGTTTTTTCTATGCTAATACTATAATGATTATTATTTTGTATAATTATTTATTCATGACTACCAAACCTAGTGTATATTAGAAATATAAATAGTAATATAAGGGGAATTATAATACTAATACCAATCATGAACCTACTGCAGGTATGTTAATCAATGAAAAGGTTTGATAAACCCAAATTATCTTCCTAAATAAAGGTACAAGGCCTGATAGGAGACGTTAAGAGTAGGTAACCCACTCCATCACTACGATAGTCAAGTCAATTTATGAAAAGTGGCTTACAAATTTCAAACACAAAAAGGTGTATACTGCCACTCATTGAATTAATCTTCTCTTCTTACTTTCTACACAGATTATCTTACAGTGCACAGAGGCGATTCACAGCAGCATCGAGACATTTTGCTCTCTCCTTACTTAATGAGCAAACAGCTGGAGATGCCTGACCTATAGTGAAACTTAGGACCAGTTGCGGATTTGAAAAGTTAGCTTTCTGCTCGGCGCGTTATTCACTCGCTTATCCTAACGTTGTCTGGCGTCTCCTATTTCCACGCTTCATCGTGTGCCTACCACACCAATGTAATTTATTTCTAAAACTGATTATAATGAGAGCCCCAGTGTCCGTCTATGTAAGAAAGTGTGGATCTGCGGACATCCAATGTGCTGTGCCCTGCTTAACATTTCTGCTGATGTGGCTTTGGTGTCTTCGATAGGTAAGTGTTGCTTTTAATGCTGAAATAATTACTGGGGTATTATTGCAATTCCATACATGCGCAGTGACAACGTTCCGAAAAGTGTAACCAAGTTTCAAAGTATGAGAAGGTTTCTTTAGATATGAGTATGACCGATGCTATTACCTGGTGTATGCAGCATCAACAAACACGAGTTTAATCAAAGAGCAGTTTGACTCACCATGCGTATAAACTAGGTCGATATGGGCTTAAGAGTTTAGTCTAAATGCATGATACTGTATGCCCCCTTAGCGCAGCGGGAGCGTACCTACCTCTTGCTCGGAGGACCAGCGTTCGATTTTCTCTCCGCTGGAAGGACTGTTGTGTGTTCTTTCATCACCACCAGTCCGTGGATGGGAAATGGCAACTTTTGCTGAAGAAGTGGTCCGGTTGTGGTCTCTCCTGAAATTCCCTCCCGTCCATTGGCCGACGTTCAGGATGTACACACGTCTTCACATATAAGTTACTAACTCTTTCTAGGGCTTAAAATCATCCCAGGAAGGCTAGCGTTTCTGCGTTAGCCGCACGTACGTGAATACAGTTACGGAAAGCTCGTGTACATCCGCTATAAAAGCTATTAAAATATTGTTAACAATAAACCAGTGTTTGTGTAGTGTTATCTATATATGTATATAGGTTGTCCCAAAATTCAACTGCATAAATTGACAAACTGTAGAGGGGTCCAAGATAAACATTTTGAGCTAGGAAACCTTATAGGTTCTAAATTCTTTGCTACAGCATAAAATGTATTAAATTTTAGCACGTTACTGATCAAACCGCCGTGGACCGTGACTTGAACACCCAGATCTCGAAGAGCTTAGATGTAGTGGTATTATTTAAAGCTATGTTCAGCGTCTGGGCATCCCGTTAAGATGTTGAGGGAGATGTAGGTTCAAGACTCCATTTATGTTGTCTGCTTTATTTGCATGAGCCATTCATATTTTGCTGCGTGGTTCAATATGACTTATTTGTACCGACAAATAAAATAAACGATTAGCATATAGGTTCAATGGAAATGCTTCAATAACAATTACACCTGATGGAGTACATTTATCCAAATCCCTCAAACGAGTTTCTAAAATACAGTGTATCTACATTGATGTGTTATGTACGTACACATTACAATTGTAGGCAAGTTCTCAATTTACGAAACATCATTATCATTGCATCCAATTAACTTCAAATGAAATAAAAACGAACAACTATCTCTGTAGTAAAACAGGTACCTACACGAAGGTAATTAAGAACTACGTACTAGTAAGGAAAGTGCATTCTCTACCTTTTCATCTCTTCATGAAAAGCAAATAGAAAGACTTCGAGAAATACTACAATATCCGAAGCATAAAATACAACAGGCCACCAGAGACTCTCTTCGAAGCGCAGACCTGCAGTATCCCTACAGAGATTGCATCTGCGAAGAGGTGAACTTTGCATCCTGACAAAAGTTTCAGGAGCGTTGTGAGCCTCTCCCAAGCAGCTATAGTTCGTGTCAGTAATTGTTTATATGATTCAACTGAATCTGGTAAGCGAGGCTCTTAAGCAGGCGCAGGAGTACCACGTGGCACCAAAAAACATGCGAGAGCTCAGAAGTTCTCAGCTTGTGTTACCTTATCTGTGACCGCACAGCTTTTTGTTCACCTTGTGGCACCGCAGGCGATGGCAATAGTGATGCATGGAATGAAGATGGAGCACCGGTTGATTGCAATGACGGGGAAAACCCGAAGAAAACCCTCCTCTGCGCCGCTTTGTCCACCACAATTCTCACATGCGGTCACTTGGGATCGATCCCGGGCCGTCTAGGTGAGAGACGAGTGGTCTAACCACTCGGCCAGGGTGCGGATCCGCACCTCGTTAAAACAATGTATTCCCTAATACATAATGTGTATATATTTTCAATATAATTACAATGTTCAGCAATTCATGATTCTCACACCAGTCACGTGTAGGCGTTATACAAGAATTTCAGAAACAGAGAAGCATAGTCTCGTAGGACTGCAGTAACTCAGGTGGTGAAACGGCTTTATATCTATATATGAATATAAAATCGAAGTACCATTATTCGAATCCTAGTCCAGTTATTTTGTTCCACCGGCAAAATCATAGTTCAATTACTACGTTTCAAAGCAAACATTAGAAAAATATTTTCGATAAACCAAATTGTTTTATTGCATTAATTTTCGCAGGTTCCTTGACAATTAGTGTATTTAATATTGAACGCTACGTAGATATCATCCACAGTATTTGAGAAGTAATATCTACTGGAGAGTTTATCGTCTTGGCTTCAGAAATGTAAACTAATCATGTTAGTGCTGTTCAAATTGTGTGGCTCTATGAGAAAAGAATAAAATTAAAAAACTAAAAATTGTAAGCTTCACGAGACTCGTGAGTCTTGCGAGTAAACGAGAATCTCGTAAGCTCGTTAGTCAACTCTCAGCCATACATTCAGCTCCTCTACTGGATGCGAGAGGCGCGGTTAGCGAGAAACAAGCGAGACTGAAAGCTGACTTGACCGGCTCTAATATAGATATTGTGGTGTTAAGATACTCGTAGACACATTAATCTACTGAGATTTAAAGTGTTTTGTGTGTACAATGTTAAAGTATTATTGTTGTGGCCACCTCTTTGACATGAATATTACATACGCAAATGACTGGACATAAACGAGCCATCAGCTGCAGCAGTGCACCTGTCAACATTTCCTAATATAACAGCAGAGAGAAGAAAATGAAATAAATTTTCCCTATCTGCAGAAGATAGAAAATTGAAGGTGTTTCCAGGCCCGTGCTATAATGCGGAAACCCTTTCTTTCTTAAAAAATTAGTGCAAAACCACCTCTTCCATATTTAACATTAAATCCCGATACTAATTCAGATTCCCTTTCCAGAATAATAAATTCCATGTTGACTATAAGAATATAAATATAAAGTGTAAGCAACAAGCAATTTTTATAAAAAGGGGAATTATAATAAGATTATTTCATGTTCTATTTTTTATAAAATAAAATAGTAAACGATCCATGGACCTACTTTGAAACTATGATCATCAAAACAGAAATTGAAGCCGTTGGACTAGTTGCCCATTTGCAGTAAGCGATTTATGTATTTTAAAAATCTGCCCAGTTCCACTACTGAAAGTAAGATAAATTGGTATTTAAATAACCGATATACTGACAAAAGAACCGCTCGTACACTCCTCTCTCATACCATACCAGCTGAACTATGAACACGGCTCAGAAGTTTGCATAAAGGTGCGTTTGTTTTGGTGTTGCACTTTGGAACGTATCGCTAATTCGGATAATGGCCGATGAAATGCAGCCTGTTCTTTTGGACGCATCGACAAGCGATACTAAGTGCGCTGACTGTACATTCGCCAGCACTTTATTTGCTCGCCTCTGCTTCACTACGAATTGCAACTCGGGCTGCGATGTTTTCTCTACCTGACTGCACTTTCGAAGCTCCGCCCACTTGTTCCTTAAATATTTAGTTTCCCTTCCCACCGAGCCCGCTCATATCGTGGACGACTAGTACGTGAACTGTTTTGTTTACAGACTAAACTAGCGACATAATCTCTGGCCCCTACTTGTTGCCCTTCGAGGTTTGTCAATGTACATCTTTAACAAAAGTAAATACCTAAATTCTATTTGACCGCTCCAAAGGTCACTTAATTTTCAGGCGTTCTTGAATACATGGTATAAGTAAGAAATATTGCGTATGTTTCTTCTTCTGTTCAGAGAGCATGGCAGTCATACTGTCACCCCACATCTTGAAAAACAACATTTCAGCAATCATTGTAAACTAACGGGCAAGCATTGGAAATTCAACCTCAATACACCTGTGGAAAATGCGTTGTTATTGAGTTACGATTAAATAGTGGACCAGAAGTATAAACGATCCAGTGTTGGGTGCTTTGCTGACAAGTAAGTTTAACCAGCAAACAGCAGGTGCCTTTGCTTATAACTGAACTCGTTAAACGTGTTACTGCTCAACAACAGAGGTGCTGGGTTGTGGGCTAAAACCGCTTTAATATCTGCTAGGGGGAGGGGGACATTGTCATTCATATAACCTGTGTCGAATATTACATTTGACAGATTAATTGAATTTCTTTCTGATAAAACCTCTTCTTTAGAGCAGCAAATTACATGACTATTTTATTTCGTATGGCGTTATAATATTTCCCATCGTCGTACAAACGCTGCAATTCCATTGGACTTTTACAGATCAATAAAATATTAATTGAAAATGCTGCAAATATAACAGGGAAATACGCCTACCTCAACTATCTATAATTCTTACAAAATTAATAATATTTTCTTTTAAATAGCCACTTTCAAAGCATCTGTCTAAAAATCTTGAATGGTACTTCATGTTGAAGAATTCACTTTGGTCACATACTCTTAATGTTTACATTAACTTACAGTGGATATACGTAAGGATTACATCTTCTTCACTTTAGTAGGTCATGCTCGACAATCAAGGAGACTAAAATATTTCCTATTACTTTGGAAATGTTGAATGAACTCACCATGATTACACTCCTTTATTCTTAATTATGCAGTAATGCAACACAAATGCAATTCCATGTGAAAATGCATTTAATACATTACCTATCTAGGAACGCGAAGTGGGCGTCTGAATAATCTAAATATCGTCGAAGCATTCCTGCTAGGTCTAAAAAATGTTGGCTCTTAATAGTATACACTTCGGTGTTAATGGTCATAAAATACACTGTTAAAAGCGTCGGATGCCAGTGAATAAAGAATATTAAACAGAGCACAATACACTTGCAGATTACTCGGACGAGAAATAGCAGCGTTGCCATTTTATTTATTTCCAAGCACTATGCAATGTACCCATTAACTCAATTTACATAAATGTACGATGGTGATAGATAATCTTTGAGAAGATTAATTTCAGAAAATAAGCACCCGGGAGGCGAGGATAGAGCCACGGACAGATGGCACCTTCGAACTCGCTGAACAGTGACGCAGTGATTTCGGTTGTATAATTTGTGCGTTATTAATATTATTTTAAGTATTATTCCGTTGCTAGCCTAGCAACAAATTGCATTGCAAAGTGGAACGTTAGTAGCACCCTCAGAAACGGTATAGATGTTTTACTTTTGTTTCTAGGTTTTTGTTTACTTTTATTTATGAGGAAAAAGAGAACATTATCTGGAACAAACATGACTACCGTAGTGTCTAGTGTGGGGAATAAGTTCCTTAATGTTATAGGGAATTCGATCTATGTTCTAACAACTCTGTTATTCAGCTATCCTAAACACAGGAATCTGCTGATTAAGCTTGTGTTTGAAGCAAAACACCCTCTGCTGGAATTGTTCTGTACTTTTGGTTCACTATTTAATCGAAACACTAACACCACCTTTTTCTTCAGGTGGTGGGGTTGAGTTTGCAATACTCGTCTGTTAGATTACAATGATTGCTGAAATGCTACTCTCCAAAATTGAGAGATGAGCCTGGTTCCGGCCTCCTGGTGTGTCCTCATACCTCACCCCTCCCTTGGGCACCAAGTCCCCACCGACGGTATCCTATCCTAAAGTGGTACAGAAGTACATAACTTTATCTGTATGAAATTCTGAAGAGTTTTGTATCCATAGTTAAGTGAGAAAGAGGTCATATTTTCCCATATATTTGAAGATGTGAGAGTCTTAAGATAACTAAGGTCTGCATTGTATTTTCGAAAATATGCTTTATCTCTCTTTTTTTACACAATAAGGGGAATGTTAATAATTGAAGGGATCTTCTTCGACAGTAATAATGTAAATTTGGGTGCACACACGAAGGCGGGTGATAATTCAGCTAGTTTGCGGTAAAGTAGATAACTTGTTCACCGTAACGGCTGAGGCCTTCAAAGAAAGAAGCTTTTTGTTTGGCTGTGGCGTATCTAGAATTTGGCTCTGGGGGGGGGATCAAGAATATTTTTTATAGTTGAAGTTCCCAGGAGTTTGGAATAGCGCCTCCTTGTCATCACACCAACATTAAAAAAGAACTGCAATATCAATAGTCCTCCGATTAGGGGTAATTTGCTAGCTTCTAGTTTCCAAGATCGCGGGTTCAAATCTGGGGGGAGATGATTGATTTTATTTGGGCATAAAACCCTTAGCATAACTTCCTTCGGAAGGGAAGTAAAGACATCGATCCTGCGTTGTAGATTTATGGCAGATAAAACCTCATAACTGATAAAGCAGCCTCTGACGAAAATTAAGTGCTCTTTCCCGTCTAAATGGGATCCTGAGAATTGTAGCATTAAAGAACTCCATAAATAAAACTTACTCTCCTTTTTTGCATAATCAATACAAACTTATTTTTACTTTTAGACTTTATATTTAATTTAGACGATATTGCAGATTACCAAGAACAAATTAAAGTAATGAAATAGTTCTAGTAGTAGACTTATTTGTGATCTAGTCGAATATATTCCTGTATTATACCACTTAATATTTTTGTTTAAAACTGCATTAATTATTCAACCTGCATATTTTATGTTTAGCTTGTATTTTAGTTTATCTATCACGTAAAATGTGCATAATAGGTAGGGCAGGTATTGCATTCCATCCAGAAATTTAAAGGTGATATTTTATTGAAAATAAATATTTTGAGTACAAGCGAATCTCAGAAAAGGTGTTTTTAGGATAAAATCTGTGTGTATGTCTGAATACAGCATAACTATAAACAAAAGTAAGTTAAGTCCAAACTTGGTATTTTAATTCATCAACTTTCAAACATGTGACGCGAAGGCTTTTTAGGAAAATTCCCCATCCATCCCAATCTACCGTTTACATGGAATATTTCTGAAACGTATTTTCTCAAAAATGGCTCTAACATTGTGGATTAAATGCCACCTTTCTTAAAAAAAAAGTAGAGACAAATAATATATATATATACAGATAAAAACTCATACTGCACAAAAAAATAGATCTCATTACAAACATTTTATATTAGTACATTTTTGTAGAGTTAACCATTTCGTAGTTATTCCTCGTTATTGGTATGGATTTTCCAATAATGTTTTTCTGCATTGGGAAGTCCTCATTCGTTTATTTTTATTTTTACCCCTGACCATGCAAAGAGAACGGAATGTCACAGTCATCACTTGGCGACCAGCTTTTAATAGATTTGAATATTGCATTAACCTAATATATTCCCTTATTTCCCTTGTACCTGTAAGGACAAAACTAATGATTATTATTCGTAAAAGTTATGTGTAAATCGGCCGAAAATGCACTCATAAATGCATTAATTATAAATCGGCTTTCCTAGTTCCCCGGCAGATATGGCGCCAACCATGGAATGACTTACCACTTAAAAAAGAGAAGACCATTTTTTTGGGCAATTCTAAAAATTGTTTTGAGAAACTGGACATGTACCAACTATTTCATATATACAGCTAGGCTAAACGTTTCCTTATCAGTTTAAATTATTCAGTTGTTTACCATGTTTTAACTTATAGCATGGTGTATCTTAATGATTTTATTAATGTTGTGATATAATAATGCTTCATTTGTATTTTCCTTGCTTAAATCCCCTAGTGTCTGAAGCTCAAATAAAATGCGGTTTTGTTTATCAGCTTTTGTAGACTTATTCTGAATTATAATTAATGCATTGCTTGAGTTTGATTTGCCTAAATAAGTTGCACTGTGCGTAATTTTAATGAAACAATTATCAATTGGTTAAAAAATCGAATAAACACGAGAAAATAAGGTTCTATAGAGTAGTGCACAAAAAACCGTCTAGACTGCTCACTGTCGCCCGTCAATTGTAATCTATTGCTGCGAAGCTGTTTCGACTAATTTTGTAAATATATACCTTTGCATTATATTATTTGTTATTTCTTTATTATGCAATTAGTACATGTATACCTATTTGTTGTATATGCTCGAGACGAGCAACAATTCGTGCGTAATTGGCTGGGGAGCAGTCTGTTAGCGGGGCCGGCTTTCATGCGCTACCCATACGGAAAAACAATGAAATTCTTTTTTAATAAAATAATTTAATAATACGAAATCTTAAAGTAACTAATGAATTATCCTACCTATGTAGGTATACAGTCCAATGTCGTTAGGATTGATGACATGAGATGTGTGTTTTGGCTGGGAATGAATTTATGACGTCGAAGCTTTGCTACTTGAAAACTCAGCAGAGCATTATTTGTCTGGTACTGGATTGGTTAGCGTTAACGTCCTTTGTCACTTTCTGCAGTTGATCCAGTTGTTTTTCTTTTAAAAAAGGAATAAATACTGCTGATACTGGTTTAAGCCTACCATTTTCTTTTTCCATACGGGACGCCTGAAAAGGTTGGATTAACTGATCAATACTTTCTGAATATGGCATGAACATAGCATTAGAATGAAGGAAACATGATATTGAATAAGTACACTTTACAATATCAGAGTTCCCACCATGTGCAATCGAAAACGTCTCTTCGAAGAAAGGATATATATCCTGTAAGTTGAATAAAAAGATGTTATTGCGTTTGGGCATAATGGTTTAAGTTCTTGCAAATATCACAGCAAATCAACTGCCAGCACTGGGCAAGATGGTCACAGAACGCGATAAACAATAACAAAAATAAGCGAGATAGGCGCCGACTCAGCATTTCTCACAACAAGAAATGGCAACACTTTTAGTTAGGTTTTTAATTTAGGAAGGCAGTGTCAAGAAAATGCGGGACCTATTCACATTCCAATAAAAATTATCGGGATGCGAGAAGTAAAAAATGGGACTGTTCAGTTTTTATGGGACGAATGGCAGGTTTATGCCGATATTGTCAGCTTTCCGCTTTTTTCCCATGTCAATTAAATTGAATAATGAACAAACAAAATGTAAATGAATTAGCGTAACGGACCAACGAACCAGAGGAAAAGAGCACACAAGTAGTCATTCGCTATCGTATCCAATGATACACATTCCACTAACGCTAAGTAGCACTGAACCAACAGGCAGAGAGGCTACAGGCAGTAGGAATGCACGCCGTGCCGGCAGTCCCTAGTTTCAGAGTCCTGCTGGTTGGAAAGCGACTAACCCACACAAAAGCCACAAATAATCCTATTTTATAATCTTGTTTATATACTAAAATTAAATATATCCTTTATTTCTGTGGTATAAAAGAAAGCTATTTATAACGGAGAATTTCAATGAATTTGTCACCTTTAAGTTAAACAAATGGAGGAACTTGTACGTATTTTTTGGGGGGAGGGCTTCTTCTCCAAAGATCAGTAATCCTTTATTCATAACCACAGTTATTGCTCAATTGCGAATATTTGCAGCATAAAAACCACAGGTTATTGCCACATCAGATTACGTAAATTTACATAAAAAGAATGGTCGTTTTGTTATTTTTGTGACAGAAATGTATTTTTTGGCCTGCTGTGGTTCATTTATCTAATTTTTAGTACTGACTTTTATTCTTACCAGAGACGTATGCACAGAATTCATTTGGCGGCGGGCTTAAACTGGATCACTGAAACACACGATATAGGTCATAGTCTCTTTTATAAGTTTATCTACGAAAGGAGTGTATCCACTGAATCACTGAATAGGGTATATTTACTAAACAATAATTTCACAGGTCAGCTAGTAACTAATAAACTTTTTTAGGTATTTAAAACACAAACAGGAATAGAATAAGGTTGAATTTGGGGGGGGGGGGACTCGGCACCGAATCTAACGTTATTATACCTACGCCCCGCCCCACCAGGTGCTTCCGGGAGCGACAGATGAGGTGAGAGGATGCACCGGGCGGCCATAGCAGATTCCCCACAGTTTCCAGATAGAAGAACCCCGAAGGTCAGACAGGCAGATCGGGACCCCCATTGGTTCCAATGCCTGTGACTGTGTGACTGCTGAAAATGTGAATGTATGTCGAGGACTCGGGTCTTAAGATGATTTTCATTGCTGTATAACATGCCAGGTGAAAAAGAATGTTTAGGGATCACCAGTTCGCAACTCAGAACTTTATTTTTCGCAAGCTACGTTTCATGTCCAACCTCTTCCCTTCAATAACATGACCTGTCCAATACCTTTTAAGAGCATACCAAACAGGTGAAAAACATGGTTGAGGTCTTACGGTAAGTATTTCCAGGTGTATTTTTAATGTCTTTGAGTGTACAACTTACGAACAACTACCATGCAACCAGAATTATACCAATGCTAAAAGTACTGAAATATGTCAAAATTGATGTTATGGTTTAGTGTGTTATGGGATAGTGTATGAATATAAAAATCTGATGTTGCATTCACACGATTTTCTCAACCCATTTTCCAAGATATTCTTAAAAACGTATATTCTTAACGCTAAATTATATAAAAATTAGAGTAAACTTTTTAATACGTCTTTTCTTGCAGCTGCAAAGGAATAAGGGAGCACCTATACTAGGCTTAAGCAATAGTGAAATCCTTTAAGAGCGGATCGCTATGGGATGTTCATTGATGTTCTGTTCTCTTTGCTTGACCAGGAACAGCAGAAATGAATATCCAACTTGAGGAAAGTATAAATGTTATAAAATTGAAACCCATCACAAAGAATATGTCAGAAATGGTTAACACCACAAAAATATATTTGAAATAAAATGTGTGTTTTAACGAGATTTCAATTTTTATATATAATAAGCTTTTGTTTCTCCCTTAAGATTTACCATTTAGGCAGAAGGCATCTGGAATGAAGAGATATTCAGTCGCTCTTCCCAATAAATTCAGGATATACTTTTTATTTTCATGAAAATGTCTTAAGCATATTGTGTTTTAATAAAAATCGTTAGACATTTTAAAGAAAATACAAATTTAGAACTTTTCCCCAAATAAAGAGAAGTGTGGGGAGGGAGCGCATTCGCGAAAATCTTCCAGTGACATTCCTATAAGATGCTGAACTTAAATCTCAAGTTTGGTATTTAGCCCAGTTTTCATTGTACTATACTGTTTACAAACACACAAATCGATCTTTTTTCTAAAAATGCTAGTGAGATTATGAGAATCTCCAGAGACGAGCGCACCAGGTCTAACAACGATCCCCATCAGCAGCACCTGCCATCTCCTCGGCAGAGAATTCCAAAGACTTCTTGGCTTCGGGCATGATTAAGAGGAAGAAACGTAAAGTCATTTATTAAATAACGATGTATTTTAATCGTAATACTTAAGTAGTTTCATTACACTATTTTACTATAAGTTATTTATCTTCTTTGTTTCACAGCTTAATTCTTATTCAGAAGCTATTTAATACTATATATGAAGAATATTTGATTCGGCCTATCTATTTCTTTCGTTTATTTAAGAGTTATTGGGCTATATTTTGAGAATAGTCCACCACTGTGATAAATTCTCTTATTGGCCGAGTACGAATAGATGTTATCTGGCTTAAGTAAATAAAATATACACAAAGATATAGATTTTATCTTTATCATACTATACGTTTTCTATAATTTTTCTAAAGCTTATGGGGAGATTGTAGCTCTCCTAAGGCAGTCCCTAAGTCCACTTATGGTTTCAATTGCTTATGAACTTTAATGCTTGATTATTGGCAAAGAAGGAACCTAAATGTCATGAAGTACTCCAAGGATATCGTCTGATGACTAACAGAAACAACGGTGCAAGCAGTCCATTTAAAAGGTTTGTGTCAAACGGTGATTTTTACAAGAGGTACACACTTCTATTGTATAAGTTGGACGTGACAGAATGATAAAGGAACTAAATTTTATGCACAAAAATATTACGCGACATGATATAAAACTTCTATTCAGCTCCGTTAAATATGTCAAAAAGGTTCCAAGAAATTTATCGCAAAACATAGCATAATATAAAATTTAGTCCTCGATGCCAGGTTACACTATTGTGCCCCGGTTACATCCAGACTGTTGCTATAGGTTTACTTTAGTGTACTAGTACCATCTTTCAAAACGTTACCTTTGAAAGGTCTCAAGACTAAGAGAGATGTTTAAGTAGTTAACAATTTGATTAAGCCACGTTTCGGAGCACCACGTATTCTTAAGTCTCATAACGAAGGAGGATCTGCTGGTCATATTGTGTGTCGTCTAAAATACTTTTGTTCTGAATGATAACTAATCTATGGCTAGACATGGGAACGTCAAAGTTAAGGTAGCGAGGAATGAAGTGATCAAGAATAAAGAACACGATCTCCACGTGGATGCAAGATCAGAATTTTTTTTACAGTCCACAAAGTTAATGGATATTTAGGCTTACGATACAAGAATAAATAGATTATCACATTAAGCTTCTTTTGATACCAAGTCAAGTCTGGACTTGCAAGTTCATAATTTAAAAAAGCAGTGCTACAAAAACAAAAAAAACAAAAAAACAAAAAAAAAACTAGTACGAAAGATCTATAATGGATTATAATACATTATATCCATAATTATACAAGGAGCGTCCGGAAAGTAATGCAGTTGCTTTGTTTTGGTATGCAATGTGACCGCAGCGCGTTCCGATTGGTTGGATTAGATGGACGGGATTCTTAACTTTCACACAATACCTTCGACAGTCTGCTACAAGCAGTTGAGACGTCAGTTCGCTGTCCCCGCGTAACCCTATTTAGTGTCTGTCACGAAACGCGATGAAATCGTCACTCCAGCAATAGTATAGTATAAACTTTTGACCGAAATTAAACAAACCTCTTGCGGAGACCTATCAATTAATCTTGCAAGCTTTCTGGGACTCTGCTCTGTCGTATTCGCACGTTTTGTGGTGGTTGAAAGCGTTTAAAGAGATGATCAACGAACCCCGCGCTGAGCGGTCGTCAACCAGCACAACCAACAGGCACGTGTGATGCCTTCTACGTTGATGTACTGGAAAGATTGCGAAAGAGGATCGTCCAAGTGAGATTTCTTTTTATTAGTGGTGGGAGAAAAGGCTACTGACGCCCTAATCCCAGGCAAGCCTGGGAGTGTGAGACTCCCCGCCCTGGACTCGAACCAGGGCGGCACTACCCACGAAAAACCCCCACCGGAAGTAGGAGGCCCCTGCCTCACTTGTGCAGTACCGCATTAAGCACCTGCGCATTTGTTGAGATGAATGGATGCTGCGTGCCAGTGGCAGTAACAGCGAGTGAATGACTGAAGTGCCAGGGTACACACATGGCTTGTGCCCTGAGTGCACCCTGGGGGGAGTTGGTGGTGATATAGGTTTTGTAGTAGATGGTGGTATTTTACGTGTAACAGCCTGCGGGCCTCGTCAGTGATTAGTTAACTTAAAGCAAGAGTTAGTCTTAGTAAGTGTTATACATTTGCCTATTGGCTTCATAAACTGTGCTTAGTTGAATTTGGGGTGTATATATGTTGGAGTGTTCATGCAATGATGCATCCAAAGTTGCATCTTGCAGTCGTACTATGTTAGCCTAACGATTACATATATGTGTATTTATTTACAAGTATTTACAGTGTATATAATATCCGCCGGAGGCTTCGTTTGAAGTTTCTTAGTATCTATGCTTAATTAATATAGGTTTGCTTATCTCTAATAAGTTCAGGAGTATTTGTGTAAGTATCCGCCTAGCGGCTTCATGTAAGTAATATTGCTATTATCTATTACTGTATATGTATAAGGATTTCCGCCTGTTGGCTCCATCAATTGTTACCATCTCGTTAACCAGTGTATAGCAGGGTTGTATATAGTGCACACATGGCGGGCTATCTGACTTAGTGCAGGAGCGAGCCTGTGCCACTTGCGGGGGTCCCTCAACCCCCGGGGCCGCTTTGGTTGTGTAACACAAGGGCTTGTGAGGGCAGCTGAATATTGGAATGTGTATGTGTGCGTGAGTGATGTGTGCCTATAAGTTCCTGCGTTCTCGCATCATGGCTAGTGCATTAATGTGTTTAAGTAGTCTTCTATAGCAATTTCTGGTTCGCCAATGATAATAGTGTGGTCGAATAGTGACAGAGGGCGGAGGTGCTTGTCGTGCGCCGTCTCGTATTCTCCTAGCATTCTAATGTGATCGTTGTAGTTTTTGTTCTTTTTCGCGTATAGGTTGTATGCTAGGTGTTTGATGAATTGCTCGATTGTCAACATTTTCAGCTCTTCATGCATTTCAAGCGCGGGAGCTTCTTCGGGGAGTTTGGCAATTATTCGCAGTATTCTGTTTTGCATTGTTTGGAGGCGCTTTATGTGCGTTTGTGCCGCATATCCCCATACGGGGGCAGCGTAAGTTAGGATGGGACGGATTAGCGTCTTGTATAACGTAAGTCCCATCTGTAGTTTAAGGCTACTATTAAGATTTATGAGTGGGTAGAGTCTGTTAAGTTGGCCATTGGCCTTTGCTCTAGCTGAGTTTATATGGTGTTTCCAACTGAGATATTCATCCATCTTAACGCCTAGGTAAGTGACATTTGTCTCCCACCCTATTGGTTCTTGTCTGTAGGTGAGGGGTGGGAGGATTCCCCTCCTGTGTCTATGCAGGTTTCTTCGGCTAAAAATGATGGCTTGGCATTTTCTAGAATTGAGTTTAACCCGCCATTTAGTGAACCACGGCTCCATAGTATTAAGCGTATTCTGTAGCCTTAAGTGTATGTTGCGCGGCTGGGTTGATTGTGTCCCTAAGGCTGTGTCGTCAGCATATATGTATTTATCTACTCTGACCAATTGGGGAAGGTCGTTAATGTAGATGTTGAACAGCGTGTGCCCCAGTAAACTTCCTTCTCCTTCCAATTGGGCGAGCAGTAGATTTACTTTCACCTACGGAGATGCAAAAACTCCTTCCGCTAAGATAATCTTTGATTAATGTGATTATCGAGTCTTGCACGCCTATGTTTATTAACTTTCTAGGTAGACCTGCATGCCAAACTTTGTCGAAGGCGCGTTCTATGTCCAATAGGACTACGCCCGTGGATCGCTTGGTATTAAACCCTGCAGTTATTTTCTCTGTTATTCTGAGTAATTGTAGCGTTGTTGAATGATTAGCCCGAAAACCAAACTGTTCGCTGGTTAGGATGTTATTTTTGACTACGAATGAGTTTAGGCGTTTCAGAACAACCTTTTCCAGGAGTTTACTCAAAGTGTTAAGAAGGCTAATTGGCCTATGATTCGTTGGAATTGAGGGATCTTTATGTTGTTTAGGGAACATCAAAATTTGTGCTTCCTTCCAGCGTGTTGGGAATTTTCCATTCTGGAGGGCATGGTTAAATATGTCCGCTAGTAATTTTAGTGCGCTTGGTGGAAGATGTTTGAGCACCAGATTGGGAATCGCATCCGGGCCCGGTGCTTTTCTATTGGGCACATGCATAATCAGCCATTTAATTTCACCGACACTGGTTTTTCTCATTTTGTTGTGAGTTGCAGTATTGCCAATTTCAGCAATTTGATCTTCCGTTGCTGCTGCAAAATTTTTATCGCACGGGTCAGCATTCGGTTGGAATGTTTCTTCTAACGCATCCGCGAAGGCTTCGGCCTTTTGTTCATCTGTTTCCGCTATGCGGCCGCCGGAATGCAGGGGCGGATTGTTGAATCGTGCAGGCGTTAGGCATTTCGCGATTCGCCACACTTTTCGGGTTTGTGGATCTATAGTGTCCAGCGTGGCGTTCCATTGGCCTCGTATGTGTTCTGTTATATGCGTGCAGAGATCGCCACTACCAGGCAGCCTATCATGCAAACGCTCGAAGCCATCCCGCTCTGCGCATCCGTGAGTACCTGACGACGCACAACGGGGCAACACTGCCACAACCTACTCCTACAGTCCGGACATGGCTCACACTTCTTTCTGTTCCCGAGGATCCAGTTCACCCTAAACGGAACCTATTTGGTTGAAGGCGTAACGAGGGTCCTTACTGAGGTCCCCGTTTAAGCTTTCCAGAACGTGTATCGTGCGTGGTCAACCGTCGAGGAGCAATTTCGCCTCCTCCTGTCACTCCACAACCCCAAAAACACACCCGCCATCCTACAAAACCCACAATCCCGTCAGAACGTGGTTAAGTTCTCTCTGAGAACAGGGACACGTCTAACACACCTCGGGCTGCCCTCAGCCTGCCAATCACACTGGACTGGATCGTGCGTGGAAGAGCCGCTGAAAAAGTGTGCAAATGCTCAAGGGAGAAAAAATATTAAAGACATCTACAAAAAGTCCATTAGTTAAAAGATAATTGCATTACTTTCCGGACGCACCTTGTAGATCCCTTTGCAAATGATCCTATATGTCAAAGCAATAGTTTAATACAATATATTTCAAACAAGCTTCAAACTCAACAAACCTTGATCTGACTCAATCACAAAATGCAATCATATATATATATATATATATATATATATATTCTGTACAAATTATGTGTAACTAATAATAATGCAAGGATTGCCAGGGAGCATGAGATAAACTCATACAAAATGTGGAGCTAAAAGTACAGTTTTTGACAGAAAATAACGATACAATACGAAGGCAGTTCCTATTATCAAACGCTGTAACGGAAGTTCACGGAACTTCAGAGAGGCTGTGTATTTTTATAAAATATTTCGAGATGACAGTTACTATCAAGTTGACACCAAACGAAAATTATTGAAGCAGCTGTATGCAAAGTCTCAATTTACATTCTGTAATCAGGAGCAATTGAAAAATACAATGTTCCTCTAGACAAATACTTCTCTTAGGTCAATTGAAACTCTGCAAGCAACTGGACCCGTTAAAAGTGTGCTAAATGCATGCGTTAAATAAACTTCAAAGCAGGGAGCGCTTTTGGTAAAGAAACAAGTATTTGCAGTTCCAAGCGCCATTCGAGATTTATCTGGTTGCAATAAGTGAATTTTCCAATTAAAAGGATACTTGAATGTTTAATAACACTATTCAAACAACGAAGTTTAAAATACAAATTAATGTGTTTCTAATCAACGCTTTTATTCAGAATTCAGCATTTATCAGTACGGTAAAGTTAGAATTTGTTTCTAATGGAATTTCAAATACTACTTTTAGATTTTGACATTGCAAAGTCAAATTTGTTTTCCAGAAGTAATGCCGAAGAAACTTTAATAACAATTTAATAAGTAATTGTAAAACCATACTTTGGTTTAAGGATGTGAGCAGACAGACTTGAATTAAGTTTTGTAATGTCCGGCTACTATGTCTAGGTAATGAACAGAACTGCTATGTAGAAATGGTAGTCAATCCGTATTTCTGTTTTTCCAAAGAACTGCAGGCCTTTCTTAGTAATTGTGTACAGTACCTGAGTTATACAATATTTTAGGAAGCATGTACATCTGCGTTAGATAATTGAGTGAGACCAGTAATTAAAAAAATGCATTAAGTGAAGAGATGAAGATAGTACAAACGTTATTCCTGGAATACTATTATTTTCATTATATCTGCCTCGTGACGAATTTCAAAAACTTTAAATATAAATATGTAAGCTAACGTCAAGAAGATTCACCAATAAGGAGCTTCTGGGTTACAATGTCTGTGTTTATATATATATATATATATATATATATATATATATATATATATATATATATATATAGACACAATAATTATTTTGCAAAAGCAATGTCGTCAAGAAACACGCATGTTGATATGTCAAAATACCTCGTTTTTATAACTATTTTTGCTTTATATAGCACGTATTACAATGTAATAGTAGATATAGGAGGTATTGTATTCCACCGGAAAATTTGGTACCATTATTTCACCGGAAATACATATTTTACGGTACCTGAATCCACGAAAAAGTCTTTTTAGAAAAAAGTCCATGCGTGTATGTGAGTGTGGGTGGGGGAGCATAGCTCGAAAACAAACAGCTGGTTAAATAGTAAACTTGGTAATTAAGTTTAAAGGCAAAAACAAAAAATCGGAACTTTCAGACTATTACTCTACCACAACTAGGCTTTACAAAGAATATTTTTCTCAAAAATGGCTCTAACGATGTTGATTAAAATACCATATATTTAAACTATTTTTAAGACAAAAGCAATGTATTTCCTGAATTTTCTGGGAATATCCTCTGAAGAGCTCTTGATTCTGGATAAATGTTATATAACTGGCAAACCTTAAGAGATGGACATAAACAAACTTACAGGTACACAAGATATGTAGATCTCCTTAAAACACACAATTTATGTTATATACCTTTTAGATTAACCCGTTTCTAAGATATTCTTTATCATTCGTTTTAATTTTAAACTGCTTAAAACTTTCTCAAACGGAAAGTCATCTTTCTTTTCATCACTTTTGTTTTACAACCGGCAACCAAAGAGAACCGAATTACAATTTTTTCACTTAACGACCAGCTTTTAAAATATTTGACCGTTGCTTTACCCTTTGTATTCTTTTATTTCCCTTTTAATTATAGGACAAATTCTGTTAATGTTTATCTCAGCTTGATGTAGATAATGGAATAATCCTTTGCAAGAATAGTTTGTGGAGCAGCTAGAGAAAGTCATTAGAATGGAAATCGTCAGATTTTGTTCCGAAGAATATATTTTATAGGTCCGGACAAAGACCGGACATCTCATGCTTCCAATTCTATTTACATGAGAATAAAAATATATGAGAGAACTCACCTCTATTAAGCTCTTACAAATTGTGAGAAATTAAAAAAAAATGTATTCTTATAGCCGATTAATGGTTTTAATTAAATCAATTAAATTTTAATAGTGTTAATCTATTATTTCTATTATATCTATAATCTAAGGTCAATTCTCTCTGCCATCGCCCTCACATGGTTGTATTGTATGCAAGGAAGTGTATGGAATTCGGGTAAAGCTATCGCAGAAGCGATATAATTGACTTTTACCCTACTTCCTTGTAAGGATACCTTAAGATACAGCGGTTAGAGTGGAGGATTATGAAAAGCAAATTAGATGGGAATGAAGGGAAGAATATCTGCAAAGCACCAGCAATATTATTGAAAGAGATACGCCAATTTTAGGGAAATAAGCATTGGACCCCTGGTTAGAATTCATATTTTAAAATCCTTCAACTTCGATAAGGTTAGTTTGATTTTTATTACCAAGGCTTCATTATCTGATGTTGGCCAGAATATAACATTTTAGAATTGCAAAAATCTGTAATTGCTGTAATTTTTTATCATTTTGTTTTGGTACAACCCTGAGCTGTTCTCACTTTATTGCGTTAAATCGGAAAATCTACCTACTTACCTGTCCGCCCGTCCCGTTTGCACAGTGGCAATGCACTTGTCTTGCACAGGAGATTTAGATTCCCGATACCAGCGTGGGGATCTTCTTCCCTGCTGGGTGTACTGTTTATATGTACGTTATCATCCACCCCGCAGAAGGGAAATGGCAACACCACCGTGGTATCATTCTTGCCTGAACGACGAGGTCGGGTTATGGTCTCTGCCATAATTCCGTTCCGGCCATTTAACGAGTTCGTCGTCAAGATCGTCATCTACCTACCTACTTACATAGCTACCTCTTTCTTTACATTTCTCCCTCTTCACTCTTCCTACATCTGCGCTACTCCTCTTCCTGTCTTCGATTCATGCTTCTCCTTTCTCGCTCTCCTCGCTCCATACTCATCTCTAGCGTACCCTCCCCTATCTGACTTCTCTATACAACTTGTATGTGATATGATACTATTATACACACAGTATAATAACCAACATGCATAGGGATTTCAAAGCATTAAGAACTGATTGGAAGGAAATAAAGTTGAACTATTATCAGACGACAAGCAGGGATATCGCAGTTAACCACCCCGCATCCCTCGTGCAGTATTTTGGCGTTTGTAAACAGCAATCAATCCGTTTTTATTTGCCTATCAGTGATAACGGTTTGAATGTTGATAGCCTGAAGCCAACTGCTCAAAAATTCCTATGCCTAGTATTGAACCGATTGTTATAAGCTATTAAATATGCATCCTATAGACATTTTGTAAACAACATAACTTTATATAAACCGTTTGCTGCAGGATACCGATGTGCAGTTTTTTTTTCTTCAAAATATTGGAATAAGGTAGATATTGCGATTTTTTAAAATGTTGCGCACTTAGCCCTTCTCTTTTTCTAAAGTGATTAGAATTCCATAAAACCTATTTTGTAAGTGGAGCATAAAGAATCTTATGTAGCAGGCTTCAACATCGGTTTGGGTCATTTTTGCATTTAAAAGTAACGCGCTTGCGCGAGCGCACACAAACACACACACCTACTCAGAGAGTGTTGTTGTTGTTTGTTACTGCTATATATACAACAGAGTATTATTATTACTGTTGTTATTATTATACATGGAACTTTCTTCCTATTAATTCTGTATATCTTTGTTTTTATTATTTTCCTTGTTCCCCCGTCTTATTTTTTATTTGAATACTTTTGTGTCTGCCAACCAACATATTTGTAGAAAGTTTTGTAAATAAACAAAGAATTAAGATATACTATTCGTTTAATAACACTCATACCCTTTATCATCAAATAATTAGCAACTACTGTGTGGAAATATACCTATTTGCGCTTCTTATAATAATTTCACTGTAATCACAGAAATAATACTAAAATAGGTTTAATTGCTACACATATTGTTTCAGTCTACTTATGCACATCTACATAAGTAGATGTTAAAAACAATCAGCTTCGAGTTCAGTAACCCTTTGCCAATGTCAAGTTGTTGTCCGCCCTTATTTCTGTTCTGAAAATATGTTTTTGGACACAGTTAGAAGTATTCAGTAATATCATAGTCTCCAGCAATGAGTACGTAGGTCACAGTGCACCCTTTGTACTTCTAACGTGATCCTTGGGAGAAAAGGATGAAGATGATGAAGGGCAAATGCTGATCAGATCCGGACGACGAATTGCACTAGCACGTACAGACTTTCTAATGATTCCAAAATCACACGAATCCTGACGTCGTGTTGCCTAGTCCTGCAGTAGCCATCTATTACCTGAGAGTCTCTGGAACACAGAGACCTTCCCAGGAAATAAATACTGCAGCCGTCCCGCTTAGAGCCAGGAAAAAATACTTCAATAAGGAGTAATCCACAGTCCTGCCGGAACAAAACAATTGCCATTATCTGGCCTTACCACCCTGATGTAGATGAGTTGAACCAATTGAAAAGAAATGCTGTGGGATAGCAAATGATGGACAGGAAATTCATAACAGAGGAAGAACCACATCAATATTTGCTTACCGAACCTGAGAAACCACGAACAAAACAATTATCAGTGTGTCCAACAGGATAGAATGGAGCACAGGACCTCCTGAATGAGGGAATTTCGCGTTACCACGAACCAAATAGCTCAGCGTGTTCTTGGATTGTTTTGGTTTACAGCTGTATTACGGTAATGTAACATTTTAAAAACTGGGATCCATATTTAATTTTTTCAGTTGAGGCCAAGCCTTGCAATTGCAGGGAAAGAAGTTAAACATAGAAGTATCCATTGCGGTGTGTTAACTCCTGGCTACAGCGATATGCGACCGTGAACTCTCTCGGAGAAGATGGACTTTTTTTTTTATTATTTTTATTTACTATTTTACATTTCCCCCCGTAGGTTTTACTGTTTCTTTTACAAACATATACACATTGCACAAACATATAACATCCATGCCCAAGGCGGGACTCGAACCCACGATCCCCTGCCCACGAAGCACCAAAGCGAGACGCTTTAGCGAGCGTGGCCATGGGGACCGGCGAAAACTAATGTGTCAATAAGAACACAAACAATAGCAACGGCGCTTTGATAGGCATATCCCACAGTAATTAGTCTTCGAAGAGGTTACTTCTCTCCGAAAACAAAACCACCTTCGCGAACCACTTTAGATCATCGTGAGATGGTGCTGTAGTCTATTACAGTCATTACTCATTTCTCTGAGTGTCTTTTCGAGTAGTCCACAAACGTACGTTTAAGTTTTGATTAAACATCGAACTAACGCGACTTAGCTGACTTTCATCATCCGCTTCCATAGTATGTAGACAATGAAGTGGAAGAATATACTTGCGCGCGTTTGTTTAAGGTGATTCACAATAATAACGTAAGAAATAACAATCACTCATTTACATATGGCTACACATATGCAGAGTATGTATCATGTAAGAATATACTTGCATATTACTAAAATACCTACATTTGGGTACGGGTAGGATGAACGGAATACGTAATATATATATATGTGTGTGTGTGTGTGTTTCAGGTTTGGTATGCCGTGTAGTGAAAGATAGTGAGGGGCGCAGTAATGTTTGTGCTACTCATTTTGTTGACTTGTGAACCTGTACTGCAAGTCAGTACAAGCGCCGTCTTTACCATAATTCCTGAAGCAGCTTAACCGGCTTCTCACAAGATGCATTATTTACCACGTCACATATTTCATAAATACGAAGTCTTTGCTGGAGTGTAATTGTATAAATCCTTGTCGGCCACGGTACATTTCTAGCTTTATAATGCGTCCATCACAGTAAAGCTAATTGAAAGACGAGATTTGACTCTTGAAAACATGTATAGCTTATTTTCTTTCCCTTCCCTTTTCCTCGACTGGACTCATGTAAAACGATCAATAGACAGCTTCACAAATCAAGATATTATATGTAGGAACACAAGAGAAGAACGAAACTCGTGTATAAGGTACACACATACACGTTTGGCATACAAAATGATGAATTGCAGGAGAGTTGCAAACAAATTTTGTTAGATTTAGTATCACATCTCTGATTTGATAAATGCTGTAATTTCAATAATGTTACGTTTTGTTTTAGATTTCTATCAAAAATAGTAGGCCATTTACATTAGTTGCGCCGTATGGTTCCTCCACGGTTATGCGGCAACGCAAGAGTGGTACCCCTTGCACATACCTGGTCTTGGAAGCGGGGGAAGTGGGCATTGTGTCTTTCGAAGTGGAAGGCGAGTAGTGAGACAAAAACAAGTGACTTTGCAAAAAGGATTGTTGAGTGCAAGACATTAATTTTTAAGGTAACCAGTTTTCTGGTTCTACTTCCTTCAATTGCTTCCTCCTGTAAGTTTATTCTCAAATAAAAAGGCTAGCAGCTTGAAAAGTTATCATATTTACCAATCCGCAGCCGAAATATCAAACGGCAAGTAATGCGGGAGCCTAAGGACATGTTTAGGCTTTGAAAAACATTGCATAAATTGTCGCTTTCCATGGTGTAATGGTTACTATGCTAACTTCATGTACCCAAAGGTCGCGGGCTCAAACCCGGTGGAGGACGATGGATTTTTTTCGGGTGTAAAAATCCTTAGCATGGCTTCCTTCGGAAGGGAAGAAAAGCCGTTGGTCAGGTGTCGTAGATTTACGGCACGTAAAAGAACCTCAAGCCTGATAGAGAGGCCTCTGAGCAGAATTAAGCCGCATTTCACACCCAATTTAGAATGGGACGCTGAGAACCACAGTAGTTAATGAGCATCCATAAATAAAACGTCATTTTTTATTTTTTCGCATAAATTGCTCAGAGCACGTTCAATATTTCCGAGTCTAGAACTGGAAAAAATGTAAAAGACGAAAAATTAATGATCTGTGATTAAATTAGCAGAGCCCGTCTAAGTAAAACCGGAAAGCTTAAGGAAACGGACACGCAGCATCTCCGAAATTGTTAAGTACGTGTAAATTGATAGAATAGTGTTCCCTATTCAATTGGTATGCCTCGATAAGCTCAGAAACAAAAAATATATCTTACTATTTTGGGCTTGTTAGGAGAATAGACTAAAGTAGTTAAATGTGTATGTACCTTAGTTGCGACTGGAAAGCAGTGATATATCACCCTAAACCAAGCGTGTTAAGGTGGCATCGAGGTAGTAAGCGATTTTCTAAAGTATTAAAGACAGAGCTTTGATTTTTTGTACAGGTATTGTTGACAACAAAAAAGGTGTTGGTACCAACTCACTCAAATACTTGTAGTATTCTGCATATATTAATTCATTTATTCGATTTATTTGACTAAAATCAAAATCGATCTCCAGCTACATGCATCCTTTTTTAAAACTACATGCCTTTATACCTTTGTAATAATTTGTCTGGTGGAAAATTTCCTATAGTGGATTTTCTGCATTAAAATATATTTTATATCACAAAGAGGAAAAAGTACAAAAACAGGGCTCATTATACTAATTCATTTTTAAAACTAATCTATGATCAGCATAAGAGTTCAATCAGACGTTTTATTACACATTTTTCACTTTTGTGAAAACTGTTTGGACTTATAACTGTATTTTTTGTGGGAGAAGATAGATTTTGAATTTCAGAAGAACTGAATAGGATAAAATTGACTTTATATTTTTACATAGACGGTCATTTAACTGGACCAAGACTTTAAAATGCAGTCCAAAATATGCATTACGTCCACCCTAGAATAATTAAGTATTGTAAACATGTACTTTAAAGTACGATACAGCTTTTGCAGCAAAAATCCAAAGGCAACATTATTGACCAAAGTCCTAAAAAAAGCACTTCTGTGTCCCACTGTAATCTTATGCTGAACTTCACAAACATTTGTCTCTATATTTGGCTCTATAAATTTCTCCTGTGATTTCTCCGTGACTACTTTTATCTTTAATTTATATAGTAGTTGGTTTTCTCTATATATGGTTTCAGTCCCTTCTTGTTCATAATCTAAAACACTTTTTAGGCAATTTCTTCTTGATTTCCTTATTTTAGTTTGCAATATCCGTAGCTCCTGCGTCCATCCACTGCATTTAGCTCGTCCATTTTTAATTTCCTTATTTTTTCTCAATTGTTCTTTTTACATTGCTTTGTGTTCATTTGCCCTTTGTTCCATATCTTCCTCGTATCTTTTCATTGTGGTTTGGAAATTCTTTCTCAACTTGTTCCAATCTGCACTACATATGTCTGCTGTTTGTCTCTTTAAAAAGCCGACGGGTTCTTGCTCTTCTTGTACAACATAATAAAAATAAATCAGATTATGATTGATGGCTGTTAAATGCTGTGATATTTTCCAATTTTTATACGCTGTCATCCGTTTGTGCTTTCTAACTCCACGCCAATAATTTCAGATTCTGTTTCTTTGTTGTGGCAAGTTATCATATTGTTCGGTTCCTCCATAAATTTAAACTGTAACTCAGCCAGTGCCTTTTCCATTGTATCACCCCTTTTGTCCAGGTTAAGAGCTAAGCTTTCTGAAATTTTCATTTGCGTTTGCATTGCATATTAATATAAATGCACTATACAATATTGTTATACAATTGCTTCGTGAATTCAACTACGGAGGGATAATAATGGCTCATATTTTAGACGGTGCAGTTGTATTTTCAGGCAATCTAAATGGTCTTCAGAAAAAAACTAAAAGAAACTTTTCCCACAAGTAACTTTCTTGTACACAATATAGTAGCTATTATCTCAGGCTGTTTCAACTATTACTGCAATCCGAGTATTCCTTTTAACATTAAATGGATAGGCTATCTTTTTTTCTTCTTTCTTTCTTTAATAAATCTACAAAACAAACCAAGACAATAGAATGAATAAGTCGAAAGAAGACCACCAAAAGTTGCAACAACCTCATGCAACCGCAATTCTTGTCTACCGAATTAGTGTATGAATACACAAACACCCCTGTGACATTACTCCAGAGAATCCCCGAAAATGGGACCAAGAAAATTATAAAGCTGCACGTGGTTTAAGTGTACACTGCAAGAGTTCAATTCTAATTTGCTTTTATGGCAATGGTTTGTTAAAGTTTGGTAAAACAGACAATTTTAGATTTTTTTGTTCTTGTATTTTATTACACTTCTTCTACTTTTATTTTAAATAATTAGTTGTTTAATAAAAAAATTTAAACATAAAATAGTTTTTAAATTCGTCTTGTATAATTTGCGTAAAGTAAGGCGTTGAATTTTAAACTTAATTTTCTCAGTTTCTCTATTTCAGCATGTCAGAACACAAATTGAAACGTCTAATTTAATAACACAGAAAAAATAGTTTCCTCTTAAGCTGGTTAAGTTTCTAAAATGTCTTCATAAGAATAACTTTATATCTATGTAATAACAAGGAGCCATTGTCACATTGTGTTTACGAATCCAGCTGGATTTTTTTAATGAAAGGAGATCAAAATTAGGTAAACCCGTGTCTCAGATTTCTGTCCCATAATCTAAGTTTGACAATTAAAATATTTTTACAGCCTAGAATGGTTCACTAATTAAATTTAATTCCTTGCTTTTATCGGTGTTTTAACATGTTAAACTAGAGAACTATCAAAATGAGCAACAAAATGAACAAGAAGATAAAAATTGCTCATTTCATTATCTTTCTTTCTTTCTCTTTCCCTAATGTTTCATTTTATTTCTTTCTTTGAACCAGTCATCACTGGGGAAAAACAAATTATCTCTCCGATAAATGAACTTTCGGTTGTAACTTATCTTTAATATAGTCTTGTGCGCAGACACTTGTAGCATCGGTGCGAGCAACGTTCATTATCAGCTCTTGGTATAGTGCCAGGCAGGTGGTCGTTGAACGGAAGACATGCTTAAAGTCAACTCTTATAGATTGGAACTTTTTTAATTTTTTTCGACGAATAGAGACCCTATGGGCGAGAAGGCCGGGTCGCAGGCATTTTTTGTTTTGATGTATTAGTACTATAAAAATTACAGCTCAACTGCAATGTCCATTTTACAGTGGCTCCTTTTAAGCTCAAATTTAAAATTTCGAAGCTATACGATTAACCGCGGGGCCCAAGAAGCTTAAATATTACATCAAAAGTTAGTCATGGTAAATAAAAAAAATACTTGCAAGCGACTGGCATAGCTCTTAAAATGTTGTGTGTGCGATATATGGTAAAGTTTTCCAAGCAGTCAATTGACAACTGATTTTTTTTCATTTTCACAAAAGAAGAACTTTGGCATACATTTTTCCTCACACTGTCAGACTGATCTACAAGTTAAAGGTAATGATATAAAATATTTTTTGGTGAAAGTCAAACAATTCCTAGACTGCGTTAAAGAGAAAGGCAAGAATCATATTTAAGAATTTGGGACGTGCATACAACTGTAGTGATATGAAATAGACTAAAAAGCTCAGAAATATCTGGGGAAAATGTTATATAAAACATGTATCTAATTTATGCAACGAATAAGAGGACATTTTAGTTCAAATATTGGAAGATTTATTCCGAAATTTGAACTCACTTCGATTTCAGAAGTTTTTGCACGGGACAAATTATAAGTATGAATGAATGAATAAGTGTATTTATTAATATAGCAATATCATACATAGAATTTCAACAGTCGCACGGGTCCACAGACCGTACGTGCTTTTGTAATACACATTACAAGCAATATTAAAACAACAACCACAACAAAGAATTAAAAGAGTAAACACGAAAATAAAAAGACAAAGGAAATACACAGTCAAAAGCAATATTAAACAACAATAAAAATTAAGAGTGAATCCGAAAATAAAGATACAAAAATATTCAAATATACCAATTTAAATTTACAGCACAGAGTACACCTCCATAAATGCACCCTCTTATCATAGATAATTACACTTAAAAGACATATATACACATAATATATACAACCCTAGCACAACAGTGACCTAAGTCTGATATAATATACATGTATGTAGAACATTGTAGTCACTTTTGTTTAGTTGATCTTATCCCCCCCCCCTTCTCTATTGGCAGCCTCCTCAGATCTCAGCTGTCTTGCCTTAAGTATAAATTTACCTAGCCCGTCCATGTTTTCCGTGCCTGCCAGTAGCGTCCAACATGCTTCTATCCCTACATTCGCAGTGGTAAAAAATCGCGGCAAATATTTTTCCCGCCATTCCTCCGTACCCCTACATCTTGCCAAGATGTGAGTCCACGACTCTTCCTCCTCGCAAATGGGACAGATTCTTATACCATTCACGTCAGAAATTTTCGTGCTCCTCCATGCTCCTAGTCTAATCCACGCGAGCCCCTCTCTAATGAGTTTGGTACCTGTTTTGATGTATTGCTCCATACCCCACTCCGATTTCAGCCCAGACTGTACTTCTAATGACACCTTCTCTGTGCATTGCGCAATTATTTGCTGCCTGTCAATATCACAGAGACGTTTCTTAATTTTTCTCCAAATACTTCGCCTGTTTTCCTGCCCCGCCATCCAAATGTCTCCCATCCCAATGGTTTCCAACCCTTTCTTTAATTTTGATGCCCACGTCAAATTACCTTCCATTCGCAACTGTTCACGGTAGCAGACTGCCCTAATTAGAGATTGGTTTCCGTGAACGATTCTCATCCAATATTTAACTGCTCTGATTTTGCACTCTATCGTTTCACTATGTACCCCGAATTCCCTCATTATTCCGCAGTTTGCCGTACCCCTCCCTACACCCAGAATTCCTTTCAAAAATTGGGTCCTCACTTGATCCAGATTCCCTGTTTGTTCCCACCCCCATATTTCTCCTCCGTATGTCATCGTGGATCTAACTGTCGCTCCGTATACAGTTTCCATTAAGGTTATGGAGATATTCGGAATTCTGCAGCGTATCCGGAGAGCTTCCGCCGCTTTCACCCTTGCCTTGTGTTTCGTAATGTCAATGTGTTTTGTCCATTTTCCGTTCATTGTAAATGTGAGTCCTAAGTACACAAAGGATTTAACATTGTCCAGTATCTGTCCTGCATATGTCCAAGTCTCCTCCCTGCTATAAACACAACCCTTTTTGAAAGTCATTGCCTTAGTCTTATTCACATTAACTGTAAGTAGCCATTCATCGCAATAGTTCTTAAGTTTGTCCAGTCCTCGTTGCAATCCGTTTACTGTCGTAGAGCACAATACTAAATCGTCTGCGTATAAAAGTGTTGGGATCTGCAAATCCGCTACTACTGGTGCTTGAATATTCTCTGCTATCATTGTATCAGTAATATCATCCACAAAGAGATTAAATAGCAAGGGAGATAAAATACAGCCCTGCCTCACTCCCCTATAGCTTCGGCAGCTCTCGGACACTCTGTTTCTGTCGTACTTCACACAGAATTGGACATTTTGATATATAGCCTGCAATGCTCTAACCGTTTTACTTGATAACCCCTTTCTGCCTAGTTTGTACCATAATGCATTTCGATTGATAGAGTCAAATGCCTTCTTAAAGTCCACAAAAGCACAATGAAGCTTTCCCCGCTTAACTAACAGTTGCTGCGTCCTTAAAGTGTCTATCAGGTTGCCCAATTGCCCTGTATTTGATGTGTGCGGATATACCTTCGTGCGGTAAGAGTTTCAGAACTCGCCGGGGCTATTTCAAGTTCAACTGGTCTGTGGAGAACTGACTTAAGGGGACCTTGTGTTACCCCTCTTGCTTATTAGCAGGACAGTGAGCGAGTCGCTCTCATTGGGAAGGATAAAACGAAGTTTGTTCACGTCAATCCCTCGTTGACCGGTGTTAACTTGAAATAGCCCCGTGGAGACCTGCAAATTCTTTGACACACGAAGGGATATCTGCACACGTCAAATACGGGGCAGTTAGGCCACCTGGTTTAAGAGACGTTTACCTGAATTGGGATTCCAGATGCTGTAAAATTCTTGACCTTGTGTTCTTAAGTCGTGGTAATATACCCATCAGAAGAACTCTGCGACAAAGGTGTTGGTGAGCATCCTGTGTTCATAAACTCTTATCTTCAGAATGCGTACTGTGAGGCAGTGAATTGTTTTCTAACTATTCCAGTTACAGGTGCTCCAGTAGCGTGCATTTTCTCAGCTATGAAAAGAATGAAATGTTACGTCAAAAATTCTCAGTTTCGGATAAACTCTCAAATTTAGCTTTCATATGAATTGAGAAAGAGCTGTTTTTTGTTATTAAAAAATACCGCCGATATTTCTACGTTAAGGTTACCGTTGCATTTGCGCAAGAACGTTCGACAAATTTGTGATATAAGCCCGATGAATGGGATGTCTTCCGTAAGTATTAATGTATATACTGCAATGTGTCGTTTAATAATTTAAATACATGATGAGTTGAACTGACGAAAAACTAGATTTTCAATATGATTTTTTTTCTTTAGCTTGCAAATGTCATTTTCCTTATTCGCAAAACTATTCACGTTACGCCATTTGTATATGAAAAGCTGTAACCACGAGGAAACATGCGAATTGCGATTTATAACATGAAATATAATCGACGTGTTTGTGTTCTGTTGAAACTTTTACTTCAATTTTACTTTTACTAATAATCTAGAAATATAGTTATATTGTTAGTTCTTTAAAACTACGATTTATATAGCTTGCACAGGGACAGAGAGGAATAGGGTAGAGAGGGCAATACGGAGAGTGCGCTAAAGAGCAAGTGGCAGGTAGAAAGAATCTGTAATAACGCGATGGAGCTGTGGCTGTTAACGACACTTCCAGTGTAATTTAATATAACCATATATTCGCAACTCTTTGCTTTATAATGGAAAGAAACATGTTGCATATTAAATTAATAAACCAAATAATAACAATAATAATAATAATCTGCAGTGGCAAGGTAAATAGTAGTTAGTCAGAATCACAGTTTAACACAGAGCCGAAAATAGTTTAATCTGCTTTGACTAACATTCAATTATATAAATGCCGGAAAATTTATTTCCTAATGCACATACGCCAGACAGAAACAAAGCAAATTGCAGTTTGACCACTTTGGAGTTTCAAGTTAGTTGATGCACACAATTGGTTGTCCAAATATCGCTCACGCTGAATGATAGCAATGTATGTGTCTTCAAACTCGTTTATTTTTTAATCTCTCGCTGTTTATTACAGCAGCTGGATTATTCTCCAAGAAATAAAAGCAAGGAAGTATAATTTGACAAACTGAGTTCATATTGACCATTGCAGGACGTTAAGAAGCACATGTGGACTGTAATGTAACTATTATTATATATCCAACCTTACTTTACCGGCGATATAAACAAACCAGAATGTATTCTTACGTTGATGCAAGTGCACGGACCACCGCACGGTGCTAAGATTTATTAGTCTGCTGTTCAGTTTTACACCCGCATACCTCTGTATTTCTAATTTTACAGAAAAAGGAATTCCTATTTAATGTCACTCTATACATATAATGATTAACGCTCTGAAATGTAAACGAACAATTTGTGGAACAATGAATAACTTTATAGCAGCATTTATGTTAAAATCAAGGATTTATAAACAATCCACAATACTTTAAGTAGCTTAATTTTATGTTTATATAAGCAACATACTGTATTATTTCGTATTTATATCTTAGGTATATTGTAATGTTAGCTATGCTAACTCGTGGTAATAGAAAGCTGTAAAACTACGCAGTAGAATATTACAAAAAGTGCCCTCTATTTCATGTTAAAGCTTTGAGAATTTGTAGGATTTCTTTATTTTGCTTGCGTGCATCAGAGGAGTAAGTGTGAACTCGAAAAATGTACCAAATATTTAGCAAAAGGTATATTTTTCATTGTATTCTCCTATCAAATGGTGTCAGTGCAATAGAACTACGTGATCTGACGCCCCCGAGTTAACTTTTGGCGTAAGTGTGAACCAATCAGCATTAAGGAGGGCATCTTGCTAGTGTGACAGTTTAAGTTGCCACGAACTAAGAATTTTCACAGTTGGTTCTGTCTCTCAGAGGCATAATCTGCGCCACTCGTAGTAGCAAAATGTTCTAAAATCTTTAAAGTACGCGACAAGTATATTTTTAAGACAGTGCTAAAATATAACAGTGTACTACAGTGAACTAAGTGATATTTCAACATGTGTTAATAATGTTTCTCAGAGCATAAATGTTTTAATAGTTAAATGTATGACAAGTGTGTGTCAAGATGGCTCCGCCATAAGAACTTGATGTTAAACAGAAGAATACAAGAATCAGAGTGAACAAGAATCCTGTTTCTCTCATTAATCACCCAGTATCCTTACCTGTATGCTTTTCCTGTTTCCAACCAGAGATCAATTGCTCTACTGAGCCCAGAACAAGCTACGCCGAGGCAGAGAGAATTTACGAAATAACAGGTATGTGCATACTTAACAAGTATGGTGAACTCACCCAAATTACCTATATATTGTTTGTCATCACTCTACAGACACGTCCAAGATAAGTATATAGAGAGTGTCACAACCACACACGTCACAAACATAATCCTGGCGATACCTAAGTGGGCCAAACAATCACACGACACATGCAACGACGGCAGTACAAAGTGCAATGGAAAAGATCCTCGAACAAGTTGAATCTAGACATGTAACAATTTTAATATTTGGCATCATAGCTTTGAAACTTTAAGAAGCAGAGCTAAAAGTGCCAGAATACTTTAACAATAACATATTGTAGGAGCACATTAGAACAAAAATGTATATATTCAGAGAGCACTAAACTAAAATTATTAACGTGAAAATAAGCACACCAGTAAGAATTCCTGGACTATTTTAATACAATTGTTTAGCATATAATAAATGAAGTATACCCTATGAAATTTTACAGGAACTGCTGTATATTAAAAGATAATTAATGAAAACGACGAAGTTGAAGAGAATTGAAAATTAAGAAGAGTGCATGAACAAAACTACATTAACACAAGAATGACATATCCTATTAATGTAACGAGGTTAGCTTAGCCATGAGAAGCATAAAAAAATCCAAAGCTCTCTGGACCGGCTAACATTCAAGCAGAAATTGAGATTCATTACCTGTCACCCTATTTATGTGAAGTTTTTGAGTGGTTGTGACAGTGTAGAATTTTAAATATATATATAAAAATCAGTAATAATCATACAAGGGATAGATAATCCCATTAAATCCAAATTCTACACTTCGATTGCCTTATTGAACTTTTTAAGGAAGTTTTAAGAAAATTTATTATACAACCACATTTGGGGAAAACAACTGAGAAGCAATATGGCTTTAGAAGGGGGAAAATAAACTGAGGATACTGTAGGTGTAGCAGGAAAGTAACATAAAATTAATTGGAGATTTCTGAACAAGGTTTGACAACCTAAACCATTTGTTGGAAAATTACCAAAGGATACCACAGGAGTCATTTTAGGTCCTCTTTTTAGGACATTATGACGAAATGGTTTTAAAATAAGTTGGAAAGAAATTATGAAATTAATAAGGTTATAGCTTACGCATAGGATTTTATGAATTTTTCGAAAACTGATAGTGGTAAGGAAAGAGGGAAATCCGCAGTTATAATGTAAAAGCTGGGGTAACATGCTGAAACTCAAAAGCAGATACCGTACCTGTGAAATCAGTGCATGAACCCAGTAATTATAATAAATAGACCAAATATATCAAGGCAAAAAAAAAAAAAAAAAAACGTAAAATAATGGAATGAATAATTAAGTAAGGTTAAATTTGTTTACAACACTTGGAATAAGTTTGGAGTAAAGTCGAAGGAATTGCCCATTTAGGTAGAGTAATAAATCAAAGACGCTAGAACTGATGAAAAAAGGTTTCTTTTATGACGAGAAGCAGATACTTTGGATTAGGCCTAAAAATTGAGTCGAAAGAAATGAGGAATAGGCTAAAATGGATATATGCGACTACCTTAGCAATATACGGAAAGAAGAGCATGGAGAGATAAGAGGAAGCTTAAGGGGAGGAAGAAGGAGCCAGAAGGAAAATATTCCAAAAGAAGGAACAGATGGGTGAATCCACTTCCGCAGCCCAAGAAGAAGTAGAATAGTGAGCTGAACACTATGTATACAAGACCAGTATATGGACGAATAGGGGAGGTGGTATGGATTGGAGGTTAACTGGATGAGGAAAGAAGAATTATGAATTAAGTGTGATTTAGAAGTAATACGAGATATTTAAGGGAAGTAATTTAGGAAAATAATTAGTGGAATTGAAGTGGAAATGTGTTATTTAAAAGTGTATCAGAAGGTAATGTGAAAACAAAAATAGAATTGATGGTAGTTTGTTTATTATGCAAAGAATAAAAATTTAAAGTAATACTGGAGTTAAAAGTGCAGTGGAAATTGTTGAAAATTGTGAAGTGATTTATGAATTTTATTTCAGAGTTGGAAATCAAGTTGGGAGTAAACAGTGAACTAAAAGCTGTTTATTTTGAATGAGGTAATTGTAAAAGCAGTAGTGTGTGAGAATGATGAAAATAGTTAAGTGAAGAATCCTTATATTTGTTTACGTTTGTGAATTAATGACAGCGGATAACGAGTTTCAAAATGTATGTAATTTTAAATTAGTATGGCGAAGTTGAGGTGAGTTGTTTAAAAATAATAATAACATAGTATAAATACAACTAAATAAAACAGAATTGCAAGCAATCCAGGTAAGAGTAATTTGAGATAATATAGACTAGATTGCAATATTTGTTTAAATTAAAAATATAAATAGAAAGTAACAGTAAACAAATAGTTGTCATTTGACTTTAGTTGATTACTGACAGTTAAATGGGTGATATTTTATTTACTTAAGATGAATTAATAATATTAGATTAAGGTTAGGAACAGGTATCACTGCCTCCAGGCAGTTAAGTTTTTGTTACTGATTTTAGTAATAGGTAATTAAATAAAAAGTAGTGGGAGGTTTAACTTCAGGATTAAATGTAGTACATATTTTCGTGTAACTTTAGTACAGATTAGTTATACTAGTTTAATAATATATCTGCCGTAATTGCTTCTGTCGTGCGCGATCAAGTCGTAAAACGAAATCGCACGCTAATGCAGGTAATACAGCAACTACACCTAAAACAGGTATATGGCAAAGCTAATTTAAAGTGTTTGCATTTGAGCCTTATTCTCGGTGACGTCATCCACAATAGCTAATAGCAGCGCGTTTCTCCGAAATGGCGTACCTTTTCCAATCTTACTCCAAATAGATATGATCTCTGCTTGACGATAGCGGACAGCTGAAACATGGAACATTTCGTGAATGTTCTACCACGTCATCTAGAATTCACAAATGTGCTATTTCAATAACAGTTGTTTTCTTTTTGTATTAATTATATGTATTTTCCTACGTTATCTCTATTTATTTGTATCTTCTTTCCGCTAATACTCAAAATAATCGAAAAATATACATTTCTCTTCCAAATACCAAGATTCAGCTCTAGTTTGGAAGATGCGTTTACGTCAAAAAATCCTAATAAATGTTGAACAGTATAGATAATAGTATGCCTCCGTGTCGTTTAGTAATATGAATTACTATATCTGAAGTACACACACACATATATATAATGGTTGAGAAAGTACTAAAGGTGCAAATTAGTGTCAACCAAACAAATGGACTGCGAGAGCAAGTCCTCTAACTCAAGAATTCATTGAGTGGTTTGGGCAGATATGGCAAGAGGAAAGACGAAGTTACTGTTAGCGAAGGACTAATGGAGTAAGGGGGGATGTATGTTACATTATCTACCTACGTGGTTGTAAGATACAAATTCTCCATTTTCACCGCAATCCTTCCTTACAAATCCAAAAACGGTGTCACGTCACCGAATGTGATAATAAACATAATTGTGTTGGCTGAATCTGGTACAAATTAGGAACCTGCAGTCATTCTTATTACATATGTTCTACACATTTTGTGAAATTTTTCTGTTTACTGTCGGTGCTTTGAAACCAATGCCCCTACTCAGTTTAAATAAATGGCTGTAATCACAGCGAGTTGCACGATAAAGGGACAAGGGATAGAGAAAAAGAAAATTAATGAACAATGCTTTAGAACCTTCATTACGACTGCTGACGAAATCTTTTATTTTCTTCCCACACACTATGAATGGTTTCTGAAGCTTGATTTTGGTTACGACTCGGCACCCAAACCATGATTAATATTCAGCACCCACAATTTGTCAGTGCAAAGGAATCCTGGCCTTTTTTGTGTGGTTCACCGCGCTGGTTAGGTGTGTGCGTTTGTGTATGTGTGTGTGTGTGTGTGTGTGTGTGTGTTTTACCTATTAGTCGATCCTTTGAGTAACGTCATGATTTGCACTACAGTACGCTTGGCTAATTACTTTGATAGCTTTTTGCCTCTCTGTGACCTGTTTTACCCCTTTTCCCGTATGTCCGCACACCTCTCTGTTCCACTCTTATCTCTGTTCCCCTCACTTGTCGCTGCGGAACACATTTAACACAACTTTGTATACTTGCCATTTGCACTGGGAACCTAATCTCACTAAACACAGTCCCGCAACTCGGTATTCCCTTCTCTCTCTGGTCCACTCCACTTACCTGATGCCTTCTCATTTGTATGTTTAGGGTTCTTTCCCAATTTCAGCTAAATCGTTGTCCTTCGATTAACTGCCCAATGTTTCTGCATGCTATGAACCAATTTAAACATTTTGACGTTATAATGCATCTAGTTTTAGACCAGTTTTTTGCAGTAAGGTTTACGATATCTGTATTTTTATCACAATTGAAATGGTTTGATTAAGGACAATTGAGATTGTTTTAAAAATGATGATACATGGCACTTATGATAAATGGAATGAGACCGGGGGGGAAAACAGGAGAACCCGGGGTAAAATCCCGCCCCTGCGCTGCTTTGTCCACCACAAATCCCACATGCGATCGCTATGGATTGAACCGGGGAAGTTTTTTATTTAGTTCTCTGCTGAAAAAATGTATTTATTTATTTTTACTTCACAGCACATCTCTGTGCACTATGTTCCCCTTGCCGCCTTTAACATTTACGCTATATCAGCAGGTTTCCATTACTGCAGCAATTGCTCATGGCAATGATGTTCACTCGTATGCTCTTTTTAAATCTACACATAAACACACATACACACACGCACGCATATTCACAATTCTAGATTCTGTGGAGGATAGGGAATTATCTTGTTTCAAGAAAGATTTCAACCACCCAGCCGTGTATTGAACACGAGCTCCCTCGCATAGCAGGGAGCTCTACAGACTCAGGTATGGGGCCAGCCTTCAAATTTTATTTTTGTAAAGGGGATGCAATTTATATTTTCAAACGCGGTTTTTTTTAAACGTTTAGCTATTACTATTCTGCATGAAAATCCCTTAGCTATTTTTCACATATTTAGTTTCCTTGCTATTTTTCAACATTGAAAATGTATTTTCTGACAAAACTAGAGTCAGGAATTGGAACACTGTCTATCAAGCACTTCATAATGTTATTAGTACTTCAAAATCACTAAATACTCCAATGAAATTTTCGTAAACCTTTGGATTTTTAAGTAATCTATAGTCATTCGACAACATTGCTAATTATTTCACTTTTCAGTATAACAGTTATATGTTTCCTAAAGAATATTAATATGAATTACTAGTATTAAAATATTTTAGTTCAATATATGTCAAAATATACATTCATATTTTTCTTTAAATTATACATACTATTTCATTTTTTAAATTACAAGTTTAAATACTTTTAAAATTTCAAGGACTGACAGAAAAGTTTCATTGCAAAGCAAATTTTAAGTTCTTACACGAAATTTAATATCCAAAGTGAAGCATGATTATGCAAGTATAGAAATGCAAAGCAATTAAATATCACAAAGGCGATACACGTTTTTAAAATTTGCTTTCTTTTTATGTATTTTTTTTTTCTTTTTATATGTCTGTTTTCAATAATTTGCACGGTTTTACCTTACTGGCTCACGGAGAGATGGAAGGCATCTTAGAACAAATATTACGTAGGAAGTAGCTTTTCCTGAGTACATGCTCCAAACTTTCACAAAAATAATTAACAAATTGCATCGTAGGAATATTTGAAATGTCAGATGAATAATAATAATTTAAAACTGAGAAAGGTTAAATTAGAGCTGGATGACATGCTGCTAAATCTAGGTAAGAGCAATTAAAATTTAGCATGATGGACTCAAAATTGCAGATATTATAAGGTAGATGTATAAAAATTTTCCGGATGCATTATAATAAGTATTAAGTAGAAAAGCAAAGGATTGATATTTTGAACGTTATTGTCGTTTCTAACATTGGTATCTTTAATGCCTGAAAAACTCTCTCACATATTAAAATGAATGCTTTGATACATCTTCTTTGAATCCTTTGTGCAAAACATTATATATGTGGCTTTATTGCTTTAGAACGTAGGTATTGCACCTTACTCCCTTCTTATAGGTTTACAATGTGCTATTTTACCCTCACATCAAAGTTAAATAAGTGTTATATAGACGAAAACTTAAATCTCTAATAAGACAACTGCAATAGTACACGTAGAATGAAATATACTGAAGAAACAGAACTAGTTTTAATTGAATACACAACATAAATTCTCTAGAGACAATAGAGCGGATAATTTCTGGAAATTCTTCTAGCGATAAAAAATGCTATGCAGTGGGACAGTATTGCATACTTGTATATTATGTTGTGGCGACAACCCTGTAGCAATTCATGCTCAGCTATTATATGTAGTATTATGCTGAGATTTGGAAGGGTATTATTAGGGTTATGCACATTAAATGCACTTCTGTCAAGTTTCCCGTTCGGTCCTTTAGCGATTGTGTAAGAAAGCTGAACAACAGAAGTATGTAATAGTTCAAAGTACTGTATAACATATATTCTAGCTAAAGACCTAATATAGGAAAGAGTCTAAATATGAATCCCGTCAGATCATCACAAGTAAGAGAATGAAAAGCAGTGGGTCATAAGGATCTAAAAAATAAATTATATGTTAAATATGTTACCTGTGCACGGAATTTGTTATATAAAAAGTAAAGATTTGATATGAGGCAAACTTTAAAAATTGCATATTAGCATACTCTACTACTGGAACATTTAAAACTGTTCCTTGGTTTCTAAGTGTTCCTCAGTTCACTATTCAATCTTCCTGTTTTATCGCATTTTTCTACAGCTCTTGACTTACGTTAATGTATCCCCAAAGTAAAATCTTAGAATGACCTTGATTAACAATTTGCTGGCCCACGCATACTTCTTCATTTGTGTTTTAAGTATTTTTTAAAATGAGGTAACAAAGCACAATTTCACTGGGCACTAACAGTTCGTTAAAAACTTTGGGATAAGCGAATTACATTAAATGGAGTTCTGTGTTTTGTCATAAGTTTTCTCTGTACGGCTTGCCCTACGACGGTAACCAGCCTACTGTAATTAGCCATAGTAGTCCTATAAACAGAAGGCAGAAAGTTGCCCTCCGGTACGTTCAGCATGAGGATAAGTCGATTCGTTGGTCTGTAACGGACTGGACAGAGTGGCACAGGATTCCAGCTCGAGCTTCCCCTAGAGAGCATTTCTACTATCTACGTCGTGTTGCACAGGATGTAGCACTATGCCGCTAGCCCGAGTTTATCACTGCTCTGTGCTTAGCGCTGGAAGCAACATTCCCATCCATTTCAGCAACGTGAAAATGAGCATATTCTATGCCATCTCCCTCTAGTGAGTCAGCCAGCCAGCTCTCATACACGTGCTACTGGGTGAGTCGAGATCAAGGAGCCAGAATGCAAATATTGCCAATATCTCTGCTCAGCTACAAACATGATTTACCACTCCATTGCATATACGCTATTCTCGTATAAGAGTACTCAATTCGTGGATTCAAGCAGGTGAAACGTGAGGGTACATGTTTCCTCATTCTTTAAAGAAGTCCCAATACGTGTCTGCTCGAACTTATTCAGTGGATACTGTATTGCAGCAGCATGCATGCAGGTTGGATGAATGTAACAAGCCTGGCTTCCAACTGCTCAAAGCACATCAAAATTTATAGCGCGCAAAACTACACAATATCATGACAAGGAATTAACTTGCTTCGTTTTACATGGAACATTTGATGCCGACAATGCCTTTAGATTCAAAGAATCCACCGTTGTGAAATTATCATAATCAAATGATATCACACCTGATACCTAAGCTTGGCTCTTCATATTTTCCGTTCTTCATAGTTTGCACTAATTGAAAGATTCGTAAAATTATAATCTGACATGTTTCATTCACATTACTTTCTCTACATATTCTATAACTAACTATTCTTACAAAAACGTATTCTTCTTATCAACTTTATGCTAAGCAAAATGAACATTAGCCGAAATCGCTTTATTCCTTAGTTCCTTGTAACTATAAAGGGAATACACTAGACTCAAGATATAGTCAAATATTTTAAAGGCTGTTTGCTCTGTGATTCAGGAGTAAAACAAAAGAAAAGGGAATGACAAGTTCCCATGTAAGAAAAGCTTAGGTATTTTAAAATTGAAACTAATAGCAAGGAATTCTCGGAAATAACTTAACTCCAAAAAAAAAAAAAAAAAAAGCTATGATATAAATGGTGTGTTTTAGCGCGAACTAAATTTTTTGTGTCTCTAACAGTTTACCATCTATGGAAAAAATATTCAGAATGAAAAGATCTTCCGAGGCTATTCCCAAAAAATTAAAGATATACATTTAATTTGGTATGTAAATATCTTCAATACATGGCATTTTAATCAAAATCGTTTGAGGAATGTTCTTGGATATCTTCGTATCGAATCCTTGGAAGATACTGAACTTAAATATCAAGTTTGGTATTTAGCCGACTTTTCTTTTCGTTTTTCAGTTATTCTGTCCACAGACACACGCGTGAACCTTTTCTAGAAAGGCATTTTATTCAGGGGGCACTTAAAACATGCATTTCCGAGTAACTCTGTATGTCCAATGTTCTTTATATACTGTCTATATTGAACATACGCGCTAGAGAAGATAAACATGATAGAAAGACCTTAACCACATTTGCAATAAATACGTCACAAACTAAATCCAGCAATAACGTTGAACAAATTTTTGTACGTTTCTAATCTTTCTTCTCAGGTAATAAACAGTCTCAGCCTACACCACTATGGTAGAACAACGTTAACTCTATGATAAATCGCATTTCCGCATGTTTTAGGCCAATTCGATGTAATCGGTGGCGTGAGGGACATTGGAATAAAATATAAACTTATTTTCATTAGCTTAAGGAAGACGGATTTTAAAAGTAAATCGTTGAAAGAAACAGTGTTGCTAGAACACCCAAAGTAGTTCAAAGAATGTAGGATATGGGAACGGAGGGGGTCTCCTCGCTCACTGCGTAACAAAGGTGGATCGAGTGTGGCCACACCCCCGGGAGACAGAGTGAGCAGACAGGTCCAAAGACGCTCAAACGCATCTTTACTGAACAAACGCACGAGGGTGACACGACGACCCTTGCAGGCGAGACAGTTCTTCAGGTGGTCACGGCAAGCAACTGCATCATTTGCCCCGCACCGCCGACCTGCTTGACTAGAAACGACACTTGAAACTTGAAGAGAAATGAAATGAGGGGAAATGAAGGAAAGTACATTTTGGTACATTACACTATTCGCATGCATTCGCATTTTTGACTAGGGAAAAATCACAAAAAATCCAATGGTTAGAGTGGGCGGTCACCAGGAATCGAACCCGGTACCTCCTGAATGTGAGTTTCGCACGTTATCGTGGAGACATCTCGCTCGGTAACTGATACAATAAAAATCTCTCCGGGGGCTTCAGTATTAAATATAACATTACTTTCTTTGGAACCCTTAGCCAAGTGGGAATTGTTCACCCTTCATTTTCATGGTATGTATGTAAAAATAATGGTTCCTTTATATATTTTTAACAAACGAAAGAAACACATTTAGGAGTTTCTCAGGTCCTTCAGCGTTATGCCGCTGGTGTTACCGGAGTGCATGAGAGAAAATTTCGATGGAACCCCAATAATGAGAACTATCTCATGCGTGAGCTGACAAAACTCATTTTAGTTTCACAAAACTCATATTGTATCTCTCCTTTTCCGAACCGGTCCATTGCTGTTTTAACTTTGGATGGGAAAGGAAATATGTGTAATTGTTATACAATGTAACTGCTCTGGGTAGCTAATATAAAGAAGTTGTAAATGTATCTTTGGAAACTAAGGTTTAGAGAGGGAAATTAAAAATATAAACTAGAATTAGATACCCTAATAGTTTTATTGTAAAAGTTTTAACCTAGAGTATGTAAAGGTACATCATTTACCTCAATATTTTCTTTAGGTGGATCACCAAAATTTCTAGGATTCTTTCCAAAATGAAATGCGATTCAATTCTGGGTTATAGCCCAGAATTATATGATTTTTACATCCCTGTTATTATGAGTAACGAAAATAATATAGTATATGTACAGGGGATGGGCAAAACAATGTGAGCACCTGTACTTTGCGATGCTTTATTAATAAGGGGTTGGACCCCATTTGCCCGTAGTGCAGCTTCAATTCTCCTTGAAATACTGGACTATAATGATTGTATAGTCTCCAGTGGAATATTATATCACTCTTCTATCACAACCTCTTCTAACTCCTATAGTGACGAGGGAGGCGGAAATCTGCTATGTAATCTGTTCTCCAATACCGCCCTAATTGGTTCGATAATATTCAAGTCCGGAGATTGTAAGGCCAGGGAAGATGCTGCAGTTTATCTCTATGCTTCTCAAACTACGATTGTACTGTCCTGGCTGTGTGAATGGGTGCATTATTGTCTTTAAATATGACATCGTTGTTGGGGAACAACATAAATCATGGGTTGCACCTGGTCACTTACAATGTTCGAAAACACTTTGGCTGTAACACAACCTTTGAGAGCATTGATAGGACCAGCACAATACCATGACATGGCTGGCCACAGCATCACACTTCCATCTCCATGTTTAACGGCTGTAATCAAGCAATCGGGATTGTAGGCTTCGTTTGGTGTTCTCCAGACGTAAATCCGGCCTGATGTTCAAAATAACGTAAAAGTTGACTCGTTGGACCATAAGACTTGCTTCCACTGAACAGCCATCTAGGATCTATGCTTCTGATACCTTTTTACGCGTTGCGTTGGTTTTAGCCACTAATGGTTTAAGTATAGCAGCTCATCCATGAATATTTGCTTTATGGAGCTCTCGGCGGACAGTGTCGATAGATACATAGTCTATAAGATGACTCTTGAGCTCTGCAGTCAATTTAGCAGCAGTAGTATCATGATGTTTTGATAAAAGTCTTGTTAGTGTAAGACGATCTCTGTCATTTAGTTTTGACATTCTACCCCATTACTTTTACGTGATGATGTCTTTCCATGTTTTGTATAGGCTGTCATGACTGTTGAAACAGTTGCTCTTGAAATGTAAATAAGTTGGCTGCCTTGTTTACTGTTGCTCCAGCTAATCGAGCCCCAACAATCTGCAATCTGGAACTCTTTCATTGAAAGTCTACCTGTGCCTCTGAATGCAAATACCAAGTATGCACTACTCAAAAACTACTACTGATGCCTAGTTAGTAATGAAGGCGCAAAGTCAAGCGCGACACGTGCTATACCTGAGTTGTTGACCGTCAAACATAACCATTCTTTAGCTACCGCCGTTCACATTATTAAACCTATCATCTGCAGATGACACATGTTAGAAAAGCGTCGTGACATCCTGCGACGAAAGGAACGAAATTTTTGCAACTTATCCAAGGGAAGGATTTATAGAGAGCTGAAATAAAGGGTAGATACTGTGGAAAGAAGCATAAAAGACTTCCTTTTGGTAGTGAACAAAGTATTCAAGAATAATTTACGAGTGTGTGCTACTGTAAGTTTACGGTGTATTATAATATTAAAACAATATATACACTGTCTCAACATTAAAAGACAAGACAGTAGATTTCCATTGGCTCAAATTTCAAAAGAAAACGTGTTGTTCTGTTAAAGTCGGATATTTGAGGTTTTTGTGCTTATCGTGCACTAACCAATAAACTAAAGGTCAAGAGGCAACAGTATATTTCTAGTACCTTACATTAAACTAAAATACTGATCCGTTTTGAACCTTCTATCTTTAATAAAATGGGCTTTAAAGTATTTTAAATCAATGATTTACGGATAAATCTATACTTTTGTAGTAGAAAAGTCAGACAACGAGAAATGTATTTGTCATCGAGTTTACGACGGGGACCAAGCAATGGAAAATATTGACAAGGGTTGGAGAAGGTGTTGAAAATAAGTCGGAGTCCTGCCGTTCCTAGTATTCATTGTTTATGACAAGCAATAATCATCTATTTATTTTACCCACAGCTGCGAGGCAGCAAGCAATGTGCTACGGTAGAAGTTAAATAAGTTTCTAGGGAAGCCAGTACCAATGGCCACGCCCGCAAATGTTGCCAGCTTTGGTGCTTCGTGACGTAGGGGATCGCGAGCTCCAGTCCCACCTTGGGCATGAGTGCTATGGGGTGTTCTGTGTTCGTGTTCTATCTTCGTATTTCTCTCTCTCTCTCTCTTGATGCCCGATTAGGTCAGACCTGAATGTACGTTAAAAATGTTGTAAGGAAGTGTGTATAGCGTGCGAAACTCTGAATTGTTAATGTAGGTTATTTTACGTAAATATTTATAGTCCTGGAAGGAGAAGCTTGGAAGAGACGAAATGTAGCTAAAGTAGAATAAGAGCAAAATAATAAAGGATCTGTTGGATTATTCAAGTAAAATTAATTAGTAAGCAAATAAATGAAAGAGCCAAGGCTACCGGGTGTTCAACAACAGTACTGTATAAAATGAAAAAGAAAATAATAAAATTATCTGTAAGGACGATATTAATATAGAAAGCAAAACTGGTTAGGGAAACAAAAGCACGCAAGGTTAATGCAATACAATGGAATAGCCTAAAACACAGTAGGCGCTTCGCTCATCTGTGCTATTTTAAAGTATTCTATCGAGTGTAATTTTGTGTTGAGTAAACAATGCTTATGCCTTGCAGGATAAAAACTTCTACCATTTTATGTCTCCTTATTGATATTCTTTTATGCCTATAAAAGTGTATTTCAAATAGTACTAAAAATATAAGGAGGAAAGGTAAAGTGCAGTGAAAACTAAACATCTTTACTATAACTATAAATGGCAGCGGATATATTTCACTGTTTATTGAAGTATAATTCACAAGGTGACATTGAATTCGTAGACGGAACACACCAAATTTTGAGGCGTACCTGAGTACAGTACATGTGGCAACAGTGTGCTTCATTTAACAAATATTGTCTTTTAAGCATGAGACCACTCTAATTGAGAGTGTGTCTTTTAGTTAATGTTTAACCAACGAAATGGATTCGTAATATTAAATTATGTGAAATTACTGAATTTAATGATACACTTTTATTCAAACTAGGATAGCCTCCAGAGACGCTGGCACGGACCATTTTCCGAAAGATAGCCGACATGCATAATCTAGGGAATACGATGAGTGGAGCTCGAGAGAGAGAGAGAGAGAGGGGGTTAAAGGTGTGAAAGGCTGATTGTGTGAACAATTTAGCGTTCATTTGTAGAAAGATAGTGGTTTATGTAGGTATATATGATGCATAACATAAGATATGATAAACCCATAAGCATATGTAGATACACTATAATCTGCAACCACTCCTTGGTCATTAAGTTACACAGCAGTTTTATTAGCATCTACTGGCGAAAAAGTGCATTGCTCAGACTAGATACATTTCGTTGAAGTTTTTACGATATCATTCGCTTTAACGCAGTTCACATAGGGTACTGCTTTTGCCTTTGAATAAACCGCTCCTTGTCATCTATACTCCGTGATGTGAACAAATCAATTACTGTATTAGATTATATACTGCATGTATTGAATTACACCGGATGATATGGATATAGATGCCAGTATCTTAGAAGACTATTCCCTTTATAAACATAATTGAAAAGAATAATGGTATTTTAATTACATAAGCAGAATAAACAACATGTTTCTCTATCTCTAATCATCACATAATTCAAAAACGAATCGACAAAGGCAACTCAAATTGAAGCCTAACTTAGATGTGGAACAAATCTATATTTTTCAATGCTTGGCTTTCTTATATTTCTCATTTTGTAAAATGTATAATAACTTACATAAAACTCATGATTTATGCTTAGATTATAACAGTAGCCGTTGTAGCTGTATAACTAACCACATGCGCACCTCAGACGGCCATATTTAAGTCTTAGCCATTCAGACATTCTTATCTTTGATATAAGGATTATTACCAAAGTTTTCATTTCCTTGAGAAATTTTATTAACAATAAGGTGCTTAATTACTCTGGGCTATCAAATGCTGTGTTCTATTGCATTTACTTGAATATTTAGGTAAAAAGACCTATTTTTACTTAATTCGTTCTCCATGAACATTCAGTACCTGAGCGGTATTGATTCTAACGATTATCAACTGTTTGTTACATGTATTGGATATTTGCATAAAGTGCATGACAAGTATATGTTTTAAGTTAGCGAGCGAGGTGTGCTGCTCTACGAGTGCGACTCACTTTTGGAAGGTTAATAGTTTGATTCACGTGGCCGGCATTCCTGAACCATGGGTAGTTTATAGCGATTTTCTCGGATCGCCAGGTGAATGTTGGGAAGTTCCTTAGAGCTCTAGAATTTTCCTCTGTACAATTTCATGTTCCCATCATTTTCCTGCCATCTTTTTCAGGGTTGAAGAACAAGTGACAGGTTCGGCGGTTGTAATTGTGTAGTGGTAAAGCGTTTATCCTGGCATCTTCATCGGTACCCTCGATCAGGATCCGCCTTCCGGTCTTACGTTGTCGGATTCCCTCGGGGCACGTGAATGGGACCGGGCGGCGTCCGATGTGTTGCATCTGTAACCGTTAAGGACCCTGTTCATTCTTGCACCCATCCTGATCCAGATCTGATCGCTCTTCGGGTCTCTTAGCTCATACCTCCATGAGGTCACGTAAGACGCAAAGGGCCTTAAGTGTCAATGTGCAAAGATCTGCCCCAGTGTCTGGGGATCCCATCCGTGTGTAATTTAAATTGTTTAAGTTAGAGTGTTTTTTTTTTGTTTTTTTTTTGTTTTTGTTTTTCATTCGGTCTTAAATGTATTGCGGCTGTTACTGCTTTTGTTAAACATTTAACATTCGAAAATACTTGAGACAACTGTTTCAGATATTATAGCAGCATTAAGGAACTTAATATTGTTACCATAATGCAGTAACACCTTCACCGAAACATCGAAGTTGTTGGCATGGTCTGTGGCGGACTTGATCTTAACCCACAAGGGCAATTTTCCCCACCGACCTGAAAGCAAAAGCGCGCTGTAACAAGTTGGCTCTGTATTTCACAGCTAAAAAGCTCTGATTTTTTACACTGTCTTTTTCTATCCACTATATTTACTAACATCTTGAATGAACTGCTCTTGTATAAGTTTTTTTTTCTCTATTTATTTCAAGTTACTAATTGCGATAATCTCTTGCATAAATAGTTTCGCTGTACATCTTTGATAGGTGCAACCGATAACCAAATGTTACAAATTGCGTCGTTATAGGCTGGCCTTGAAACTGCATGTCCTTTCCACAAGATCGCAAGAGACAGAGTCCAACCCAATGCGTGCAACTCCCTTCTACGAGGTTATCAGGTGTTTGGCCGATAAACTTCTGGTAACGCCAAGGCGCTAGGCGTTTGCAGCGCCCGCATTATCCCCCCATACACGGATCTTTTTCTGAACACGCTTTCTTTATTCAGAAGTCTCAAAACATATTTTCTAAGAAATTTTGGCACACAAATATTCTGGAATACAGTGTCTTACATAATGTGCATAGTTAAAGGGAAACTAAAATTATTTTCACATATTATTTTTATTTTATTTATTTAGTTTTATTGCAAAATACTCATCGAAGAGCTGCTTCTTGTTTAAAGAATGTACTCCCTTTCTTCCAGTGGTGTAGAAAATGGAACGAAACTTAATTACATCTCTCATGAATGTTTTTATATGTATTAACGAATTCCGTTCCCTGTTGGAACACGTTGATAGGTCTTACAAAGCGGAATAATTTTTGTAACGCAGCCGCCATCCTCCGACGTATCGTTACAGAGTTATTTACCCCTGTAAGAAGCATGGGAGAAACAGCCAGAACACTTTGACTCTGTTTACTGCCACTAAATCAAATGTCAACGCCTGCTTCTTGCCCCCTTACGTCTGGTTGGTAGGTCTGAGACGCTCAGCCAAATTTAACTCAGTGTTTGTTTACAAACAATGTCAAACCACATGATGTTCAGCCACTTCTTGTCCAACATGATGGCGCTCCAGCGCACTTCAGCCAGGCTGTACGAAGACATCTGAACAACTACTTTGGGGAGCAATGGTTAGGAAGTGGGGTGCATGTTTCATGACTACCTGGATTACCAGACTTGAACCCTTGATTTAGTTTTATGGGGAAATGTCAAGAATGACGTGTATGTCACCCCAGTTGAAAACAGGGAGGAATTGATTATCCGAATTTTCGTTGCTTTTGAGGAAGTTCGACATGTATCTGAGTTGTTCGAATGAGTCCGCAATCACTGCTACAACGGTATAATGAATGTAATCATATTGAGGGTAGACACTTTGAGCACCTTCCATACTGAACTGTTCTCTGATTTTAGTTGCGTGACCAGCCAAGTATACAATGCACCAGTGAGCAAGCTCCAAAGCAAAGCAAAGCAAAGCGTCGTAGGATGGTAGTCGCTGGAAAAGAAACAACTTCCATTCTGTGAAATCTTTCTTTCCTCAGAGTTTGTTGCACTTTTCTTTTTCTTTTTTTAGCGCATTTTTTTTTATTAATGGCATTAGTAGGATTCTAGTGCCTCTTTGGCATATTTTCTTCTTCGTATATGTGCGAGTGAGGCATCACAGACACAAAAGAAAATGGTTTTACTTAGGCATTTAACACGTCAGTGCGGTTGCTTTCGACGAATAATAGCTTACAGCAATTGCGAAGACATTCGCTCTTAAGCTAAAAAACCTACTTTTATCTAACCGATTAGTCAGATATGTTCTGAGTGTCAGGTACAAAGAATCCGTTCTCGTGATGTACATCCTGTGTTAATTCACATCACTCACATTCTTATCTTTCATGTTGGTTTATTATAGTAAACCGCTAGCATTGCTGGAATTAAATCCGTTTTGAAAGTTTTATTTTTCTATTGTATCTAAATAGGTTTTACTGAGCGATTCAGTCTCACAACAGAATTTTCACTTTTCTAAATATGTGAACCTCATTTGCCTTTTTTGTACGAAATAGCAGATAGAGCAATAGAAACTGAAAAGGAGAATCTGTCGCACTTTTAATCTGTATGAGCGTACAATGTGACAAGAATGTACTGAAAAATTATACAATCTTTCAGAATGCAATAATAATTAACGTGCTACCCGCAGATACAGCACACTAATATAGAGGCTGTGTTGTTCTCAATAAAGTTGTTGAAGCAATGTTCAGCGACATAAAAGAAGGTGAATGGTAAACGCTGTACCCTGTTTAGAAAAAGAAAATCACATTTAACTTCGTAGAGCTGTCAACGAGACCACGCCTTGTTTTCTTGTTTTACATTTCATTTGTTTCCTCTACCGGACAGCCTATTAGAAAAGCACACTATAGAAAGGGGTAATTGTAGTGTCCTGACACTTATCTCCTTCAATGTCCATCAATTGTATCACTGAGTCAAGATTCTAAGGCACATGCTGTCATCACCAGCCTAATGAGTTGTGTGCACCGTGCCAAACGTCCTGAGGAATTTCTTGGCGCTCACTAAGCGTATACCTGCAAGATTTGTGGCATGCAATATGGATAGCTTCCAAGATTTAAACATGTGTTTACTTCTCCTGTGGACATGAATTATACAACTATGTAATATTTATAATCTGCCTAATGTTAACAGTTGGCATATTTTTATCATGCTCTTATTTCAACTGATTTTCCCGATGAAATACAGGCCGAAGCATCTTCAGCCAGCATGCGAAACAAACAATGAATATGGACATATCTTGGCAGTTTTAGAAGCAAAACAGAAGAGTGTTGCAAGAGAAGAAGTTATATTCTAGGTATAACTGCTGTAGATCACAAATACCGACTGCAAATACAGAAGATACATATTATATTCGCTGTTTTCATATTTCTCTTAGTCCCGTTCTGTTGTTCCTGATGCAAAGATCTTGCTTTACAGCATTTTCCAGCTTAGAGAAGTATATATTAACGCCTAGTGGATTGCCCACCTACTTCTTCATAGTATGTAGATGTTTAGCTTAGCGTTAAAATCTTCTCCCACGCTGAAACCGCTTAACTTGCTACCTGCTGCCAGCAACAGCAAAACAGAGTGTCAAACAGAGTTTGCTGAGATTATTTCTCTTTTAGTTTAACGAATGGTGAGGTTAATTGCAGTTTTGTGACCATAAGTAGCCGAATGTTTTCGTTTAGGAATTAACATGAATTTTGATAAGACGTTGAAGTGTAAACACTACCAGTATGTGTAGTTCCTCTGTGCAATAGGATAGTGCATACCAACAGCAAATTATTTCTTTATGTTCCCTCTGATAAAGGAACCTGACTTCAGAAAGAAAAAAAATAATTTTGCCACAGCGAAGAAAGGTCAACAGTATCTCAGAGAAATCTATACTGTTTTTTCCCCCTTCTGTCCTTTTACCCCAACTTTAACTGTGTGGTGCTATCGGCGGCATTTCCCTTTGGAACATTCTACCTATCGGCAATGGTATTAACTCATGTACTGATGTCGTTAGTTTTCTATTTACTTTAATTTTAATCATTAAGTCACACACACACACACACACACATTCATGGTCAAATTCATACTGCCAGACTCTGGAAATATTAGGAATAATCGGGGCAAGTGAAATATAACTACCACCCCCCCCTCAGCGGGACACCATGCATAGCAGGCAAGTTCTAATTCCGATGTAGTCTTACAGTACCGAGACCTCCGACAGAGATGGCCAGAGCAATCCGATATTCAGAGGCTGTGACGTCACCATACTTGGTGCTACGGATTGTGGGAGACGTATATGACGTGTATAGCGTCCTTATGACGGAAAGATTTGTTTTTAGTTGCTTCTTTACTTAGTGTATTATCTTATACGGAATGCTGATTACCAATTCTAAAATATAGCTCACTGTTGTTTGGTGCCAAACTGCAATGGCAATTACAGAAGTGGCCCAAAAACCAAAGTATTCAGTTTTTCAAAGGAGTCTGAACTTAAGCACATATGGATTGGTGCAATAAAAAGAGATTTTGTGTCAACACCATACAGTAAGTTAAGTAATTTTTTGTCATATATTTACCTTTGATTTAGGTACATATACATATTTTGGTATTGTACTATTAAAACAAAATTAAAACTCTTAACGCTAGTGGTAGTTGAGAGGTTAAATACATTTTATTTCAAAAATGTATTTCCATAGCTATATAAGTTCAGAATAAGTAGCTATATTATCTTTAGGTTGTGAAGTGTGATTAGGTATCTACCTGTAAATGGACATTTAATTTAGCCTATTACTTGTTGCTTATCAAGGGGATCAGAACCTACAGAACTATTTGATATGGCACTGTATGATTTTACCCTCACATGACAGTAGCAAATATTGTGACAGCAGCACATTTTTCTCCTCAGTCAATATTTTGCATTTAACTTTTTACTAAGAAACAAAAAATAAATACAAATATGAACTGAGAGCTCCCCTTCCAAAGAAATATTTATTTGATATTTAGTTTGAAAGTGCATAACACTTTAAAGACTATTGAAGCAGCAATATTGAAACTATCTAACTTTATTGATCAAACACGAATGAGTTTGAATTTTCTTTTCATGCACCTTGTGTACTTGCCTTAACAAAGAAAAAATGTTTTAACACATTTTTCTTTGATTTAGTAAGTTAGGATAAATATGGGAGATCCAATGGTTAGAGTAAGATATTAGAAACATTTAAAACATATATTACAGTAATAATTTTTGGAGTATCCCCCTTCTCCCAAAATATGTTGCTGTTTTCAAATATTCTAACTACTAAATTGGAAGGAAAATTAATAAGCATGTTTTGGTTGGAACATAGAAAATGGAACTTTTAACACATTCAAGTTTAAAAACAATTTCTTTGTACTTATAAGAGACATTTTAATCTTAATGCCTAATATTAGCAATTATGACCTAATTTTAGCTGTTTGATTCTGCCACATTCTTTTGAAAACTTTGCAAGTGAAACTGTTTCAGTTAGCTAATAAAACATTGAAGATATGTAAATTTTTTTTACAGGAATATCAGATGCCAAGCTAAATATTTTCCCTTATCTAATAAATTATTGGATATATGTCAGGTTTTTTTATTTATTTTTCTACAGGAGTGTCAGGTGGCAAGTCAAACTGTTTCACTTATTCAATAAACTATTAGAGATATATTAGGATTTATATTTATACAGCAGTATCATTTGGAAAGCCAAACTGATGCGCTTATCTAATAAATTATCATTAGAGATATATTAGGGTTTTATTTATTTTTATACAGGAATACCAGCTGGAAAACTAAGCTGATTCACATATGTGACAAAAATTACCGGTAGAACAATCGTTGTTGCTCTTACTATTCCTTTGTTATATAGGTACCATTTATTTTTTATTTTTTTGTTATAAATCTAGAAAAATCCACTTTCAAAACTGTTAATAACACAACATTAATTATCTCCACCACACATTAAACAGAGATTACTAATCACTCTCTCTTCTAAAACGTAGATAAGTTTCACGTTATAAGCTGCGTATTACCTGACGAACGCTAATGTAAAAGTTGGGAGCTGTTTGTTTGTAATGTGATATTTGCCACTATTGATATTGTTGCGTCAAAATATATACACACAAAAATGCACAACTTATCTAGTTAACGTACTCTTAAATTGTATAATTAACCTTTATATACATGTTGTACGTATTGTAATGTGTTCGAGAGTAAGGCCTTGAGTTCGAGCGGAGTGAAGAGAAACTGCTATAAAAAGAAAGTATAATCTGGACTTGTTTTTATAATAGAGCACAGTGTTTGGGTCTTTAGAACAGTATAATATTCCTAGAAAGACCCCGAAATTGTAGTGGGTAAAGAACGTTTTGATCGTACATGAATACTACGTTCTCGGGCTGAAATTCAAGCGACGACTGGCGGAGTTAGAATCACCAGCGGTGACGTCACAATATACTGCTTTGGCCTTCTCTATCGGAGGTCTCGACAGTACCCAGCCCTCTGCCATCTGGCAACACAAAGAAAGGTATATTATCCTAGACGCAATAATCATCTTATAATGGTCTTATAATTGAAGAAGCAACAGGAATACTTTTTCTTTCCTTGTTAAGCTTTGCCACGACTTTAAATTAATAACCAAGTTCATGCAGTATTTGATACCAACAGCAAAAAAGCTCAAATTTATATTTTAATAAATCGCCTATTTAATCGACAGTAAGAGAGTTTCTTTTACATAACACATTCTGCTACCCTGTATTTAGTTTGCTATTCTCTTGTTATTTTTTAATTGACTTGATCTCCACTGACCTCTCTTCTGTTACAGATTTATCTTAATTTTCGTAAACTACTTGGAATTCCTAAACTAGAGGAATTGCAACTGACTCTAGCGAATTAAACATGACAATTATAAGCAATAAAAAAAGATTATGGAATTTGTATTAATGTATTAAGTACAAAAACGAAATTTCCAATTAATTTTTAAGTGCATTGTACAGTGAGTGCTTTGTGGTTAGTATTTTTACTGGTTGTTTACAATTTCTCGCACCAGCTCTCCAGAGTCCTAGTGTATGAGTAAATTGGAGCCAAAACTTCAAGGAACCCTTGTTTAAATGTAACTCAATTTCAAGTTATAATCGTAAAAATGTAACCAATACTACATCACAATTTAGCACAGTACCCACTTTTCAGCTTGCTGCTGATAACATACATGCGGGCTGGCCCGGCTACCTGACTAAATATAAACTTGCCGCGTTTCTCCCTTCCCTTTCAATCCTGCACTATCATCAACTAACTTCGGCGCAGGCAGCTGAAACGGAGGGGATAAAAAGGAAACAAATTGTCATTTTGCCATTTAGCCGGCCTACCCCATTTGCTTTATAAGCTGCAGACTGACAAGAGTGTTGCCCAAACTGTATAGAAAAGGCATCCAGTCAAAAATTCGATAGCCTTGTATCACCGGAAAGAATCTGTTTTAGGAACCTTTGAATCAAAAAAAAACAAAAAAAAAACAACATTTCTAGTAAAAGGTCCGTTTATGTGTGTTTGTGTGTGTGCCTATAGGCAGCATAACTCAAACACGAGGGTATTCAACTTTAACATTGGTATTTAACTTAAAACATCTTCCAAGATTGCAACCCGTAGATTTTCAGGAAAATTTGCCCCTTCAACTACCTTTTAAAGAGAATATTTTCGAAGAATTTTATTTTCTCAAAAATGTATTGTGACGATTTTGATTAAAATACCTTATGTTCAAGATATTTTCATGACAAATGAAATGTATAGCTTGAAATTTCGGTGAATATCCTCAGAAGACCTCTGCATTTTGGATGAATTTTGGTAAACCGTAAACGATAGACAAAATCTCACATCGGAAAAAATGTAGGCGTTTTAACAGACAAGTTATGTCGTATATATTTTTCTAGGGATAAAAATTTCCGAGATATTCGTTGTTATTTGTCTCAATTTTTATAATACATCTTTTCCCAAACAGGGAATCGTCCGTGCTTCTTTTGGTTTACTCCTGGCCATACAAAGAAGCGAATTTCAAGGGCAATCGCTTTAGTGACAGCTTTTAAAGCATTTGAATATAGATTTAGCCTGATGTATTTTCCTTAGTTCGCTTCTCTTAATAAAGAACAAAGTAATAAGGTCATTCTTCTAATGTTTATCGGAATTAGCATTAAGTAAAAAGGCGAAAAAAACTTCGTAAGAAGTTTGTTTGCAGAGCAGATACAGAAATACATGTGAAGGGAGCACATCAGATGTTTATAAATTTAGTTTGTATTCCCAGCAAAAGTGCAATACAATAATATGGAATCCAAGATTCTGCCTGTATCGTTGTTAACGAGCTTATAGGGTTATTTTCCAAATCGTTCACCCTGTCGTGTAATAGTTTGTGGTTTTGCTTGTTACCGGGGAGAGCGGTATTCGAACCCATAGTGGTCATTATTTTAATGTATTTTACGAAGCCTCAAATTGATTATGTGATTGAAGGTATGGCTAGGTTTTTTATTTTAAATGTACTGCTATAATTGAGCCTTCTTAAATCGTCTTAGCTGCATCGGCATGCTTACAGAAATACCAGAATTGCCTAAGATATCGTCACAAATTAAACGAATACGAAATATACCACTAAAAGTAAACAAAATCTTGGGCAATCGTAAAAAAGTTTACAACGCAACCTATTCCACAATGCAACATAAAAAATTACCCGTTTAGATAGGCTAACAAAAGGCAAACTCCACACCCGTGCATATAACAAACGACATATCACATGTGTTAATAGTACTTAAATGATCAGAATATAAGTGAAATCCTTAAAGAAAGGCCATGTTACATTTTAGTAACAATTCTCCAATGTTTTTTTTTTTTTTTTTTTTTTTTTTTGCGAATTCCGTGGTGTATCTAAAATGTTTATTCAATTCCCACCTTTAACTTCTCGACGCCCTCCCCGGATTTCTGACCTCTTCAGTTGTTTTGGTACGAGCGCTGCGAACCCCTGACACAGGTGGTACTTCTAATGTTACTAGAGGTTCGCTGGGACGAACGTCTAAGCGCCCCCGTCAGGGAGCTGTTCGGACTGGGTTGGACTCGGCGGGAGTAGTGGTTACCGATAGCCATGGGAGATTGAATACATCTGGGCAAAACCTAGGCGGATTTATGAGGGGCCTTAATGTTCTCCAATAGCTAGTCTAGAGAGCTTTGTAGACAGATAGAAATTGCCGCTGTTGAAGGATTCGGTAGTGATCCCCTTATGGGATTGACACACATAGGCGGCGTATCCACTTCTGCCCTTGTGAAAGCTAGGGACTAGTTATATAAAATAGGCACCATCCTAATGGAAAACACCATGGAATTGTTCCCTGTGTAATGTGAGGCATATCTGAGTAGTCACACCCTTGTTTCCTGGTTTAACTTCTAACCCATAGTAGAGACATTCGCCTCAGTAAATAAATGTATGTTTATTTATTACGTTTTTAACGATGTGTGTATCCTTATGTATAAGTTGTAACTAATATGAGACACAACCGTATACTCGCATTGATTTCAGCATTCACGTATATCAGGTCTATAGAAGTTAGACAATAGTGTTATACAAAGGAAAATTTTCTCTTCGGTCGCGAATAAAACTACAAATCTCATTAACAATCCATCAACAGGCCGCTAGAGGTATACGCAACAAGAATGTAAATTTTCTGAGAAAGCGAAGGATAAACATGAATCAATTACTTATAGCAATCTCACCAGGTTGTATCTTTCAATGAATAACCCACACCTTGCATTCTTCCCTGTTTTTTATTTTACTGAGCACAAAAGCATTTTGTCTTAAATAACCATCTGGAAGCTTATTATTCTACGAAGTTTTATATATTGACCTACCTTCGGACACGTTGTATCTTTTCATTCAATGCCCCATCCATTTTCTTTTACTCTTCCTCATTATCACTTTCAGCTACGTTCTTTCTTCATAAATGAATTCGAGATGAACTGGGCAGGTAGCTAGAAAGGTAGGTAAGACTTGAGGGACTCGCACTGAACCGGTGAAGCTATTGTACCTTAATTCTGGAATTGGGTGTCCCCATGAGGAGAGAATGAGTTGGGAGCAGACACCGGATGACCGCAGACAGGATCAATGTCACAGAAATGATAGTGTTCTTACACATACCAGGCTGAAAATCCCCGAAAGTAGAACATGCAGACTTGGGGCTCTACCTTAAGGGTAATGATGATATTCTGGCAAGCAGCCAAAGGTCAGGGGCCGGAGAAATTTCCAAAAACTATACTTTTCCTGACACGCCACATTAAAGCAACCGAATTCATTCCCACCCCTGAAAGAGACCAAGGGCCAAAGGATGAACGAAATGCTGGTGGAACAATGTCGTGGGACAAGAAATTTGGGAATGAAAAAACAAATCACTGCAATATTCGCCTTGCAACCCAGGGGGGAAAAAAAGACACGGATCAGAGTGTGTAGTCGCTGGGAATAGAGCCCGGGACTTGCAGAATTCCAGCCGCACGCGCTACAGTGGCACCACCTCGCTCAATGGGAAGACGTAATGCAGATATTTAAACTATTCGGATGTACGTAAATAACAACATTACATGCTAAGAAATTAAATAGACCAGAGTAGTGACAATAAATCCAGTAACAGACAAATAACGAGTTTCGGAGAACCGTAGAAGAAAGAATCAAGGAGGAGATGAGCGGAAAGCTGTTTGCGGATTACGGCGCGGTACACAGTTGTAAATTCAACGCTGACAACAAATGAAGAAAACAACTTATTTTAAATGTGAATACTGAAAAAATGAAACGTATGAAGTGGACATACAAAACTAATAAAAAATTTGGTTTAGAAATAACCGAAAAAATAGAAAAACATTATAACGATTCCTATATTCAAGATATTATTGTAGTCAATTTCATTTATGCTCATTTTCAGTATTTATTTCGAATATACCATATTCATTTGTCTTTATAATTGTTTTAAACCACATATTTTATTCAATTTTTGAAATATATTATTATTATTATTATTATTATTATTATTATTATACTCAAAATCTCAAAATGTATTTATCTGCTAATAACAATATTTGTAAAGCCTAATGATTCGAAAAATGTTATACAAATCAGCTATGTTAAAATAACTGAAAAATACTCATGTAATTAAACTTATTTAGGTCAAATTATGTACACACTTTCGTAATAGTAGTCATTACAGAGTTAGAAAATCTGATAGCTAAATTTTTTGTCATTTATTTGGATACTGTGTTAAAATAGTTACAATGTTTTAATGTTTTTTCTAGAAGTTAACAGCAGAGAAGCCTTCAAAGCTTATAATAATACTAGAGGCATTCAATAAGCCCTTAAAACTCCTAGAAATAACACGTGGAATAGAAAACGTTTGTATTTAGTAACAGTCGTTTCTTACTAGATGGCAATTAAAGTTTCAGCTATATCCATCACGTGGTTTCGTTGCCATAGGCTTCTTAGAAAGAGGGAGGAAAACGAGTTTCATGCGGTGATTAAACACCTGTAGTTGAAAGACTTAACAAATGAAAGAGATAAAAGCCTAGTTGAATGAAGTTCATGGTACATCTGTTCCTGCATTCGTCACAATCTAAAATTGGATAAACCAATTTAAATTGGCCGTACATCCACAAATAGTGAACATCGTTCCGGACGTCCCATAGAAGTGACTCCTCCGAAATAATTAACAAAATTCCGGGATGTGGATTTGAGTGATCGACGAAACAAAGTTTGCGAAATAGTAGAGGCCACAGGTATATCAAAAGATACCGTGATCTCAATTTTGCATCAAAAATTAGGTCTGATAAGGTCTTGGCAAGATGGGTGCTGCATTTGCTCTCAATGCAGAATAAATGCATTCGTGTGATCGATTCGGAAGCTGGTGTGGTACTTTTCCGTCGCAATCATGACGAGCTTCTGCGTCGATACATAACTGTGCATGATACAAGGATACATTACTACATTACAGAGACAGAAGTGCAGTCGAAACACTGGGATTTTAAAGACGAACCAGCTGCGGAGAAGGCAAAGGTGGTGAAATCTGCACACCAGGGGATGGCCTCGGCTTTTTTGGGATGCTCGCGGAATCATCTACATGGATTACTTTCAGAAAGTAAGAACGTTAAGTGGAGAGGATTAGGGATCGTTATTGCACCAGCTGAACGGAGAAATCAATAAAAAACGCTCTCATCTGGCCAAGAAAAAGATTCTCTTCCATCAAGACAATGCAAGGATACACACCTGCGCAGTTTCGATGGCGAAAATAGTGGGATTACTATTATTCCGTATTAACCAGATTTGATCCCCAGTAACATTTTTTTTTAACTTCTAAACTTGAAAAAGTGGTCGAAGAAAACGATTCACTAGGTCATCTCTCAAACAGATACCTATTTTGAGGGCCTACTTTATGGAAGGCTTAAAAAACTTGGAGATCCCCTGCGAAAAATGTATTCAGCTAAAAAGAGATTGTGTTGAAAAATATAGTTTAAATCTGAGAAATATAATTGTTATTCTATATTTTTTTTCTAAGGGCCTATTGAACGCCCCTCGATTTAATTACGTTTGGACTATGTTTTAAAATATATATATTGAATGAAAAAGGTTACACTCAGCGTTATAGATGCATCCTGCCCGCACTATTATGACTTAGTTGATACATTTCTATAAGATAACTTTTTTGCAACAAATGTGCATTATAGTTTTGTTAACACACTAAAAAACAAGCTATGAAATATTGTAGAAGGTGACCTCCAGTGAATACCCGCTGATAGAAAATGAGGAGATCGGTATGTCCCTTCAGTTTAAATCTTTCTTCTCTAGTACGAGGCATTTGGGAATTTCATTTAGTGCTTCTTAAGAACTTAATTTCTTCAGGAACCTGAAGACCTCTGTATGTAAATCCATTTATGTCTAAGTACTTCTTGCCGACAGGCATTTACACCATTCTTGAGCGTTTTCCTCACGATTGGGTCGTTTTAGGAGCAATTATGAAGTTTAACCCTAATCATAAAAGACACTATAGTATGTACCTTGCATTCAGTTGACTTAGAAATCTTGTGGTGGAGTACAAATTCGTTTGGTTGGTAGCCTGAGGATCAGAATTGACACTTTTATTATTATGTTCTTTCCATACCATATTGGAGTCCAACTGTCATCGGGATAGCGATTTGCTTTATACATTTGGGAATGTTTCCTTAAAACTAAATTACAAAGTAATGTGACGTAGACTGGAATTAAGGAAATTAGCCGATACTAGACCTCATTTCACTGAAATGAGGTCATCATCGTATAGATAATTATCCTTATGTTTATAGACTCTCTCCATATATGCTGGTCTGTTGCTGTTTGTATTCCACTTTTAACATTAAAGCAAATATAAACGATTTAGAAAGTTCTGGAACTGGTTGATGTGCTCAGAAACTAAGAGAAAAACCCAGTTCCATCTTCTTTGCCAGAGTAGAGTTTAGGATGCCCCACCACTCCCCCTTCGCTCAATTCATTCGCTGAGATGACAAATTATGGCACGATGGTCACTAAACACCAAAGGAATAGCGCAAATTCGAGGAACAGCAGTACATATCCCTGGATAAACATATATACGATCTAAGCGAGATGCGAAAGTTTGACAAGGAAATGTAAATGCTACATCATTGCCATATTTTGTTGCACAGGTATCCTGAAGCTGAAGCTGCGTCACTAGTTGATGTGACATAATGCTGAAGTTGGGCACTCCTTTTTTATCCTTAGCCTGCAACATACAATTAAAATCACTTGCAAGGAAGCACTTCTTAGCGTGCTGTAAATGTGGAGTTAAATCATTTGAGAAAAAAAACCGCTCTAGCTACTGTAGATGTTGCTTACCTGAGGGAGCGTATATATTAATTAACGTCGTATCATCCAGGGTCGCAGATACGATCCTCTCTCAGGGGTCCGTTTGAAAATTCTGTAATTGAAGTCTTTTCTGATAGGCAATGGCCATGCCCCTTCCGTCTGTTCCAGATTGACTTTATAGTTATAACCATAAAGGGCGTTCAAATTATAGGTAGTTACTTCTTTCAGAAAACAAATATCAACGCTATTCACTCCTTTTTATAGTGTTTAACGCCCGCTTTTACTACCATGGCTCCTCAGGTGGGTTATTCACTCCGAGGAATGTGTTGAGTAGTTTCTGTGTGATAAGATTTCGAGATTTCACATTTAAAGTCACTATTGGTCTCAGATAAATCATGCAAAGGAGGCACGAACGCAAGAATAGTACCAGCAGGAACAGCATGGTCAAATGCATGCTATCAAGACTGCGAGCATTACTGGCTGGTGTCACTCTCTCCATCTGAAGGGACCTATGGTGCATTTTGTCCGCGAAGGCTACGGTGACCAGAAAAACTCCTTCCCTACCCTCCAAGAGGAGGAAGAAGCGACGGGTCCGATCCTGTCTTATCGGGCCGAAACGAGAGGGTTGGGTCCTGCTGGTCGCCACCGATGCTTGTAGAGTTGTGTATTACTCGGCAATAGATTGCCTATCATTTCGGAGGCTGTGTTACAGTTCACGTACTTTGAGCCGAGGGTCACGTACAGAACAAGACCCCGGTCACGCACGTGAAGCTCCGTCTTGGATATCAGCAGGTTCGTTGGGATAACTGGTCCTAGAGCGGACCTTTACAGCAGCCTCCGCTGGCGATTGCGCATCACTATGCCCTGGCACTAGCTCTCCACCAAAGTCACGGCTATAACTTCCTGCGTTCCCTCTGACATCTCAGGAATATCATGAAGGCCTGCTTGCTGTTTACGGAAATGCTGAGCGACAATGAAGACACTGTTATTTGCGGGTCGCTCGAAATAGCCGTTGCCACTGTCGTCATTTGCTGTTGTAGAGGCTGTTCTGCCGCAATATTGTACTACTGTTCTACCTCCGTGTGTTACTCCAACTCCAGCTGGCTGCTCCTGGACGATTTTGTAGCACTCGTTTTGCGTGCCTTTGTCCGCTTAAAACTGTGTTGTTCCTTCCACTCGGAGGTGCGCAGAAAGCCGAGTTTACCCATGAAATCGCGGAGCACAGTTGCATACTCCCTATACTGACAAGCATGTTCTCATCCTGAGTTAACTCATCCTGTTGTACCATCCTAGGAAGGCTATACATTGACATTCAAAGGTGGGAAACTTTCACTGTACTGGTCAGTTACCGGAGAAACAACTGCTAAGTCATTCCGATGTCAAACAGCCACCGGACACACATTGGTGGATCGGTGGAGACAGACTTCCTTCAGATTTTCCGTACTATTGCAGCCGTAACATGAGCGAGGCTGTCCAGCATAGGACACGTTAGTCTATAGCTGCCAATTACAGGAAAGCTGGGAATATTCGTCTTCAGTTGCATTTTAACCATGCGCAAACAGTTGAACACCAGAACACGATAATGGCGGCCCCATTGTTCTTTTCGGACTACATACACGGTCCCGTAGCGATGCAGTAATTGCCTTAAGACCTCGTTCGGGATATTGAACATCATAAACACGCAGAGCTAGCGCATTACCGGTCACGTGTTCAATGATCACTTTAGTTATTTCCCCATTCATGTGGGCGAAACTCTCGTTTCGTCCGAGAAAGTATTTAGAATCTTCTCCAACAAGAGGGCTGAAATTGTCCTTTCACTGGCGATTAACTTTATCGTGTCCACTTCTTTCGCATTTAGCTGTAAGGCAGCGCAAATAAGGTCATGAACCTCATACGCCGTCGGCTTCGTTGCATTCAACGCAAATTTAACTCTAATGGTATTTTTCCGAGCGAACATTTCCACATAGAAAGTATTCTGTAACACACACCATATATTTGGCGCAAATACTGTCACAAAGGATTGTAGACAAGACGCGTGAAGTCCCTCTTGCATTCACCCGATGTCACTGCAACATCACTTGTAAACACTAGTGCTTCCTGGCTGCGTCCGCTGGGACCGGTCACGCAAACCAGAGTGACTTAAGGGCGCCAGCAATGCGACTATTACTGCGATACTCAACACAAATTTACTTGTGGTGTTAAAGCAAATTACCAAAACTGGCATTTAAAAGCGCGAGAATAGAGCATGTATTATTTGGATTGTAGTGGTTTACTGCGATACGAGTTGTAACGCATTCAGTATTAAAGTATGAAATGTTGCTTATTGCTCTGTATATCAAGAAAGAAATGTCCACTAATTGCGCATTAAGAATTATTTCTCTGCTTACACAAAACAAGCTTAATGTTTCGGGTTGCAAAACTCTTGCATTGCATTGCGTTGCGTGGTATGTTGCGTGTATCTATGTGAATGCTTATATTGAAAGGCAATCTGAGTGCAAAAGCTTACGCTTACGTTATGTCTGCGTTTGCGTCCCATTGTGATTGTAGCTTAAGTGTTCTTAAGGGGTTTTTTTATAGTGGATATGAAAATTAACACTGTCGCAGTCATACATTTAGCGAACAGTGTGGTAGCCTGTAAGCGATTTTCACTTAGAGGATTACTGAAGCTTTATTTCCCGATCTGTGCTAATTAAACATATATAGTTAACGTAAAATAAGTTAAAATCGGTCTACACTTCGACTGCTGTTCTTTAATGAAGATAAATATTGAATGAAATAAGTCGCAGATGCCGTTCTTCTAAGTGCAATGCAGTAAGCCGGTGTTTATCGAAGAGTTGACTACTAGTTGCCTGCATGGCCACACTGTAAAATTACGTAGAATATGTTTATTTCGACTGTTAACGTTAGCAAACTTTGTGTTTCGAGCTCTGAGGTCCGATTATAATTAAAATAATAATACTAAAAAGAATATTAATGATAATGATTATAATTATGCTTATTATTATTTATTATCCTTATTATTATTATTATTATTATTATTATTATTATTATTATTATTATTATTATTATTATTTGTTGTTAATTTTTATTTTTCTTAGCTATTGCATCCGGTATTGCGTGCGTATGCGTACGTTATCATTGTTCCCATAGCTCACTGACTGTCGCTCAGTAGCACCAATCCTCTTTACAGTGGTTGTGAACAATTTAGCGCGGTAATTCTACACCAAGATTTTTACCAAGAGCAAAATGCCTCACAGACCGTCAGGTTGCGATTGATTGCTAAAGCGTTAGTATCTTTGCTTTACATGTAATTCTACTAGAAATGGTCACTACGCAGATTAGAGGTTTGGTTTATTTTATGTACGTAGCATATATGACTACTGGTAACAACTGAAAATAATGTTTTGTAATGTTTACCTTATAATCTAAATACCATATCCTTAGTTTTTTTACGATTTCGGACTTGTAATGACCTCATCTGCTTCATTGTAGTTTTGTTGGTTGGAGGTTTGGATTTAAACTTGAAACTTCATAATACCAATGTTAATGTTAATGTTAATTAACATTTGAGTACCCTACGTAAATACAGGGATTAATTTAATTCGAGATATATTGTTCGCATAAAGCATAAAAACACGTCTGTCTCCGGTTGGTATGTATGCGGGGGTGTGTGTGTGTGTGAGAGAGAGAGAGAGGGAGAGAGAGAGAGAGAGAGAAAGAGAAAGTTTCTGAATGAAAAAAGTTGCAAAAATTGAGGTTTTGAGGAATTTCTAAATCATAAGTCCCTGTGCGAAGTTAGAAGCGTTTTAGTAAAAATATAATTTTGCCTTCACAATTGTGTGTCAAATTATTATGATATTTTTTAAACTTGTTTACTTCTAGGTGATAGTTTTAACAAAGCTTGCTTATTGGCTTGAAATTTATTCATCCGTTCATCGAAATTAGTTCGTGATTTAACGGTGTAACTTGTATGAAACACCGGTGACAGCGACTTCATATTTTTCTGCAGAAACATGAGCCCCCCCCCCCACCTTTTAAGCAAAATATACTTACTGCTCTATCATTAGGCGTGGAGGTTCTCACACTAAGGGAAAAAAAACATCAGGGATTTGGATGATGCTGTTCTACATTGAAACATTAAAACCATGCGGTAAACCAGAAAGGGTAAATACATTGTGGCAGTGCCGTCCGTATGCTGCGGCCCTCAGGTTCGCCTTAGTATGGGAGTTGGCGCAGTTGGAAGGCATAGAATGCATAACAACATATGAGGTGTGGCGCGGCTATAACCGGAACCCTTGGACCGCGAGATGTCAGCCGGCACCAAAGACCTTGGAATTATATTACCTAGACACACCGTTGGCGCTGTTGTAGCTGTCGTTAATTGAAACCTCTCGCGCATAGGCATCTGAAAGGCGGATCATACGTTTTGCCACATGTTCGGTAGCCTTAAACGGTTTTAAAAGTGAGATAGTTTAAAGGTATTAGAGTTTAATAACTAACATGGTGCTTTCCTATGCTGCATAACTGTACTAACCACCGGAAAAAGAGTCTGACAACGCTTTCCTTCGGTAAGAATAAACGGTAACATTTGCGAATTGTGATCCAAATTCATTCTGATTTATTCTCATGGGTTTCCTCGGCCACTAAGCGAATGATAATTATTTTAGGATTCCAATACATAAACCAAAATTACTTAGTAAGTGGTTAGCTGCTCTGATACGTGAGAAATTTGTACCGTGGGAATACCACAGACTATACTCATTTTGCAATACATTGTTTCCATGAGAGTAAAGGCAAGATAATGCTAAACCCAGAGAAAGTTCCTTCAATATTTAGTTTCCCTTTTCATCTGACAAAGGTAATGAGAACTCTAATTTCATTCTTATAACTGTTTTTATATGTTCATTATAAGAAGGCAGTGCTAAAATATTAGATTCAACATTACAATTTATCCTATATTTAAAAAAGTACCCGAAGACTCGGTTAACTTTTTTTCAAATCTGTAATTTAAGACTGAGCTGGGTGCTAAAAAAGAATTTTGCAAAAGTAGTAGAATATAAAGAACAGTAAGTAATCAGTTCTAATTTTAGTTTTGTTTATAAATTATTTCAGGAAGAACAGATCATATTCTCCTATCTTATTTATCTAATTCAAATATACAAATAATGATAGAAAATATTTACTTAACGTCTTGAATATAGGTTACTGGAGAGGAAGACAGGTACCTAATTTCACGGGTATTTCATTTTTATACTGTACATACCGTTTCTGAAAATCCAGTATGTTTTTTTTTTCTGCTAAATCATTTTATTTATGTGTTTGCTTTTATTTATTTACATACCAGCTTAGGTAATATCGTCGTATTACCACTTTGGCTTTCTATAACAACTGCTTAAATTGTTGAGGGGTACATTAAAACTGTACTTCTCGATTAACTTAACACACATTCAGTATAGCATTCATTAGGGGGCAGGGAATAATGATTATGGAATACGAATTACTTCATCAGCCTAGAATCGAACCCAGTATATTTTGCATTTTTAATTCAGCATTTTTACTGCTTTACTGCAGACACCCTTAGCAAGTCCTATTTATAATTCTTGTTGGCGTTTCTGTGCATAAAGTATACCTGGAATCACTGGAAGAAACTGCGAAAACAGAATACATCCCCACTTGTAAAACACTTTAAATGCAGGTATGTGATATTAAGTTCAATGTTGTTCTTTTTAATTTATATTTAAGGCCACTTTATAGCAACAAAGGCCATCAGCAACCACAATATACTTACAAGATCAATGTACATACAAAATTTAACACAAATATATTACAACGGTGGTCATAAACTTAACTATTTGAACTTTGGTAACAGTAAAATATAGTACATGTAAATTGGTAAACAATTATAATAGTATCAAACTCTGGTTATAACAATTAAATCACATTATATAAAAGACAACATTTGTGATATCTCCATTAACTTGATAATATTTCTGCATCCTTCGGTGGTATTAAAGTTGGAATATAGATCACTCTTGAGGTTTAAGTTCCTTCTGTCGTTCAGTAAAGCAGGGCACTCGAGTATAACGTGAGATGTTGGTACGACTTCTCGGGCTGAACATTTCGGGCATGGATCTTTGGTTGTTTTCTTCATCAGATAATCATGGCTGAGGTTGAAGTGCCCGATGCGCAAGGTAGGAAGGACTTTTTGTTTTGTTTTCTTCGGAATTTAAGGTGTGATATTGCCTGTTCTGTAATAGATTTCCTAATCAGTTGCAGATTTGAGGGCGTCGATTTCCACTGTTTGTCCCAGTGGTCGGCGATATAGCTTTTAAAAACATCTTTTTTACATCCTGAAGTGTACAACTTAATCCAGCTTCAATTTGTTGCAGACTCGTAGCATATTTAGTTGCCGCATCTGCCTTTTCATTTCCGGTAATGTCTTTATGTGATGACATTTGGTAGTCGTTATTGTAGTGATAATATAATCGTTCTTGTATACTTTGAATGAGTGGAGTCTTAGAAAATCTATTAGCAACAACAGTAAGTGTTGACATGGAGTCACAGTAGATCACAAGTGGTAGATTTTTGTGCCTTTCTGTGAATATTTCAATTGCTTTGAGGACGCCCAAGGCTTCACATGAAAAGATGGAGAAGTAATCTGGTAAACGATAAGAGATGGTTTCTGAAGGCGAGGAGGTGACTATGGCGCATCCAAATTTTGAGTCTCGTTTAGATCCATCGGTGTACGCTTTATAATGTTTGTGGTATTTCTGGTGAAGCAAAGAGATGATTCGCAGGATTTCTGATATGGGAATTGTTGAAAAGTTTGGTATTTGTGACACCTCCAAATCAATGGAAGGGGTAAAAGACTTCCATGGAGGGATAGGATGAAGGTTTCTCAAACGAACAGAAGGTTTTTCAACTTGGAATTCGGGTAGTATTCCGAGAGTCTTTCTCGCAGTTGTTTTGGATAACAAGGACGAGAACAATATATTTCTGATTTTGATGCATTAAGAAAACAGTTGTTTGTCGGATTTCTTGGTGAGCAGAGCGTTGAATATCAGAAACTGAGGCACAAATGTTTGCGTCGTAGGTCCAAGGGGAAAAGGCCAGCCTCCACAAGTAAACTGTTGCTTTGACTAGATCTAAAAGCTCCCAAACTTACACGATATGCAGTGCTGATAATGGGATCAAGTAATTGAAGGAGTCGTTTACTTGCTGAGCTATACACTACAGACCCATAATCTAGTTTGGACTGGATGAGACTTCTGTACAAGTTGATTAAGCACTGTGTGTCAGCGCCCCACTTAGGGGATGAGAATATTTTAATGATGTTTAGTCGCGATGCACATTCTGCCTTGAGAGACATAATATGTTGTTTCCACGTATGTTTTTGGTTGAATGTCATAAGGATTTTACAAGTATTCGTTCTACGTAAATTATGGCCACCAATACTGGGAGTAATGTCGGCTTGTAAATCCTTTTTTGTCCTAGAGAAAACCATATACACAAATTTTCTTTTAGATATAATGAAACCTGAATTACTTGCCCATTTGTAGATTTTATTCTAAGATTCCTGAATGATATGCGTAGTAAAATGAATGTTTTCCCCACTGCACAAAATAGGAATGTCATCCGCAAAGAGGAATACTGTTACTGGATGTTTAATCAGGTCACTTAGTTCATTTATAGCAATAAGGAATAAAATTGCGCTCATTACAGAACCTTGAGGAAGACCGTTCACTATTTCCATAAAGGGAGACAATTTATCTTGGATGCGCACTCTAAGGTATCTATGGGCCAAGAAATGTATGATGAATGCTAAGATATTTCCTTTAAGTTTCATGTTTAAAAGAATCTCTATTAACCTAGGTCTGAAGACCATTTCATAAGCCTTTTCAATGTCCAAAGTAACTGCAACTGCTGGTGTTTCAATGCCAGGGTATCACAAATTTCAGTGTCTATATTTACTAAGTGATCACACGTGGAACGAAACGGCCGAAACCACGTTGATAGGGTGAAATCAGATTGTTTGTTTCCAAAAAACATCTGAGGCAACTGGAGACTATCTTCTCCAACAGTTTGCACAAAGTACAAGTTAAAGAAACTGGGCGATAATTTGCTGCTTTGTAGTGGTCTTTGTTAGGTATGGGAATGGGAATAACTATGGCTTCCCTTCATTGGTCAGGAAAGGTTTGACTCTCCCATATCAAATTAAATAACTGCAAAAGATAGTAAATTCCTTTATGAGGAAGATTTTTAAGCAAACTGTTACGGATATATTTTGTCCTGGAACAGAAGGGTTGCTTTTATTTAACCATTGAAGAAGTTCGTCCACAGCAAATGGTTGGTTGAACTAATCTTCATTACACTAAAGTTGAGATTTAACAGTTTCAGTAGAGGTGGTTTTAGCTGAGAATCGTTTAAAAAAAATTGGATCGAAGTTGTTGTTACTTGAATTATTAGCAGAGATGTTAGCAAACAGCGTGATAATAGCTAAGTGATCATTGTATTTTGTACCATTATCATCCTCTAGACTCCTAGAGAAGGAAACCGTTTTACACCCCCTAACTGATTTTATCTTAGCCAAAATAGTTGGGATGGGAGTTTCACTGGTGATGGAGGAGGCGAAATCATTAAAATACTTGGTCATTGTAGAACTGAGGACATAACGTGCTTTTTCCCTAGCTTTTTTATATGCACTGCCATATTCTGCAGGTGTATTTTTCTTAAACTTCCTAAAGGCTTTCTTTTTAGCTTTTATAACTGACGTGCACTCATCATTCCACCACGAAAGTGGCCGTTTGAGCACTTTTGTAGAACTTTTTGGAATGGCAAATTTAGCTGTTGATATAATTGGATTAGCGAATTGTTGAACAATGTCTGTAACATTATTCTTTTGCAAGGACGTTGGCTTAGTTAAACTATCAATATTTTCATTTATATAATGTTGAAATAATGGCCAGTTTGCTTTATTGATGAGCCATTTTTAGTGAGTTTTAAGTCCCTGAAGTGAGGGACTATCCGTAAACTGCATGCTTAAAGGATAATAGTCGCTGTCAGATAGGTATTGATTACGAGACCAAGATATTTTTCCGGCAATGCCATTAGATGAAAAAGTCAAATCTATTGCACTTTCCAAAGCGTTGCTCACTTTTAAGTGCGTGGCTAAACCTGTGTTTAACAGAACGAGATCATCATGATTATCCAGCCAATGTTCAATAATTTGTCCCCGTCTGTCTTTTTTTTTGAAGATTCTCATAAGATATTATGACTATTAAAGTCTCCAACTAGTAGGAACGGCCTGGAAAGTTGCGCAAGAAGACTGTCCAGTTCATTGATATTTAAATCGTGGCTATTAGGAATATATACATTGCAAATGGTAAAAATGTAATTTAACTCTAACTGTTGTGACTTCAAGTGTGGTTTGAAGAGGAATATCATTTAGAAAATGTTCTGACTACGAAATTTGCTACCCCGCCACTCGCAATTTTGGCATTTTGTCTGTTGGAGAAGGATATTGTACAGCCACGCAATTTAGCGCAATAATGTTTTTTTAAAGTTGGTTTCCTGAAGACATAGTACCTTTGGTTTGAAATCATTGATAAGTAGTTTTAAATAGGCTCTTCTTGTTAAAATCCATTGCAATTCCATTGAATCAGATCCATTTTAATTGTATACATGAAGCTTCTAACTTTTTAATTAATCGTGAACATTGGTTTTTAGCACCTTTGCTAGGTAAAGTTTGCAGTATGCATTTCAACATGGTTAATAAGGCTGGTAGATCTTCTGTGAAATCTTTAGCAATGTCGGTGACATTTTTGATACCCCTGGATCTGTCGAAAAGGTTCAAAAGTTAATTTATTGAAAAGGGAAATTCTGCGTCCTGAGATTCAATCATTATCTTGATATTATCCCATACGCTTTGATCTAGATTACTTGATCCGGTTCTCTTTTTCTTTGATTGTTTATTTGACTTTTTCGTTGGTTTTCTTGATCTTTCAGTGCCGATTTCTTAATCAGAAAAATCAGAAATCGTGGTTTCTTATTCACTTTCAGATAAGGAAATATAAGAGGCCATATCTGAGTTTGTGGATGACAACGGTCTCTTCGTTTTTGCAGTGAGGTTGCCATGTTTTTCGGTTTCTATTTTGTTGTCGCCATCCAAAGTGGCTGCCAATGATGTAACTGTAGACTGAAGTGTTGAGAAGTTTGAAAAGTTAGGTGAAAGAGAAGGTAAAGTGAGCTTAGAAACACAGTCAGAACCCACTGTATTAATCGCAGTTGGCTGGAGGGGGGCCTTGGTTTGCATTGTCTCACTAGTACCAACTGTGTTACACGTGGGAGACTGGGGCGTAATGCTGTTTTGTATTATTGCATTGTCACTAGCACCTACTGTATTAGTCGTGGGTGGCAGATTAAATAAATGTTTGTTATTCATTATTGTGTCACTATTATGTTCTATGCTATGTGGGTTTGAATCCTGGTTTTCCGCACAAGGACAGTCTTTTGCTATATGACCTTGCTGTTTACATTGGAAGCAAACAGGAATGTCAGAGGATACATATATGCAATGTGTTAGATTATCTACTAGCACTTGAAATGATTCAGGGAGCTTCTTTTCATCTTCCGGTGCAATGAAAGTTTGCCGGCGAAAACTCAATACATGAGACAGTCTGAGGTCGGAGAAGCCCGCCCGCAAGAAAGACATTGGTGCAAGGGTTTGTGTTCCGAAAGACAACAGTTGGTTCTCTAGCACATAATGTACAATGCTAGGGCACACGTTAGAGAGAATTGTCCTTTTATTACGGGATAATAGTGGTCTAATTGGAAATTCTTGACCTCCTACTGTAATTGCCTTAACTTTGTTTATAAGCTCCTCTGTGATATCCTTATTCCAAGATAAACACACAGTCTTTTGTTTGAGAGTTTTGAACCAAATTTTATGTGAGATGGATTAACTTTAGTAGCTAACTTTTGTACAAATTCAATGCTGGGAGCATAATCAGCTGAATCAATTACAATGGCGTTTTCCTTTTTATGGAACAGCATACTATGAGATGCTTAAGCATAACTAATTGATGACTTACTTGTGCTGGTAGTTGGTTGAGCTCGTTGTGTGATGGAATCCATTTTTAGGTTAGGCAACTCGAAAGCCGAGTTTAAACTGCAGTACTCACAGTTATTATTTACATATGGTACCAAACTTAAAAGAATACTCTAAAGTTAATGGTAAACCACGTCAAACAAGATAAAATATCCAGGAATAATAATAATAATAATAATAATAATAATAATAATAATAATAATAATAACCGGACATTCCTGAGAGTAGCAAACGAGATGTTTACTTATTTCACGGCCTTCTCGATCAATCTAAGTTCAATGTTTGTTTTGTTTAGTTGTGGAATAAAAGTCCGTCCAGTTAGTGAAATTACTTTATTTAACTCCCAAAAGCATATTCAAGGTCTAATACCTGTGCATGAATGCTGACGATCATAGAGAAGGTGTTTTTGCAATTACTGCCCACTTAGGATCCTTATGACGAAATTACAGCTGTTTTAAATGTCACTGTTTTCCCATTACCAATGTGTTGCCCGCGGCCTTGGATGGTTTCTACCCTCCGCTGCAGTTTTTTAATTCACGACACTTACACTGGTCTGCGCAGCCACCGAATTCTTTAGTGTACTATATGTCCATCTGTGTTTAGATTACTGACCGAAAGTGGACTACTGTAAGCCTTCTTGTGTAAAATTGACGTTACATTAAACATTTGTTCAAATATATCTAAAAACCGTAGTTCTGGTTCTCAATAATTTGTCTGAACTAGTTAACAGTATAACAATATAAAGTGTATCGTGTTATTGTATTTATTATTACCGTTCTCAAGTTTATGTTAATATTAAGGGTTATACTAAATAGTGAAGGTCAAATAAGATGAAATTGTTTTACAAATTGAATTATTAAATTAAAGTTGATTAAAATAAACTGTTAATCCATTACTGCCATGGTATAAAGCACAGTTTCACCTATTACTTGCAGTCTCTCATTAGTTCTTCGTCTCTCCTGAACAATTCAGGTTTTCGCTTACCAAGATTTGCAAAAACGGTCCTCAAATACACACTCAGTATAATTGAAATATATATATATATATTTGAAATACTGCAAAAAGTAAATGTAAAATCTAAGGATTAGGTATATATATTTATTTATTTATTTTAAGCTATGTTCAAGCTCTTGAAGTTCTCTTCAGTTTTATGCCAGGTGGCCCAGCTTGCCCATGTTTGACGTACGCAGATATCCCTTCGTGTGTTAAAAGAATTGCAGAATTCAACGGGCCAATTTCAAGTGAAAACCGCCCAATGGAGAACTGGTGAGCAGATCACGCTCACTGAGAGAAGTAAAACAAGGGCACTCTTGCCAGTTTATTACTGGTGGGTTCGACTTGAAATATTCCCGTTGAATTCTGCAACTCTTTTAACACAAAAAAGAATATCTGCACACGGAGGGCATTTGGGCCGCCTGTCTAACCGGATTCTGAATGTATTCTGCAATAGAGCGCAGGCACTGGATAATTAAAATGGCAATTTATGAGTAATAGGAACATCGGTAATGATGCATGCGGAAGATACAGTTTTTGGAAAACAAAATACAGATATGTATGGGGCTGGTAGAACTCTAGATCTACATACTAAGGCTATAGCCCAAGCATACATTCTGTGCATGATTTTACTGCACAGCCATCACTGGCAACTCGCCACTCCCCTGTTTTATAAGCATTGGTTAACTGCATTGCAATCAGGAGACGGGCACGGGCTCTCTCTTTCATTGAATAATAATTCCGTCGGCCACAGCCCATTTGACCTGCACAAAGACTTAAGCATACCAACCGTTGATTCAACACTACGCTCTTATTAATAGACAGCCGTACAAAGAAAACCACCCCAATAATCTGTTCAACTGCATTCCACCTCAACTTCCACCGTCTCGCCATCTACGAACATTAACAAGAGACACACACTTCAATGACATCAAAATTATATTATCTTCTTTCTTGTTTTGGTTTGGTAGTGTTTAACGCCCGCTTTAACTACTTATGGCACCACAGGCGGTGACACTGATGATACATGAATGATGGAGCAACGGTGGAATGCGATGGCGGGAGAAACCGGAGTACCCGGAGAAAACCCGCCCCGGCGCTGCTTTGTCCACCACAAATCTCACATGCGGTCGCTTGGGATCGAACTCCGGCCGTCTAGGTGAGAGGCGCGGCCCCTTCTATCTTGTTTATACCTGGCGACAGTCATAGGACTGCTACCTTACAGAACGTTTCTTGTGTATTTATACATACGTATATAGTGCCAGCACAAGTGTATTGTACATTATGTCTAATAACATTATCTTTAATGAAAAGCACAGCCCATTAGGGATCTCAGTGTACCAACACGTCTATCAGTCTCACGCCGATTTAAGTGCGGCCGAGGTGGGCAATCGCTGAACAAACATAGGGAGGTGATGTGGCCAGTGTCACGCATCGCCCAGCTGGAATTTTGAATTTTGTTATCGGGATTGCTGCCTATCGCAGCTCCTTAATTTCCTCGCGATGCAGACTGTCCCGGCCCTATACCCGAAATCCGCACCCCCATTGTAGGGGAGAAGGAATGAGGGCGCAACTCATTACCAGGAACCAGAACCCCATGTTGTACGTGTGCGCTTATGTGTTTGGCAGTGCATATGCTCGGGCGCGTTGAGTGTGGGTGTGTATTTTACACAGTTTCCACTCATGTTTAAAAGACTAAATGAGTATATTTAGGCAAAAAACTAAAAGAGTATATATTTAAAACAAGCCTTCGAGATAAATTATCTCGATTTTTCTAGACAGGAAGTAAACCTGACTGGCTGAATAGAACTATACGCAAACGCATTAGGCAAGCAACGAACCTTGAAATTATAGATGTACTGAGTTACAAAAATAGTCAAGTAGTCCATAGGCAACACTAAATCTTCTGAACTCACAGGCCCATATGGCTCTGCTTATATGTAAGCAGTTCTGATTCAACGAAAAGGGACTATAACTGTAAGAGCTATGTCAATTCCTAAACTATGAGCCTGTTATGACGCATTGTGGCGTGTCTTTGAGGTACATGTTACTATAAAACGTTAAAAATAACAGGGTCTGCAACCTGATCTACAACGATACAAACTTAGCCATACAGTTTAAACTACAAAAGAAGGGTACCCACAGATATTGGGTGCAGAAGTAGTGTATGCATAGAGCCCAGAGTATCAAAGGGAAACGATTCAAACTGAATGATTACACAGTGGCGACTAGTGGCCAAATTATCTTAGGGCCACAATTTTAAGATTGACTAAAATTAAATTGAGTGTTATTTATTAACGCTCTTTAACTGTCACGGTTCTCAGCGTCACATTCTATTTTGGGTGTGGAAAACCGCTTAATATTGCTCAGAGGCCTCATTATCAGGCTTGAAATTTTTGTTTACGCTCCGTAAATTTAAGACATGCACCAACGGCTTTACTTCCCTTTCGAAGGAAGAGATTTTTACGTCTGAAAAACCAGCCGGGTTTTAAACTGCGACCTGTTACCTCAACACACGGCTGAAGACAGTCTAAATTTAGCGGAAATAAAAACTATCAGTGGAAATGCAATGCTAATTTGTGAGAGACACTACCTTTCGATTTGTAAATCGATCCTTTGCTTGAGTAAAAATACTTCCAACAACTCTTTGGTTGAAGTCAGGAACTGAAACGACCCTGAACCGTCACCTTATTTGTTTATCATGTGTCAACATTATCAGAGAGGTGGTCCTGCTGCAAGTTAATGGATACTGGTCTTTACAGTACCTTATTCACTTCAGTTTAAAAGATTCCAGCCTTAAATACTACCCCACAAGATCTTAATGGCTTATGTATGACAAGTGCATCGTTCACGATGTTTCTTTTCACAAACGAAACTCCCCATTCTCTCAATAACTTATGGAAGCTATCCTTAGCGTAAGGTAAATCATAATCGTAGCATTAACTGTCCTAAGAATTTTCTTTATAAGCAATTGTACATTGGCAAAACATCACCTACCTTTCTTAACAGTGTTCAGGATTTTTTCTCCTCTGGAGACGGGTTTTAACACTGTCGGTTCCTTGAACACTAGCAACTGATAAATCGGCACATTATTCTACAGTTGATTTCGCCAAATTATTCACTAGCACATTCCGATTATGTTTCATTAACACGTGAAACATATCAAGGCACTGTTTTCCCCACTTCTTATCAGTTTCCTCTTAAAGTGCATTTTGTAACTCTCAGAACTCATTTTCAAAAAACATCACCTCTCGCAAGTAAGGCAAGACGTTGACGTCTATAATTTCAATAATTACTCAATTATTGCTTATTATGGATTTTTCTGTTTTCAAATGAAACTTAAAATATAGAACGTTAGTAAGGGAACATTAAGCTTAACTATAGTAACAGATTTTAAATAACAGAACCAATAAAATGTGGTGAATCTATTTCTGGACTTACCGTAGTTTCGACACACTGCTTTTACGCACTGAACGATGGCGCGTGGTCATTCTGTTAGGTTTACCAAGTACCAACAGTGTGCATTTTTACCACATAAACTTTTTTTTATATATTCCGTTTGGGAAGTTTTATATAAATTTTGTTTTCAAATAAGAAGACATTGAAACTTAAGATTTATTACTTGTTATTTAATCTTGCACGTGAAGAGATCTTTGTCTAAAAAATGTTGACACGTTCCTATTTTCTCTTTGCGTATGCGCGGCAAATAACCACAGAGGCTCTCGCCTCCTAAGACATGGTTCCCCCTTTCAGCCTCTTGTACCCCACACCCACAAAATAACTATATCTGAAGGTACTGAGTTTTTCTGCGCAAGCGCACAGGATGGCCACAAAATCGCTTGTGTCCGAGAAACGTGCCCGCCTACATTTCCGACAGCTATCTTTCCTACCGCTCAGCAGTGTTCAAAAATTCACAGAAGGTTTAAATGTATCAAAAATTCGTTATAGATTATAGCATTTTACTGATAATATAATGAAGAAATCAGTGTCTGAAAATTTTGTACGGAGGGCCACTCTGCCCCTTAAGGCTGGCCGCCACTGCGATTACATACTGCAGCACTGTGTTTATATTTAATATTGTATAGCCGGTTAGTCCTGTTTAAGGCACGCAGTAATTTTTCCATAAAGCAACTATATCGACATTGAGCTATGGGTGATGGTGTTAACACGGAAGTGATAGGAAGTACTTGGAGAGGAGACCGAGGAGAGGGGGCTAAAAGCGTTCGAGAATGGTTCAGGAAATAATTTAATGTTCATTCCAGGTGGATGGCAACATATACCAGGTGGGCCACCTTGGTATATTAAAAGAGTTGCAGAACTCAACGGCGTTATTTCAAGTTAAAGCGGAGAATTGTGGAGAACTGACGAGGGCGATCTAAGCTAGATTTGAACGTTCCTGCATAGCCTAAAGAGATTCTTACATCTGTGATTGTGTGTCTGTACCAGTCGTTTCGCAGACAACCAGGTTTGGACAACTTAATGAAATGGTATGTATTTTTACTTTCTCTAGCACGTATGTAAAATGTACATATAGACAGAGGACGTAGGCATTGTATTGCACCCAAAAATTCGATACTAAGGTTCGCCGGAAATACGTGTTTTGAAGACCCCTGAATAAACATAAGCACTTTTAGAAACAGGTCAGTGTGTGCGTGTGCGTGTATGTGTATGTGTGTGTGTACAGACAGCATAATTTACAAACGAAATATTCGTCAAATAAAAAACTTGGCATTCATGTTCGGTATCTTCCAGAGATGCGACACGAAGATAGTTTTTCAGAAGAAAAAATTCCAACTCTCTAAACTAACCTTTACACGGAACATTTTTCGAAATTTCCGATTTCCTTAAAAATGCCTGATAACGATTGTTAATGAAATGCTGTATATAAACATGTTTACATGGCTAATAAAATGTATGTCCTGAATTTCTTGGGAATAGCCCCTGAAGTGCCCTTCATTCCGATATACCGTAAACCATAAGGAATAGACAACTTACTACGGGAATAATGTAGAGCTCTCAAAACGCACATTTTATGTCCGTTTAAGAGATATTTCTTGTTATGTATTCAGTTTTAAAATATTTATACTTTTCTCAAACAGAAGTCATTCGTGATTTATTTATTTATTTATTTATTTATTCATTTACTCCTGGCCATCAAAGTGAACCGAATTTCAATGCACAGAGACAGTATTTACAACACATGATTGTCGTTTTAGCCTAGCAATTCCTTTAGTTCCATTCTACTTTGAAGGAACTAAGTCAGTTTGTAGTAGTGAATGCCGCTTTCATGATTTGTTATGTCTTTACAGGAATTTCTCTCCTTTTGTAGATATTTTATTGTATTTAGACTGTTTCGGGCACATTTATGAGCATTTTGTATGCTCTTTGAAGGCATTTTGTGCAATAGTACAGTTATTTTGGATATTGTCACAGCCATTTTTTGAGAAGTTAAATGAAATTTCGGGCACTGTATAGGTAGTTCGAGCGCTTTGTATGTTTGTTGGCACTTCTCAGGAGTTTTGCCATGTTTTATAAATATTTTCTCGTATTGACGTCAGTTTGGGGTATTCTCACTGTCATGTTTGAATTTTTATCCTCATTTTCAGCACTTTGTAAGCTTTTGGTGTAAATTTAGAAGTATAGTGTTATATATTTACAGTTTTATACTAAGTACTTGAAATAATATACCTCAAGGTGTAGTACTTAGCAGATGTTTTCAGAGCCATTATTTTGTTTTACAGTAATTTCACTGGTTTTGCAATAGTTTACGATATTTACGGTCATTTGCTGTACTTTCACAATCCTGTTGCAGCGTTTCGTAAACTTCCGTATTTTCATGTGCTAGCTTGTGAAGATAGAAGCATAGTATATAGAGTAAGCATTATAGTCATTCTAAGATATAAAAAACTAACCTAGCCTGCGTTTCTTTGCAGATAATACACATTTATTCAGGCTTTTGTTGCTTTTGTTGATATCTCTTCTTTCATCAAAGTTTGTGGTTAGGACTAGAAAACGAGATTTTGTTGCCGAAGTAATAATAGTCAGTATTCATTATACTGTACTTCTGTGTCCCGCTTTATATGCAGTTAATCCAAATTAGGGTTGTGAGATGAGGGCTGTTTCTCTTTTTTTTTGTGGGGGGGGTCTCTGAGACCGCAACTAGAACTAACTTCTAGCGACCGAGTAAACACTTGCTTTTACTCTTCTCTCTGAATCAGGCGTTCGCTGCATGTATGTGAGAGGTAGAGTAAACTTCTATTTTTTATACGTAGGTCCGCAGAGAAAATAAATAAATCAGAATCTAAGTGACGTTCCCTTACGCAGGGTTCAAAATGCGGTAATGACCGTATATATGAGTAAAAATATTGTCATCTTCATTTACCATTTTGTCATTGTGAGGAATCAACATAATTTCGATAGCTTCAAAAGTCTAAACATTATTCTGATGGAACTGTTGAACTCATTGAAGTCCTCACTGATCATTGCCAGTTAATAGTGCTACTTTTCTGCCTTTACATTTTTTATAATAGAACAATCTACATAGAGCGTATACGAGTTAGATCTCAGTCCGACAAACGGTAAATGATTTTTCGGTCGGTTGATCTTTAAACGTTCCCAGAACATTTTGTTTTCTATGCAGTGGTATATATAACTTTTAGGATAACCTGAGGTATCTAGTTGTTCAAGCTTGCGCAGTTTCTGTTGATCAGTTGTAACTTTATGAACGAACGAGGCAGTATTCAGGAGAGGAAACTGAGCGGAAAATATAAATATCCTTAGAGATTCTTTATTTATACTTTTTTCACATTTAAATAAATAAGCCGATAGAAAAGTCTCTTCAATCATTACTGATATTGACTGCCAGATCAATTTTATGACAATGGTTCCAACATCTCTGGCCACATGTAGTTAATCTTTCGTTACGGATATTGTCCCATCTAAGGCCGTGCCGCAGCCGAGTGCTTAGACCACTTGCCTCTCACCTAGACGGACCGGATTCGATCCCAAGCGACCGCATTTGAGATTTGTGGTGGACAAAGCGGCACAGGGGTAGGTTTTCTCCGGTTTCTCCGGTTTGCCCCGCCATCGCATTCCACCAGTGCTCCAACTTAATTTTAGGTACCACCAGTGTCATCGCCTGCGGTGCCACAAGTAGTAAAAGTGGATGCTAAACACTACCCAAAAAAATTGTCCTATCTGCAACTTATCAGCCTTGGATTTTTCACTTTTATATCCCGTATTGGTCCAGGGAGTTTAAAGTTTTACGGATTTTGTAACATTTTTTTTTTCAATTGTGTTAATCAACTGTATATTTTTTACTCTGTCTTAGGAGATGGCATTCTGAGCTCAAGTCACTTCAAATATTTTAGAAACTTGATGGAGCTGAAGAGCAGATGCTGTGAAATATTTTGTTAAAAAATCAACCTTTCATTATACTACGTCAGAATTGACCTAGTCAAAGAAGTTTAGATTAACTAATAGGATTGACTGATTACTTCACCAAATTGAAGAACATTATTTTCTGAATAATTTGGACGGATATCCTTGAGGAGATCAATTTTGTGAATGCTATTTTTAGAAGTCAAATATAACTTTACCGCAGATGAAGCAAAATATAAACAAACTTAAACGAAGCGTGCAAAAATTGAATGTTAATAAGCCCACTTGACCTAAAAAGCCTAAAGGGTTTGCAGATGAACTACGATTGAAGCAGCATTTAGGTAACATACAATAAAAAGGGGGGGGGAGTTTTCAGTTAAGTACAGCCTAGTATAATATAGAATGATCATGATAATGATTATGGATAAATGAATGAATGACAAACACGTCAAGAAAAAAAATTATTGGTCTCGGTGAAAATATCAATTTCCATTCGTTTATTCCTTTTAATAAATTCAAGATTTGTGGTAAATCTTTGACTTCATTCTTGATATGACAAAACAAATAACATAAGAGAATTTGACCTGTTTCCCTGGAGTCTCTCATTAAAGTACCCTAGAGATATGAACAACAAACGGAAAGATGAACTATAGCACCTTCAGCATGTTCTTAAGTTGGCGTTTCCAAATCTTGTGGTTAAGTTTGAATGTAGAGTGTTTCCACTTGCTCTATTCAAACAATTTCAATTGCCATAACCATAAAAATAATAACAGAGGAAAATTAAACAAATAAATAAATATAAATTAAAATATAAAACCGAAAGGAGAACATCTGATCAAAATAAGAAGACATACTACAGGCGATTTCAACAGCATTACCTTACAGTGGTAATTTAAAAGTTAGAGCATGAGCATTAATGGACTATATATTAATTTTATACCTATTATGTATTTCTCTTTCTGTTTTAAATTATTATGTTATATTAACTTACAACTTATTGACCATATATTTAAAGGGGAAACCACAGCTTTTTAATCAAATTATGTTTTACGCAATTTCTTCTTTAAGCTTGTAATACCGAACCAAGAATATTTTTTCCAATAAAGGTATTTTAGTATTCATTTTTCTCTTCAATTTTCAAATATTATTCAGCTTTCTGCTGTAAAGCTCTTTAATCTTTCTTATTTTTTTGTTTCTTCATCTTCCCCATTTTTCTCCTTGACTGTAGTAGGTAATGTATGCTTTCTTATTTCTACGTTATTATTTATTATCTTTAAAATTAGAGAAAACCATTATATTTGCAGTGCATTTTTTGTCCATTTGGCAATTTGTTAATAGTCAAGTGTTAATGATTCCGCATATTCTCGTAATTGGAGTTTTTGTATTTATAATATTTCTGTTTTCACTGCGTTTGCGCCACTGTCGCATATTTGGAACAACTAGCACGCAGTCAGGCTGGGATGGAGTTAGCTCCCGCTCTTCAACTGGTGTACATGAATCCCAACATTAGTAATTTAATAGGTTTGCCAGATAATTTCCCTTGACTTGGAATGTTTTCGTTGCTTTTTCTAATCTTGAATTTTAAGAGTTTTTGAGTTTCAAGGGTTATTGTGGCGCTACAAAATGGTAGCAGTGTAATCTTAGTTTCATGTATTTGCCTTTCTTTGTTCAGTGACCACGGGTGTCATATAAACTGTGTTCATTTTACTGAATATTTCATGTTTTAACGCTTGTGGATTAGCTAAATTGTTCTTCCATTCAAGCGTATATTATAGTTGCAGTTTATTTATGTTGTTATGCTATTCAGAGTATATTTTAATTATTTTAATGCTGAAGTATACTACCATATACTTTATTTAAATGGCTAGAGATGTACTGAAATTGTTAGTGTTGTGCGTAAAACATCGTTTACTAAATTGAATGGGTATATTCAAGTGTGTTGTAAGGTGTTGTTCTGCGTCTTTTGGTTTTTGTTGGCTTGAAATGAAACGGATTGCTAGCTAGGCAAGTGTTATGCTGAAATGTCGTCATGTTCTCTTAAACCTTTGTTTGGGATAGTTGCACCAAGCTTTTGTCCAGTCATATAAATCTTATTTTTCTCTGGTGGAATAATTGTCATGTTCAAGCAGTGTAGTTTCAGTGTCACTGTAAACAAAAGTTTATGTACATGGAGCTCAATGATGAAGTTTGGAATTAAAGTTTGACTTTCGTGTTCAAGTGCACTTTTTCTGAGGGGAGCTGTCCGATACCTCATATCGGGTTTGCCATAACCTCGTCCTAGATCCGAACATTTTTGTTAGTTTCTCCATGGTAAACATAAATTACGTAAGGTATTACTGTATAAAGTAATTTTTTGAGTTATAAAAATGCAAGTTTCTGAAACCAACTCTAGATATTTTTTCCAATAAAGACATTTGTGGTATTTGTGTCACCCATAATAAAGCTTATTCTTCAGTTTTATGCTTCAAGCCTCTTCTTTTTTCCTCCGCTTCCTCTTTAAAGATAATATTTGGATATTATTGGTTTTAAATTCAGGGAAAAATGCAGTTTTTACTCAAAAGCTGCGTAATGTAATTTTTTCGAGGTATGCAAACTTTAGGCTTCCAAAACGACAGAATTTACTGGAAAGTATAAGAATGTTCTTCAAGACATCCCTAAATACTATAAAACGAGAGAGTGCTACAAAAACATCAGAATGACGCAAAAATAGCACAATGGCTGTAAATGTATACGAAGTATACGTGGAAATGCTGACAAAAATGGTTGAAAAGTGCCAACAAAGTTAAAGTGACAAAAATATCTATAAAAATCGCAAGGTATATTAAAAGGAGGAAAATTACCAAAAAATCCCCAACATACCACAAAAACACGCCAAATGCTATCAAAATACCGCAGACGTTCATAACAGTTCTTCATTTAGCAGAGCGTCAGTGTCTTTCTTACTACCACTCTATTGAGAATTGCAAATTACAATAAAAGCCCAAGCTTAAACTTCTACACGGAGCATCGGATTCAACACTTCTGGATGCATACACATTTCTACTATGATCAAATGGAGAAAGAGGTACATAAAAGGTGTTTTAACGAGAAACACCTCCACTTAAATACAATTCTATGGAGGATTTTCCTCCACCTATTGAGTCAGAAGGGGAATGGTGACACTTCTACGGAAAACCCCGCTACTGACTACTAATAACGGGGTTTTCGATGAAAAGTTACAGATGAGTACACCCGGTTAAATTAAAAAAACATAACATTGCTATACTTGCAAAGTGCACAATGTTTACATATGAATGCACTTGTTATAAATGTTAGCTATGCATTGTGTAGCTCACATTACAGCATCATAAAGCAGTACCAAATAGCGTTAAGGGTATATCAGCGAGTCAGTTTGAAATGCTAGAATACTGTGCAGGGTATTCAATTTTTGCTCTAAATTAGATTTTTAAACATAAACTGTAAGAGGCATTCAACCAACTTTTTGTCGTTTCCAGGGAACACCAAAGTGAAGTTCTTTTCGTCTCGAATGTTTTTAAAATTTAAAATATTTTTATACATTTTTAAAAATGTTTGTGTCCAATTTTAGCTTAGAATATTTACATGATATATTTGCCAACTTGTGACAAAATCCAGCACTGTTAATCTTCTCTACAATAATTTCTGTGGGTAAGTACACAAGCCAAAAATGATTATAAGTTGTCATCAACTCGGAGTCGTTTTAAGATCTTTGGCTTCTTTGCTGACTTCTTCCTTCTTTTCCCGTCAAACTCGTCTTAGCAGTACTCTGCGCCTTCTCGAAGATTGTTTAATGACAAGTAAGCATTGAGACGAGGTCTTAAAATTAATTGATTTATTCCTTGATTCCACACTTCTGAGACATTATTAGTGCAGTGCGTCTTCCACTGCAGTCCCACCTATCTCTTGGTGTATGCTCGTTATCGAGCCACTGGTCTACAAAGTAATTTTAGAACTCCTGAAGTGTTTGGTTCTCAGGCGTGCTGTCCCGAATGCACAGTCACAGATGTGCTAGAACTGAATTTATTTGTGAAAGCGATTTCTTTGTTTCCTTGTAGGTAGCAACAAGAGCGCAAAACTGTACGTTTTGCCATAACCATTGATTAAAATGACAATTGCAACCAAAAATCTCTGTTTCAGGAAACAAACGTCTAGTTGCTTGGAAAATAGCAATTTCGAATTTAGGCATGCAAAGGCACGTCGGTTTTAATAACGTTGGGAAAACAATCTTCTGGAGTATTGTTTGCCTCCTTCCAAGAATTTCCAAGGTCAGCTTGAATGGTAAATAGTTACTTACATTGCTTGTTCAAATTTTCGAAGATTCGTCGACAAAGTATGGAACACAGCCTAATAAAGATGATTTTTCCGTTTTCGCTGCCATACATAAATATTATTCATTCGGACCCCTGGTGTCTTCAACTAAAATGGCTGCAATGATATGTGGTCTAATAGAGAGAACAGAATGAAGCGAATTAGTTGTAAGCTCTGTCATGCATATGCTATACTAATATTTTTCGCTATCTATTTTAGTATCTATTCTGGGCTAATTTTCAATGATTATTCATTTGTCTGATATTTAGAAAGAAGCAAATGGCACATTAGATTTACCAATAAAGTGCATAACTAATGAGATAGAAAACGTTACAAAAATGCGTACATATGAAATAAACCATGTTTTACATCAAAGGAAACCATCGCAAAGCTCAAAGCTCCATCCACTCGCTTTGCTTGAACCAACCTCATTGATGATTTCGGCGAACATGGGCTACCACCAGATACATTATTTTTAGCATTTTTTATCATACAGACTGCCGCAGTCTATGGACTCTGACAGAAAAGATACATATCACACTCCGTTTATACTTTTGACACACATTCCACTGAAATTGACACCTTTCCTGCCTGAAGAATTGAAGAAATAATGTCAATAACGTACTACTTTTCCATAGGCTTGAACTGTAAGTGTTGTTTCATTGAAAAATCAACATTTTTACACTCGGATTTGAAAATATGTTGTTTTTTTTCATTTGTTTTGCCCCCTTTACCATGAATGGTCATATCGGGAGCTTCGACTTGTGAAACAACTTATACTACTGTAGGTTTAGAGCGTTAGGTTCATCACTTTTATATCGTTAAGCGCACGCTCGTTCACTCTTACATTCATACTTCCAGACAGTTAGGGATGGGAATAATTCTGGTTAAAGAAAAATTCACCGGCCCAACCGGGAATCGAACCTGGGACCCCGGTTGAGAAGTCAGCCAGCAGACCGCTCGACCATGCAGGCAGTCGATAAGGTGCTTTTTTGCACATTGCAATAATATTCATTATTTCACCCACGCTTTTTCGACAAAACGCTCTCATTACTCGTGTTGGGTTGATAAACGTCCATTATCGAAATTAAAAATTCAGTTTTACATTATTTACAATAACCACACACGTTGCTATGCAACTTCATATAACACTCTTCTGGCAAGAGCAAAGGCATACAGAGAGGCGAGATAGCAATATGTGTTCTGCAGAAACCAATTTAAGAGGCTGGTTCTATAAACGAAATAGTTCTAATAAAGTTTGTGAAAGGATATGCTTTGCTGCATATTGATGATGATAGCCACAAGGTTCTTTTGTTTCCACAATGACCCTTTTAGAAGGGAAGGAAGAGGCTCTTTATATCCGCAATCTGTTTGAACTTAACTGTCAATACAGATAAAAATGTGAGATTAGGACTAGAACTAATCAGAAGGAGGCAAATCCCTACACATGTAGGCCACTCAAGACCCTCTGTGACACCTGAGAGAGAAGGATAATGGGAGAAACTGAAGAGCTACCAAAGCCGGCTGACGACGGGCTCAAGCGTCGGCGAGGTTCATAACGTTTCCAGAAAGAACGCGTCGCTCGGCATGTTCCCACAAGCCTGCACTCCTAGTGGCACCGCCAAGGGGCAACCCATCTAAAATGATAGGCTCTTCAGAATATCCGTCAAAATAAGGTCATTCTGCCCTCCTTATTGAGGATATATCTATGTAAAGTTATGTCGCCATAATATACAGTGTAACAGGCATCTTCGATATCTAGGCAGCAGCGTTCAGGTCAACACCTACCTCCAACATGTTCATCAGAAAAGATTTTGTACTCTTTTGAAAAGATACGCTATAAATCTGGATAGCGAACATGCTGAGAATTCATATTCCAGTTACAACCTGAGTTTGCTGGAGTTATTGCAGTTACAATTTATGACTAAGCAGTTTGGAATTAACGAATTCTTATTTTAATATGAGTTTTCCTGACCTTTGCTGTGCTTCGGTTTTTGCCATTCCTTTCAAAAATTTTCCCTTTGGTTTTGTCAACAGATTTAAACCTAATCTAATGAGCTTGGCCACAATATACCAAAATATTGCATAAAAATTCGGTTTGTAAGGACACTAATTTCCGAGAATTTTCTAAGCAGATTGTACTATTTTAGTTAGGCGGTGAGTTTTACTAAACCACAGAGATATATTTCCTTCCTTGGCTCTCTTCGTTCAACATGCTGGTCATTATATTTGTATTGACGTTCCAATAAAATGTTGTGCACTGAGACAATCCCTTATAGACCGCAATAATTAAAAATGAATGTTTATTAATAACTCACAGTAGCGGAACGTTTGAATGAATATTGCAGTTAATATAATGAATTAAATCTAGTTAGCGATTAACTACATGTAATAATGTGTAAAATCAAAACAACTTACCGAAGAGTAAATTTCCACAAGCTTATAATATAACGTAGGAAGGAAAGTTTTGTATTTAGCTTCACATAGAGTTGTGTTGGCGACAAAGATCCGCGCACATGTGTATTAGGGGGAAGCTTGTGAGAGGGGCCATAAACCTGCAACCCTTCTAAGAAATATCACGATGGAGTTGAAAAGTTACCGTGAGAAGGATAGAATGTAGGGGTTTACGGAAACATCAGTGCTCGTTGGTCACCCGTGTGTGCCTCACGAGTAGAAGGGGCAGCACACAAATATTCCGCAACGACAGCCATAGTGTAGCTTCGCGAATTTTACTTCCTTCTTCAAAACAATGTGTAAAAGCAGCTTTTTCTGGACTAGCAACCTCATCGAGAAATCACCACCTTACATTTATAACTCTTATAAATACTGCTGCATGCCTCCTCGTATTCGGTTTGTTTCAATAATGCAGTTGGTGCAACGCAGTGTTATACAAATGCATTAGTGAATAATAAAGGAATTTGCAAGGTATATCCCAGAGGTATTTTTGTATTACTCCACTCCCTGAACAGCACAAGGGCGCTCATAGCTCGAGGGCCACAACCCTGGTAGTACGATGAATAAATAAGTACAATTTACAATTGAAACCAAACTCGAGTTTATCACAGCACTTTGCAGAAGAAGGGTCCGATCCTAAAGAGTGCTGTTCTGTATACCTTGTTCGTATGTTAGAACCCCCACAGATTTCATGGGATGAATGAGGCCTTGTTCTTGACCATATGTCTGCGTTCCACAGCAATGTGTTCCCTTTCGTCTGATACCAAAAATACGTTTTCCGTATAGTAAGCCTTGTGTTGGCAGAACATTCTGATTCAATTTTAGTCGCTTGTTAAACGAACATTTAAGTGGAGTTCACATAGGGTAAGGCTGCATAGAAACAGAAAGCGTTTGGATGTCAGTGTTTAAATGTAACACTATTCTTTATATTTTTAGCAAAAATAAATCCCATTATGAGGTAAGTGCAGTTCAAATGTTTCCCCACAAATTGGTTGCTCTACTGAGGGGTTGAATGCTCTTAAACAATCTCTTACCTTTAGCAAAGCCTCATTTACTGACTGTTCTAAGAGATTGCTCATTACTTTCGTGACTTACAAATACACCCACTACACTGGAACTTTTTTTTCTTCTAAAGGCTGCAAGGAGTATACGTCTGGAAGTTTCTCCATTATCTGATTTAGCACAAACAGTTAAACTGTGCCACGAACGCATCTTGAATATGCGTTCCCATTCGTCTTGTGGGGTACAATTTGATTGGCCATATACACCGGACCATTTTGCATCCAAACCGCTTCCCTTCATAATCTGGCCAACAGAATCCAAGAAGAATATGGAAAGATGAAATCCACAAAGTCCCATATTTTATACATTACTACTGCATTCTACTGACGCCATCGTTTTAGATGTCTTTAGAAGCAATGATTTTTTAAATTACCAATACAAGACCAGTTTTATTTCTTGGATTTTCTGAAGCATTGCTAAGAGGAGAAAAAGCTTTAGATATTTTGCTAGGGCCCAATATTATGAGCGCTGCTCCTAAAACGCATGTGGTTTCACATACTTGATTCGTAGTCATCATGAATTCATGAGTCAAGGATACAAAAAGCCAAATAGCATTGATGGGAAACATCGTGGGATGCATTTTGCTAATACTGCTTAGAGTAATTTATGACGCCCTCCGTGATGTAATGGTTACCATGCTAACTTCACATACCCAAGGTCTCAGGTTCAAACCCGGCGGAGAACGATGGATGTTTTCGGGTGTAAAAAATCCTTAGCATGGTTTCCTTCGGAAGGGTCCCGTGTCATAGATTTACGGCACGTAAAAGAAACTCAAGCCTGAAAGAGAGGACCTTGAGCAAAGTTAATCGGCCTTTCACGCCCAAATTATAATGAGACACTAAAAACACAGTAGTTAAAGAGCGTCCATAAATTAAACGCCATTTTTAGCGTAATTCCCAAGTCGGTTACATCGTCGACCGAAATATTAGATAGTCCACTTCGGAGGATGCATTTCCGTAAGAGCACACGAATCGTTTTGAGGGATAAACCATCCTGTAGGTGCTGGATACTATACATTGCATTCCACCCACTGCGGGTTAATCCCGTCCAGTGTTCGTATTTCTACTTTCTCCATTCGTACTATGTACATAGTGAATAGAGAAGGTATTGCACCCAAAAAGACGACACCGAGATTTCACCGAAGTACATATTTTGAGACCCCCTTAAGCAAAAAAATGTATTTTTAGAAAAATGCCCGTGTGTGTATGTGTGTGGGTGTGTGTCTGTGGGCAGCATAGTCCAAAAACAAAAAGACCGTTAAATACCAAACTTGGTATTTAAGTTTGGTATCTTCCAAGGATGCGACACGAAGATTTCCAAGAAAATCCCCTCAACCCAAACTACCCTTTATATAGAACATTTGTCGAAAATTTTAATTTTCCCAAAATTGGCTGATACGATTTTGATTAAAATAACTTATGTTTAAGTTAATTTTATGACAAACGACATGTATATCTTGGATTTTTTGGGAATAGGATCTGAAGACCTGTTCATTCTGGATGACTTTTGTACAAATGGCAAACCGTAAGAGGTATACAAAATCTTACTACACCAAAAAGGTAGATCTTATTAAGACACAATTTATGCTACATTTATAATTTGTAGAGTTAACTGTTTTCGAGATGCTCCAGATTATTGGTTTCAGTTTTAGCCACTTAAACTTTTCTCAAACCGGAAGACATCTTTCTTCTCGTTTCTCGTTTGTTTACTTCGTAATCAAAGATTAGAATTTAAAGTGTTCCACATAGCGATCGTCTTTTAAAGGACGATACTATTGCGTTAGCTTACGTACTTTCCTATTGCTCTTCTACTCACAAGGAGCTGATAATAAAACTAATTCTAATTATATCTATCATGTTTCGCATGGTGCAGATAACTGATTAATCTTTTGAATACAAGGTTTGTTTGTCGAACAGTTAGAGTACATCACGTGAATGCATCACATTATATTGTTTCCCTTCTACTTACAAGGGACCAAGTAATAAGGACAATTTCTGCTATCATTTATCTCGATTAGCATAATATAGAGAGAAGTATAAGCTTTCCAGTAATAAGTTGTTACAAAGATGTAGAGAAAGTCAGATTTTCAAGCCAAGCGCATTTTGAACGAAAGCTTTATCACTCACTTATTTCAGCCGAGCCTAGATTTATGAGGGCATGAATATAAACGCACTAGGAACCGTGAGCATCATCTTTGCTTCTCTCCTTTAAAGTTAGTATTGAAAATTCATAAATATAGCTATATGTCAGTAAATTCCAAAAGGTATAGTATGTAACTTTGATAAGATGCCTGCTTACATAATCTGAAATAAAAATATGGAGCCCAAAAATTGGATATTTCAGAATAAAAAGCTACTTTCTACAGCTTTAATTGATAAAATAATAGATTTAACGTATATTTGAAAAGAATCTATATTATACCATATTTAATAACAAATTAAATAAAGACACGTTGAACTTCATTCTATCAGGAAGTGTTTAACGCCCGCTTTAACTACTTATGGCACCGCAGGCGGTGACACTGATGATACATGAATGAAGATAGAGCACCGATGGAATGCGATGGCGGGGGAAACCGGAGGACCCGGAGAAAACCCGCCCCAGCGCCGCTTTGTCCACCACAAATCTCACATGCGGTCGCTTGGGATCGGACCCGGGCCGTCTAGGTGAGAGGTGAGTGGTCTAACCACTCGGCCACGGTGTGGCCTCATTCTATCATTAGCATCATTCCGAATGCAAGGGTATTGTGAAAATTTGAGTGGAGGCTGAGGTCGAAGGCTTTAGTGCATTTTGGGGACTTTTGTAAAAATACTGCCCTAGTCTACCATTGGGCTAAACGTTGAATTTAATTACCTCCTAAATTTGATGTTTTGGGTTATTTTACTGACTGGGCTAATACGCAGGGATGCATGAGCTTGATGCTGATGTACAGAGTATCTGTCTAAACTAGTACAGTAAATGTAAACAGTTGTTCGCACACTTGATGGATGGATGCGCGGACGGATGGATGGATGGATGGAATTTAACGTTATATATGGGCCAAAAGGAAAATGTGTGGTCTAACCAATATCATTTGCAAAAAATATGAATGTTAATCCTTTATTGCATGGTGCTGCTTATATGCTACAAGAAGATTAATCAGAGGTTTCAACAATAAAATTAGGCTAGTTTAGCTTAATTATATTGTAAAAACATTAATACTTTTGCAATAAAACTGTAGTGCTTTTTTAATGAAAAAGAGCAAAATCCATGCAACTGGAGTCAGCATCAAAGTGTGCCATCACACCTGTTATTTTATTTGGGCCCTCCCCATCTTTTACCACAGGTACATCGTCGTCCGTATCTGGTTCCCTTTCAGATCTCTCCTGTCTCCTTCCTTCCCTTCCTCCCACCCAGGGACCACGTAGGACAAAGATTACTTGAGGCGCCCTGCTCTAGGTTTTTGGAGACCCTCCACATAAGCGCTGCTACTCTTACTCTTCCACCCAATAGTTCGATAGATATTTCACCAAAAATATATGTTTTGAGACTCCTTCAGTATAAAAAAGCTCTTTTATGAACGTGTGTGTGTATATGTGTGTAAACAGGATAACCCTTAAATAAAAATTGCGATACATATCGTTGTATTTAAGTCCTGTATCATGGAATTTTTTCTTTCTTTTTTATCCAAAATGGCTGAAAATAGTTTTATTAAATGACCATATGTTTAAGGCATTTACATACATAACTAAACTACGTATCTTGAAGTTTTTAGGAATTGCCTGTAAAGTCGTCTTCGTTCGGAGGAAATTGATGTAGATACTTTTCTATAAGTGGTAAAGGTTAAGAAATACCTCAAATATAACACACAACAAGATCTCCTTGAAACACAATGTATAAAAAATAACTTTTATGTGTTGTCTATATTTCCAAGATATCCATTGTTAAGTGTGATAATTTTCAATGGTTTTTCGTTTTTAATGTGGTGTCGATATTGGGCTGTATCTCGCAAGGTCTTGTAAAGTGTGAAATTTAAAATTCCAGCATATAGCAACTGGCTTCTAAACATCTGACCATATATAAAATATTTCTACAAATTAAATATTTCTACAAATATTTACCTCGATTAACATGAAACGGAAGAATAAGGTCCAGTGAAAAAAAAATAGAGCTATATTTTGAAACGGTGGAGATATTTATATAAATGTAAAGCATCATGCTGTTAACAGAAGTATGCATGAATATTAGATGTATAAACTTAAAGAATGAAAATAGCTATAGTCTGTTTCATACCGGTTTACTGCAAGGCATTCTGAATGTCAGTTGCCATTAAGAAATAAAGTTATCGCCTTTAAGTGCAATTTAAAATTGTTACGACTACTACACCTACTGCTGCAGCTACTGCTGCTTCTATTGCTACTGCTACTGCTGCTGCTACTGCTGCTGCTGCTGCTACTACTGCTACTACTACTGCTACTGCTCCTTCTATTGCTACTACTACTGCTGCTGCTGCAGCTACTGCTGCTGCAGCTACTGCTGCTGCAGCTACTGCTGCTGCAGCTACTGCTGCTTCTGTTGCTACTGCTACTGCTGCTGCTACTGCTGCTGCTGCTGCTACTACTGCTACTACTACTACTACTGCTGCTTCTATTGCTACTACTACTACTACTACTGCTGCTGCTGCTGCTACTGCTACTGCTACTGCTGCTGCTACTGCTACTTAACTACTATTACTACTACTACTACTACTACTACTACTACTACTACTACTACTACTACTCTACTACTGCTGCTGCTGCTGCTACTGCTACTGCTGCTGCTACTGCTACTTAACTACTATTACTACTACTACTACTACTACTACTACTACTACTACTACTACTACTCTACTACTGCTGCTGCTTCTGCTACTACTACTACTCCTACTACTACTACTACTCCTACTACTACTACTACTACTACTACTCCTACTACTCCTACTACTACTACTCCTACTACTACTACTTCTACTACTACTATTACAACTACTACTACTACTTATACTACTACTACTACTACTACTACTACTGCTACTACTACTACTCAACATATCTAGTGGAAGGCACAGTCTTTCCAATTTAGTATCCGCCTTTAAGTGCTTTGAATACTTGCTACCAATTGTTATTCCTAATCGGCAAAATTTGGAAAAAGTAGTACTGTTTAACATAATATGTGAGTATAAAATGGTATGTATTTTGGAGGGTTCCTGCATTTACTTTATGCTACATTCTAGTTTTCTTACGTGAATTATCAGGGTATTTTGATTAAATAATATAAATATATACCCGTGAATACACAGTTGACAAAGTACAACTTACGCGTACAGGGGTATACATGGCAAATTACTCATTACACAGGAAAAACCTGTTTGGGGGTGACGTGGCCAAGTGGTTATACCGCTTGCCTCTGACTAAAAAGCTCAGTTTCGGTACCAGGGGACTGCATGAGAGATTTGTGAGTGAAGAAGCGGTGTCTGGGTGCCTTTTCCTATGTTTCACCGGTTTCCCCCGCCATTCATTCCACCAATTGCTCCATAACCATCTTTCTTTTATCTATTTAATTTCTTTTACATCACTTGTGATATCATTCAATTCCTCACTTTCATATCACGCAACGGGCTGATCACCACTTTTGACTTCTCTCTAATCTAGAGGCACTGCTCCTCTATGGGTGTCTGACCCCAGGCATTGCCTTGTATGTCCTGCAGGGTTTAAAGCCTTACATAAGAGGAGGGTAAAAACACAGAGAGAGAAAGAATGAAGGAAAGAGCTGTTTGACATCCTTCCATAAAAATGGCTTAATCAACTTTTAAGTATAAGTTGTAATTAATATTAACTAATATCGTTGCATTTACCAATAGTTCTTAGATGTTTCGATAGAAATATATCTGTTTTTCATTTTGCACCAACATAACATACACTATTTTAGAATTATGAGTCTAAAGCTTACACAAAAAAGAAGGGAGAAATAACTTGTCACATTACATTTCCGAAAGAAAATGTAAGGTTGACGCGACATTAAAACACTGCTCCTAATGCTACTGCCCTCGTTGTGAGGGAATCCAAAGTTGATTCTTAGCGAAGATATGCGGATTTTTCTTACGGTAGGAGACCTGGTATGTACGAGAGAACACAACCACGTGTAGACCTTTGGGTTCAATGGAGAAGCTACTTGCCAAGCGACTTCGGCCTCTCGAAACTCAATCTGAATAGCCCGGGGAAAAAGACATGCTGGCCATCCACAGGGTGTTAATAAACTATACCGAAATATTTTCACAGTATATGTAGATTACTTAAATAAGTAATTTGAGATAGGAGACTTATGGCCTGTTTATTGGAACGTCGAAGTAACGGCTATAAGTTTCTGAAGTGCCAGTAAGTTACTGGCTAATTTATCAACCATTCGAGAGCATAACACGAAAAACGAAGGGATATAATTACAGCGTACCTCCCTAACGTAGAGGTTATGATACTGGCTTTCAAGTGAAAAGTAGTTTCCGAATTCGGGTCTCGTTCACGTATTGCGGCACTTCGTCTGGAAGGAAAAAAAAATTAAAAAACATTTACTCTATGACATGAATCGAACTTATGGGTTTTGGGATTGCAGCTTCCCGCGTTACGCATTAAGCCTCTAGAGCAGTTGAAAAAACGCCTCCAGAATAGGCTACCTCAAGAACGTAGCCATTGAATGCTCAGAGTCGCAATGTCAAATGAGATTTTAAAGATTTTTGTGACACTAAATCTTGGGAACGAGCTGCTAAAAATCGATATTTCTATACTCGGGCAGCAGTTTTAAAGACATGCTAAGCAATTTTTTCAACCTGCTTTACTTTAACACCGACTTATCAACACCTGATACCTACACGTTTAACACTATGTAGTTGCGTTATGTTTATCCGGGGATCATGCATCGCCGATCTCAAATTACTTAGATGAGTCACGTGCACAATCTCGCAAATTATTTCGGTGTAGTTCATTAGCACCCTGTATATGCCTATGACGTCTACTGTGAACGGGTGTATAGGATACAGCGGCCGTGTGATCTTCGCTCCACCTGATTCTTGCTCCATGGTGAAGCAGCTGTTTTGTTTCAATTTACTAAAGTGATAACTAGTTGGGCTCAAATAAGTTGCCGAAAATAAACTGTAATAAAGTACCAGTTTCGCTAATAAATAATAGCTTTGTATTCTACCATTGGCCCCCCGCAAACTGAGCTCATTAAAACATTCAATATCTCAAAACTAAGCGTTGTAGAAATAAAAGTATTTAGATACTATGGGAGAAAGTAAATACCGCTAGTAGGTTCTCTTTGGATGAGGCTGTGATGTTCATTTTAGGGTAAATTACATTTTTACTTCCTCTGGCACGTAAACACAATGCGCATAGTAGATAGAGAAGATATTCTATTCCACCCAAAAATGCGATATAGAGATTTCACCGTAAATACATGTTTTGAGGATCCCTGAATGAAAAAAAAAATTAGAAAAAAAAAGTCAGTGTGCGTGTGTGGGCAGCATAGCTAAAAAACGAAAGGTTGGTTAAATACCAAACTTCGTATTTAAGTTTAGTATTTTTCAAAGATGTGACACGAATAGTTTCAGAAAAATCTCCAAACCCAAACTACCCGTCATATTGAAAATTTTTCGTCACTTTCAATTTTATAAAAGTGGTTCTAACGGTTTTTATTAAAGTGACGCATATTAAAGATATAAAGATGGTTTACATGGAAAATTTAAATCATGAATTTCTTCGAAAAGGCCCTTGAAGTACTGTTCATTCTGAATGACTTGCATCACTGTTAAACCGTAAGAGATAACAATTTGGAAAACAAAAAATTTAGATATCGTTAAAACACAATTTATCATATAGGTGCATTTTTTTGTAGAGCTAACCGTTTCAGAGATGTTTTCCGCTCTTGGTTTCAGTTTTAAAATACTTATACTTTTCTCAAACGAGAAGTCTTCATCCGTTTTACTTCCGGCCATAGAAAGAGAACCTGGTTTCAATGACAATCGCATAGCGACAGTTTTTAGATGTTTGACTGTGGCTTTAGCCTAGTGATTTCCTTATTCCCCTTCTATTGTAAGGAACTAAGCAATAAGACTATTTCTGGTAGTGTTTATCTTGATTGGCATTATGTATGTAAAACAATTATTGTTTTGTAAGAATAGTTTATTTGCAGAACAGACAGACAGTCATGGGAATAGAGCACACCAATTTATTACAAATGCCGACCTACCTTCTTTGTTGTTTTCTCACTCCTAAAAAACTAAATAGCATTTGTATAAAGCAATTTTACAATAACGAAAAAACTCCAAACGGATGTGTTCAGAGAGCCCAATGAGATACTGTACAGTCCCAAATTAAATGGTCCACCTTATATATTGGTAAGCAGTGAAACACATTTTATGAACGAGGTTTAACAGATTTAATTTTTCTTGAAACGATCTCATTATGCGGTAAAAGCCAAAAAGGAAAAGTTATTGAGGCTGAAAGCAAAAGAGGTCAAAAACACAACATTACACAGAATTTTATCTGAATCGTCCAAATAGCCTGTATGAAAGAGTAATGAACGGGAACACATTAATCACTAAGTGGACTAATGAGGTTTTACTACATGAATTGTGCAGGTAACACGAAACTGCTATCATGGATTGAATGTTCTAATGGGTGATATCGATAAAACTGAGCAATCTCTCGAGAGAAAATTCTCGGGAACAAATTTCCATTTTCGTATCAATAAAAACTATTTGCGTGCGCAGAACATACGTTCCATAGTATTAGCGTTCCTTACTAAGGCATTGCGATTGGTTGTCATGAGCCACAGAGCAATTGTGTATCCAACATCACCAAGAATTAGGACATATGCACGATTTCCACTCATAATCCTATAGATATCTGAATTTGCCCATACACGTGAATCGTGCACTGATCGATGCCAAGTAGTATCAACACTGGTAAACATTTCCTTAGAATCACATGCAGTCCGCATATTAATTCAGGAAAATATAATCGTCTCCATGTAGTGGGTTTCTCAATCACAACATGAGTGCAATCAACAGCTCCTATTGCAGCAGGGAACGTGTATCGCTCTTGCCATTCGGCTCCTGCAGCTTCAAGTTCAGGGACTCGTATCCAAATATGTGCTTTTCTTAATGTGACATCCACAACACTGTAAATTGTAAGAGGCGCTGTACTCTGTCTCACACCAACATCTTCAGCCACACTAGTTTGAAATCCAGGATATCTATACAACGCAAAACAAACAAAAAATGTGTTCATATTTTCTTAGCTACACAACAGCCCTCCTCTTGTTTCGTTGCCATCTTCAAGGAAATGTTCCGCTAAGTATCTCACATCGGTAAAGTTGCTTGTAGTTACCTAATGAGACGTCTCGACTGTGCTTATACAATTTTATGTGACGGACAACCATCATGTACTCAGCCATCCTACTAAAACTTGTTGCTCTATCAAGCAGGAGTTGCCTTCTGATATAACTCTAATATTCGAGAGCAACTTCTCCGCTAGAGGAGCAACTTATAATTTTATTGATATAGAAATGGAGAAAACTGCTGTCAACTCAAGGTCGCAGAGCAACATCCGTTGGAGGGGAATGTTACTCACGGAAGGAGTAAACTTTATTGATATAAACGTGAGCAATCTCTGTGGATTTGGAGCAAAAAAGCAAGTTCTTTATTTTATTAAAATTGCCCAATGGATCGAGCCTGAGATGCTCCCAGTGGTTAATTGTGATCTAAAGTGGAGGGCACAGTGCACTGCGGTGTACGTTACAATGTAAGCTTCAAATGAGAACTCAAAGCGTATTTTCGGAAAACAAGACAGCAGTCTCATTTGAAGCTCACTTCTAAGTGACACAAAGTATTCTACTTTATCTCCCCTTTTCTACTTTCTATAGCAAGTATTTACAATGCTCATAGTAGGTAGAGAAGGCATTGTATTTCACCTAAAATTTCGATACACATATTTCACCAGAAATACGTGCATTAGGGTCCTGTGAATCCTAAAGAAACATTTTTAGAAGAGGTCCATGTGTATGTATGTGATTCTATGTGTGTGTGTGTGTGTGTGTGTGTGTGCGCGTGCATGTGGACAGCATAATCAAAACCTAAATGTTGGTTAAATACCAAATGCGGTAGTTAAGTTCAGTACCTACCAAGATTGCAACACGAAGATTTCTATGCAAACCACGCCAACTACGCTTTACATGGAACATTTTTCGAAAATTTGATTTTCTCAAAAATGTCTCTAACGATTTTGATTAATCTACGATGTGTTTAAGATATTTTTATGAAAAGCAAAATGTATGTATATCCTGAATTTTCTGGAATAGCCTATGAAGACCCTTTCATTCTGAATGACTTTTGTATAACTTTACATAACTTATATACTGTAACGGATAGACAAAATTTAAGACAAAAATCTTTAAAGGCCGGTCGCTATGCGAAACATTTGAAATTCGGTTCTCTTTGCGTGGCAGGAACAAAACAAAACAGACGAAAAGAAAGCTGACTTTCCGTTTGAGAAAAGCAATTTTCCGTGTTATGGTTTCAATTCTAAGCTACTTAAGCTTTTCTCAAACGGAAAGTCACCTTTCTTTTCGTCTGTTTTGTTTTGTTCCTGCCACGCAAAGAGAACCGAATTTCAAATGTTTCGCATAGCGACCGGCCTTTAAAGATTTTACTTTGCTTTAGCTTTGTGGATTGCCTCATTCCCTTCTACTTATAAGGAATTGAGTAATAAAACCAATTCTGCTAAAGTTTATCCCAATTAGCATGGTGTGGATAAAAGAATAGTGTTTCTAACAAAACTTTACTATCGGAATATCTATAGAATGTCATATGACGAAACACGTTAGATGTTTATTATCTAATGCAAAAGTTTAGCTCAAGTCCAATATTGAGCTTCCTTTAAATGTTGTTAGACGTCTTTTGCAGCAGAGTATGCTACAGATCTCCTAAGCAAGCTTTCAGGAAGGAGCTTCTTATTAGGCTTATCTAAAAAAAAAAAAGTCCATCATAATATATAAAAACTATGGCAACTGCATATACTTCTTAGTATGATCTTATAAACGCTGCCTGTAGCTCTGCTAAACTGAAGTCACAAATTAAAGGAGGGTAAAATGTGATGTAATTAAAACTGTTAAGAGAAGACCTGATCGCTGTTCAGCCAGAAATACAAAGTTAAGTAGCGCAGATTTGGGCCTCTGTGTGTGTTATGCGTCTTCTTATGTAACTTTACCGTGGGTTAGCGTAAGTTTTGTCTCCCCACCCAGCCAAACTCGTGGCACCCATAAATCTTCCCTAGGAAGCAGGCAGGAAAAGTTGGAGGTGAGGAGTTACTTAGTTTGCAGCAGACTTGACAAACCGACTCCTAGGGACACTATCGCACCCTTTTTGCCTTATAAAGTACAAATACTTGTTAGTGTTACACTAAGGAACCAACTCCCTCCTTGTTTTCACTTTCCCGACTTCTGAGCGCATCCAGCTATCCTTCATTTTAAAGGAAAAGTGCATTTTCAAACCTGTTTAGCTCCTCTGCTTTAGACATTCATTGTGCTTGGGTCAGTGGTGGCTAAAGGTGCAATACCGTAACGCTATTCAAGGCATCTGTAACTTAAGAAACTATACATTTCAGAAAAGTGGCTTCATATTTCAAAATAATGGGTATGTGGGACCGCAGTATTTCTATGCTGTAGTGATAATGCGTTGTGGGTAACAAGGAGAATGTATATCCCCCAACAAAAATTTGAGAAGAATACAAAACAAGAAATAAAGAAAACATTAGGTGTTGCTGTACTTACTGGAATTTCGTTTTGTTCAAAGAGCCACAAAGGATACAAATCCAGATTTATATTTTCGAGATATCGAATCATGAAGAGTTGTAAATTTTCATCGCTCCTTCATCAGGCAGCTTAAGAATAAATGCCTAAATCATATAGGTTTCCCGCCAAACCTCATTGAAACTTTTCTGCTTGAAGCACAGAGCAAAAGATTTGAAGACGTGCAAACGGCTGTTGATGCAATAGTAAAGCAGTAGTCCAAATTTATTCTCCTGGTTATACCGAGATTTTCATTAGGGAACTGAAGATATCGAGAAGAAACTTCCATGGACAGCAATATATTAATTTAACTCTGTCTCTTATATGTACAGGCCATTAATGAACTACACCGAAATAATTTAAGAGATTATAGGCGTATCTAATGTAATTAATTTAGGGAGGAAATGCACGGTCAACGGCTAAACATAAATTAGTTACAAGGATTACGCAAATACGTTAAGATGCAGATAAGTCGATGTTAAATAAAAGTCAGATAAACATCTGGCATGGAATGTCTTTAAAACTGATACACAAGATTAGAAACGTCGTTATTCACATTCTCAAGATAATTGCTATAATGTTCTCTCAAATCTCGAACAAATCACTTGACAGTGCGTCACTGTTCATGGATTAACTTCCTTCTTGCACTACGTAATCCTTGCATTATGTGGCCTTCTCTAGAGGCACTTATTGAAGTGTTCCTAGCACCAAAAGCTGATGACCCCAAGGTCTTAGTTCGTTTCCTGCCATGGATTTAACTTGTTTTCTTTTTTGCGAAATTGTCATAACCATTACACTAGAAAGGTGCGCTCTTCAACGGCCCTTCCTTTTTGTTTTGTTCTGAAGTGGTGTCATCAGCCCGTGCCGGATTATTACTTAAAAAACCTATATCCCTAACTTTAAAATTTGAACAGTCTCCTATCTCAGCTCCTTATTCTCTGAAAATATTTCCATGTAGTTCATTAACCTCTCATATATGCGTGTGTGTAAATTGTGTCAATCGTCACTACTGCCTGCTTTAGATTCAGCTCTTGAGCAAAGAATTACACCAACTCTTAGTTAGCTTCTAGCTTCATTATCCCTAATGAAGCATCGACACAGTAGATTAGTTTGAGAAGCTTTTTTGAGGATAGGGGGTCCCACATCTTGGTCGCCAGATAGTCCAAGGGTGCGACATTATAACTTTACGGTGCTTATATTTTCATGAAGTGGGGGAGCGACTCGTATCTATACGCCAAACTTGTTATTTGAAATACCTAATATTAGGAATATAAAATATAATCAAGCATTAGCACATTCGAATACCTAACAACAACATTGGGATTTATTATCTGAATAGTTCTGAAATTCAAATGATTCAAACTTTACACATTTCTGGAATAATTGAAAATTATGCATTTGCATTCCAAATTATCCGTAATGTTCTATTATTTCAGTGCATATAGTTGCAGAAACTTAGATACTCGCTTTGCAAACATGATTTGCAAATACTACCTGACGATAAAGAGTATTCAACCCAAAGTCGGTCAATGGCCGCGACGGAATTGTGGAAGAAACCACAAGCCAGTTTCGATGTTTAGGCAATGGATGATGCCGTTGTAGTGTTGTCATTTCCCTTCCGATGATGAAAGGACATAACACTGTCTTCCCAACAGGGAAGTATCGCTACGCTGGTGCCGGCAATCTGGGTCCCCCGCGCCGGAGGGAAGTACGATACCACTGTGCTGACGGAACGGACAAACACTAAATGTAAAATGTTGCAGTAACAAACTATAGATTAGAGATATCTAAAGATATAGAGATTTGTCTAGAACGGACAGTTAATTTAGTATGAGGTAACCGGAAATGACTGAAACAGTATTGCATTTTTGTTTTATTTTTTTAAATTGTGTGTGAAAGAGCAATTCGTGATTCACCTATGCTATAAGAACAAGCTGCATGTGCAAATATTTCCAGGCTATAATATTTTACGCCCAAATTTATGTGCCATTGGTTGACTCGGTGCTGCTGAAGACAAGAGCAGCAACGTAGCTTGCTTTCATCTACTGATACAGTTCAAAGACTAAATTATTATGTATCTGCATTATTTTATATATTTACATATAGCTTTTGAAAATTTTAAATCGCAATGATGTAAACAATGTTATTCTATCACCAAACTGTCTTTATCCCAAATTAAAAAAGGATTTTGGGCATGATGAGTTAGAACGTATCAGCCTTGAATGTTATACGGATTTTAAAACTAAGCAGGGTATGATTCACTGATAAAAAACTACGAACGAAATAAAATGTAAGGGGTGGGCGTTAATGAAGAAATATACTAGCGAATTTTAATGCTAATACAGAAACTTGGCTATATAACAGATGCAAAGGAAAGTACCAGTAATTAAGGTAAACAAAACACCGAATTAAAAAGTTTTCCGCTTCTAAATATATCACTTTTTTGAGTTAGATTACTTAGTTCACTGGAGATTACAGCATGGTCTCTTGTAGAATTCTGTTCTGCATGAAAAATGTGTACCTGAACATGTTAATTAATCGTGAAAACACGTTTTTCTTTCAAAAAGAAAATCCGGGTTTATATTATAGGAGTATTCTCTTTTGGCATTTAATAGAACTGAGTTCAAATAGTGTTGATTTATTTCTTGACTGTGCTCTTAAAATGACACCAAACAGCTTCAACAACAGTGATGGTCATAATAGTCAATGACACTCATTACCAAATTCGTACAATTAGATGTGGAACAACGCTTGCAAAATATTTGTGCTAATTATACAGCTATATATACAACACACCATAATAGGAGAACTCCTTCACTTTAGCATACTGAAATAGTTGAGGGAGGGGATTTCGAAAACCATTCCCTCCTAAATTTCTGCAAAAAAAAAAAAAAAAAAACAACAAAAAAAGAAAGAAGAAAGAAACCACCAAGAAAAAGCGTTTATACAGCTATATTATAATTAGAATTGCGTCCTTATGCAGAACATCTTCCATGTCATTTTAGAATGTTGTATATTCATAAATGCAATCATCAATTTTGACATATTTTATCACATAAGCTGAGAAAAGATCCATGATGTATTGTATACTCTATACCCCATAAATCTTTTACTATTTAATGCAAAACTATTTAGAAGCAGCCATTTCTGTCAAACCTTTTGCTTATCCATTTGAATAAACTATGAATATTTCAAAACGTTAATGTCCCAACAAATCAGATCATATAAGACTAAGAAATAAGTCATAAATTGAAGTGGAAAAGAACTTGGACCCAAACTCCCCGCTTGTATCCAACATTTATTCTAAGGTCCGAATTAGTACTTCTGCCAAACACCTTGACCCTCATGAATTCGAACCTGGGCTCGCAGCATAATAGACAAGAATGCTGCTTATCACAAGACTATCTCTGACCAGCGAGAAAGGAATGATATGGTTATGGTGTTTCTTTTCTGGAGTAGTAGTAATAATAATGATAATAATAATAATGGTAATGATGATAACAATGATGATGATGATAATAATAATAATAATAATACTGTAATTGATTTATTATTTATCCAATCAATATGTGTTTTATTTATAGCTGAATCTGAATATTCAAAAAGTGTTATGTTTTAGCATTCCTATATTTGTAGATATGGTGCATATAACATTAGTGGTGTTGTTTTCTTAATTTTAAGCCAATAATTTGTATAGGGACCGTGTCCAGTGAGATAGTGCAGTAGTCCTTTAGGTGGTTGTAAATAATTTAAATTTCTCCTTTCTTTTATAGTCGTAGAAATGCTACATGCGTTTCTTGTTTCATCGATACTATACCATTTTTGTGGCCAATTTTGCATTAAGGTATCACTAGTTTCCCTTATAATCTCCACATCTGATTCCAATAATTTCTTACACACTTCGTAATTCGCCACTGTACTGTACCTCTTAGTTTAATTAATAAGCTATCAGTGGAGCTTCAATTAATATCAAACAGTGCCATTGCTAGAGTGGTGCCTGGACTCCCGTAAACCTTAATATATTTTTCTTAGTAACACCTTAATTACCTAGCGTTTATTCTTGTAGCTCATAGCCCCTAGGATATTGTCATTGAAAGGTGCTGTTATGGTAAGTTGTTATAATGTTTGGGATACTAACTTTAGTTTTGGCTGATTTGACAAAAGTCATCATAATCTTTCTGCTTTATTTTTAAGATATCTTTCGTGCATTGTAAAGTTTAATTTTTCATTCAAATAAATAACAATATTTTGCCTCTTTTTGGCATGTATGTTAACATCTTTGTATTTTATTGTAGGATCCTTCAGGATTATTTCTTTTAACCATCATACAATTAGATTTTTTCCGATGCCATATGCAATTTGTACCACCATTCCAATTTCATTTTTAATGCATTATATCTTTGTTCAACATCTCTCCTATTTTGTCCTTCTCTAACAACTAATTAATCATTAGAGTATGCGATAGCTTTCCTTACATAGCTCCCAAAGTTTAACTCATCTAAAGGTATTTCCAATGCAGTATCCAAAAGTTCGGACCAAGGACCAAACATTGGAGCATCCATTTGTTACTTTTCTATAGCCCATATCATCTTCAAGTGCGCTCTTAATGCATTACTCGTTGTTCAGCGCCTCTCCTATTTCAGCCTTTTATAACAAATAATTATCGGTGTATGCGATAGTTTTCTTTACGCAGGTCTCAAATTTTAAATCATCTAAAATATTTCCAATACAGTAAGTTCGGACCTAGGACCGATTATTGGGACATGACTTTGTTATTTTTGTGATAGTCCACATCTTTAAATCCTGTAACACTCACACTCTTCTTTTTCAATAATCCTTAACAGTTTTATAAAAGCGTTTAGGATAATTTTTATCAGGTAATCTTTCAAATAGAACTAGTCACCAGAGGTTACCAAATGCAGGGGAAATATCCGCTAAAGGTTTTAGGAAACATTTTGTACCTGATGTGTGTATTGTTTTAAATATTTAATTGCTTCCTCTGTCGATATACTCTTCCGAAGTCCATTGATGTGCTGTTCATTTCAATCACTACTGTATATTATTTTAATATATGACATATAAAAGCTTCCAAAATTTCCCCATAGTATTCAGAAATTGCACTGTAAAATGATAGATCTTGTTTATCCTTGTCTTTAACTTTTTTTAAGTAAAATTACATTGGCCTCCTTCCAGCAATTGGGAAATCCTTCTAGCCTTACGCATCAAGTATGTGCAAGTATGGTGTTAATCTATACTCCAAACACACAATAACTTCGTTTGGAATGATATCTGGTCTCGATGCATTTTTCTTCTCTAAGCTTTCTGTTACAAGTTCAATATCTAATGAATACATTACACTAGCATTTACATGTTGCTTTATCATCTCGTTTATTTTTAGTACAGGATGTTCTAAGTCGACTACTCTGAGTCAGAGTACACGTGTGTACTCATTCACAAAACTTGGAGCAGAGCTGGGTAAGGAGCATGGAAGTAAATTCGTCACTGGACAAAGGTTATAGTAAGACGGTTGCCATTTTGTTTCTCACTCTCGATTCAGCCGTAACGCTAGCTTGCACTCAATGCTGTGGTGTATTAAATGTTGTGACTCACGAGTTACTCGCTATTCCTATGGCGCGCACCCAAGTTGGAACAACCTCTTTTAGTGTGTGCACATCTTTTTCTTGTGTACTATCTCCTTCTGGTATAAGGTTCTATTAAGTTCGTCTATTGATTCCGTCCATTCCTTGTTTCTTCTAATAATCATGTATATTTCTGTTTTTCTTTTCTTATTAAATTCCAGACACCTGATGCGACGGTTATTTTTAACTTTTTCTTCCACATAAATACTTCGTTTGAGCATTTCTTTCCCATTACACCACGTGGACTTTCATATGCATTCTGAATCCTTCCCACAGTGCATCCTTTCAGAAATTCTTCCTAAGCTAGAAGTTCGTATACTGGTTATATTCTTCTTACTACTTCTTCTTTCATTTTTCATACTTTTAATAATATGTTCTGGTGTTTCCTCGCTACTATTCTGTTATAAAAGTACTATCAGCTTTGACCATGAGAGCATTTGCGATTGTGTCAATGGACACGGCATAGTTTAGCATTGCATAAATTGCTCTCTTCATGTTACATAAATTGGGAATATTTTCTAGAATTCCTGTTCTGTTGTGGATCTGTAGGAGAGGGATAATTTGTGCAATCACGCTTCCTTTTTACTTGTCACCTAATGTAACATTTTTCTTCTTCCAGTACTGCACGTTGTCTTCAAACGTTCATTTAGTCTCTTTACAACATGGTTTGAGTATTCATCCTTTTCAATTTTAACTTCATCATATACAGACATCTACTTAAGAGCCAAAATAGGTTTCACATTTCCATCTGAGGGGATACTTCTATATCTGATGTTATGTTTATGGAAGAACCTTTGCCATACAATTTCTGGTGCCTCTGCTCCTATGGCATTATCAGACTCATTACAATGTTGATCACATACTCCTTCCTTTTGATGCTTTCTATGCCACGTCTTGTATTCTTCTTCTCTGACATTCGTCATTTCACGTTTTGTGTACTTTTATTGCAGTAGCGTGACAGAACTTCATAATCAAAGACTGGCTGTCTGAGGACATCTATGAAAAATTGACATAATTTGAAGTGTGAACACGTTTGTATTTTCTCCAAGCATGTGATACACAAATGTTTGCTGAAACATTTATGGTGTCCATATGAGGGGAGGTGACTTCTATTTTAACTTCTTCCAAGATTTTGTTTTTCATGAGGTTCTGCCTGATTTTTTAAAAGGCGACATCTGAAGTTGTAATTTTGTCTGTCTTTCCAGTTAAATCAAAATTGTTTGATACAAGTATGATCTATGTACAGCGATAAAAAGAATCGCCATTTTTCTATTTACTCCAAATAGTGGTTTACATGTTACATCTGAAGTCAAACGAGGGCTTCTATAAAATGCATTGCACACTCCATTAAAGCTACCAGATTTTACACAGATTTAACGAAATGGCTTACATTTTCTGCCCTAAAATTGCCTGCACTGCAGTGGCTACTTAGTCCTTTGTTTACCTCATCCCATACACTTAAATGTACTAAAGAAAAATCTTAAATGTTTCCTGGAGTTTCCTAAAGTGGGGAAGGTGCACATATGTTTATTTGTTTTAATTGCATTTTAATTATCTGCTATTCAATACATGTTATTCAGAAGTAGATAATGTAGACGGGAGTGAGATACACGCACTGTTTTCAGCTCTAGGGTTTGGTGTCTACCTTTCTGGAACCAAAATTCACATTTCGGGAGTAAATATTTTGTCTTTTGCCTTTTAACATCTATCATGAAGCCGAATTATTTTAAATATTAACTAAAATGATTTAAAATATGTGAAGTTTAAACCTAAAAATATATATATATACACTAGAATATTTACAGAATAGAAAGAAAACCAGTATCTAATTCAGAGTAAACTTCATACCTACCTGAAGTAAAATATCTGCTAATATGCATGCAGTTAAACACAAATAAGGGGCAAAGAAAGGCTAAATGTTGAAATGTAATACTCACAGATATATATTTAAAACAATACTTCCAATACTGTGCGTTTTTTTGCGAAAGTATTCAAAGTAAATACGAAGTGAAACTTGCAGATTATAACTAACCAACTTACTCTGCAGGTATAAACAAGCATTAACAACAAAATTCCTGACAGGTTGGCCACAGCAGTTAATTTACTTCTCCTTGTAATAAAAGCTCCCATTTATATAATTAGCAAGGATTAGTTGCATTTTTCGTCATTCGAAGGGCATTTGTAATCTGACTCTTGCTCTTTTAATCAACAACCGGTGACAGTATAATCAAATTAGGATATGGCGCATTCTTAATTATATGTTTCAATGCATTAAAACTTATGGTCCTCTAGTTTACCTCCGCTATCGCGAAACCTTGTTGCCAATCGTGCCTTGCTGTAACTGACGGGTTTGAACTAAGGACGTGGCAAAGGAGAAATGCCATTCACCTAACAATCCAAACGGCTGTTCCTCATATCGACACGTTTGTGTGCACCGGACTGTAATATTATGTCTTACTGAAAAGAATGTCGTCAATTACTGCCATTTTATACTTCATGGCACTCTCAGCGTAAGGGATAGAGCTCCCTTTGCCAAGACTTTTTTTCAAATATAATTCCAACGTGCTCATATTCAATCTAACTTCCAGGCCTTGAAAATGCTTTTTAGTCTTATTATAATTTTAAGGTGTATTATAGGTTGGTTCTTCAGAAAATCAATGATTTTAATGGAAAAATACAAGACAGGCATGGACCAGACACAACCAAATATACGTGGCGTGCATAGATACATTTTCTGTTTTTATATTATTATTATTATTATTATTATTATTATTATTATTATTATTATTATTATTATTATTATTATTATACGAGCGGGATAGCTCATGCGCTAACCTATGAGTCTGCATTTTATTTATTTATTTATTTATTTATTCATTGTTTAAACAAAAATACAGTTCCAAAGTCTGGTGGGGACTCCGGCGCTGAATTCATTTTTTTTTTATTGCTTTCATTTTTCCCAAAATTTCCTTTATTTACCGTTTCGGTTTTATGACATAAGCACACAAACATCCAGGCTCAAGGCGGAATTCGAACGCACGATTCGCTGCGCCACGAAACAATAAAGCAAGGCGCTTTAGCGAGTGCGGTCACGAGGACCGACTATTTAGGCGTTCCGGATTCAAACACCCGAGCCCGACCTATCTTATCCAGGGGTTTTTAAGCGGATATCTAGGCGAATGCTGTGTTAGATAATTTGATCCGCGAATTTACCTACATCCGCTTCAACACTGCGGTTTGTGCGCTGCAAGAAGCACACCTCAAACGAACAGGATTTGTTTACCTGCCTGCCTACCTTGCTGGGAGTTTATAGTGATACTGGACGTACAGCTGTACAACGTCCGTACACACACACACAATCTGACGACAACCCCCTTACAACCGCCATTTTTAATCCCTAAGCTTCAGTTCTTTCTTCACCGCCGTAATACGTATTTAGCTGATGACCCGTCCTAGATATGCTGCAAACTAAAGCTTCTAGCTTGTCGCGGAGACAGCTTCGTCTGTGGCCCCTCATTCGGGAGGTCGGGGATTTGACCTCCGTGGCCCATCTACCTTACCCATACGTTTTTTCTGGGATTTCCCTGAGTTGCCATACGAATGCTGGGTAGGTTTCTTTCATCCCCCAAATTTCCTCCCTCCAAGTCGTTTACCTTGTCATTTCATTCATTCTTAAACCTTTCGCTTCTTTCGGATTTAGTAGTTTCTATGATGGTACTCGGTTTTGCGTGGCAGGGAAAAGGAGTTTAAAGTGACTATTTCAATCCTACGACTTCGACTGTTTGCCAGGCAGAGGTATTGGACCCTTTGTGGGGCAGGGTCCCTAGTCTGACTGTCCAACTGTCGGAGTGCCTCAATCTGGATCCTGTCAGTGTTGTCGCGACATCCTGGTTACGGCCGCCCGGAGTATCCTCTCGCCTCATCTCTCCTTCAGGGGGTACCCCCTTCTGAGACGTAGGTACAATAACCATTTAGGTTTGAAGCCGAGTCTCCTCCGTCCGTATCCTATTCCTATTTTCTTTTTTCCTATTCTTGCTTATCGACAGGCTACTAACCCAACCTATTGGCTTATGTCCTACAAAAGGGAGGGTAATCTGAAGCAAAAAAAAAAAAAAAAAGTTATTACATGTAGACTATAACTAGAATGAGTTATATTCAGAAACTCGGTTATATATCCTGTGGTCCCTTCAGCTTATGTATCATATCGTAATACATCAATGCTATTTGCCGTACGCAGTCCAGGTCTATCATTTAATATTAGGGATAAGGCATGGAGCTATAGAACCGTTTTGCTCATGACGTCATAGCGAGTGTTCCATTTGGAGCACAACATTCACAAATCATTATGCAAGACTATGTTCATTTTAGGCAGCTTCTGTTCTTAAACTAGATATGGATCCGCAAGTTCACTCACTCTTAAAGTAGCTGGTCGGTACTGAGAAATTACACTGAACTGGTAGTCAAAGCAGCAATAATGATCCGAAACTTGTGAGCTACTATAGTCGTCTCTTTAGAACATAAGAAACGTTTTATAACATACGTTACATAATTGACTTCTTTTAGTTATTATACACTTAATATACTTTTATCGTCATTCACAACCACATTTACAGAAGTAGTTTTAGTTTTTTACGAGTTGAGACTGCATGTTTGTATACACTAACATGCAATAAAAGAAAAAAAAGCAGCACCAGAATATCGAAACCCACAAAGCAGAAATTACGAAACTGTCAGCGGCCCATGTTGCAGATAAAGCAAAAGAAAAACCAACATACAGAACGAAAATGAAACAGTACCGGACGTCCCGAATATAACTTTGCTGAAATACGTAGCTTGACGTTTCCCTTGTTTGTCAAGTGATTGAGAAACCGTTAACAAAGAAATTGTGGCAATGTAATTATGTTATTGTGTGTCCAGCTATATGGTTTCGTTTTTTGTCGATATTCCTTGTATAGACGTTAATATACCATCAAACATCAAGAAAATAGGTTGCAGCTCTCTTGCCCGGTTGTGTACTAGCCTCTTTTAAGCAAGGGGTGGAAAATGACGATAGCTTCGTATTCTAAAAGTCCCGAGCAGCGTACAACTTTAAAAGTTTTGTCTATATTGGTCAAAGGGTGAAAATTAGGTTAAGAGAGATGTCATAAATGTTCTATAATTTGAACTTGTTCATTTATACGTATGTGTTCAAAGTTTTGCACAAATTGGTCAAATAGGGACGACTTCTATATAAGGGGTTGAAAAACATGGATATGGGTAGCTTTTAAAAGTTGCATGATATCCTATAATTTTAACCAACGTCATATAGTCCAGCTGCATAAATGTGTGCCCTGGTTGAATAAGCAGTATAGTTTTATCAAAAGGGATTGAATATAAAGTACAGGTAAGTGCCAGAACACTGCGGGAAACACCCCACGTACGGCGACCTTTATAGATCTATCCCCCAGGAGGAAGGGATGAGGAGAGGGAACCATAGACAGGCCATAGTCGCGCAGAAGTTCCTAACTCTTTGGATGATGGTTCCTCATCTCGCCGCCAGGAGCGCCATGTAGCCGCCAACAATAAGGGTCCCTAGGGTCGGCGGGGCAACCGTCCCTACCGTCGACCCAACACCGAAAACAGCATTTTTATTATGCTTGCAAACACACGTGGACCCTCTAGTTGCGCAGTACAAACTGTGGGGGGAAAGAGGCGGAGTCTACAAGCAACAGCCAGCAGCATTGCCGTCAGATCTAAGCATCAGTTCATGCCACTGCGCATCATGTTGACAGTGTTCACGTCTATTTGCAAGCATAAGCGCATGCATCCCCTCGTCACCTGCCAGCACTGTCATACACTACGTGCCCAGAAGCACACATACCAGTAAGATGATAAGCAAATTGCAGGAAAGGGAATGAGGGAAAGGAAGTCTTGGAGAATAAGCACCCCAGCATTTGCCTAAGTGACAAAGGAAAAACCACTAAGAATACAAAGTCAGCGTACACGGTCGACGGGCATCAAACTCGCGACCTACCGAATGTCAGTTGCACAATGTACAGCGGCAATGTACAATGTAGCAGTAGCTTTTAAAAATGTGGAGCTCTGTATAGCTTGAAATAAAGATTAGACATATTTTTGGAAGTTATAACGTAATCTATTTTTTCGACCCCTATTTTATAGCTGTGCAATATTTTGACCATGTAGCTTAAAGACCGCAGCTTTCTGCATTTGGGGCTGAGAATATAGCAGGGGTAGTATTTTATATGAGTAGGGTACCTACTAAATGTTTTTGGGCTCCATAGTATGAGCGAATAACGTTTCATTTAGATAGAAGAACGCTGATTCGTATGCAAAAATTTGAAAACAGAGATAGAATATAAGGATAGTTTAATGTTCTGTCAGCTTTGAGAATAAAAATGTACCTTATTTTTGCTATCTAAATTGTACCAAAAATATCGGTTGATAGCACTTCAGAGAAATATGGGGCAATTTAGTGATATCAACGATATATGACTCCGTAAACCCCAATTAACTCAATTACAAAATATTTAAGTCTTCCAAAAGCTATTTAGTCTAGATTACATAAGTTTTGCCAAAAGCAAACTCCGATATCCATTATAAACGAAGTTGATTTGAAATTTCATGAAATGAACATGAAAAACTACCTCTAAGCCCTATTTTTCAGATTGTTGGAAACATATGGCCTGTGATCATTTGTAAGAATAGGGATTTTAAATGGGAAAACCATTCTCAAAATCGGCTGTGCGAGTTTTAGACTACCATACATACTCAAATACACAGGCCCACAACAAAATCTACATCCTTATGTGTGGAATCAGATGAATTTAAATTAGTTCCTTTAAGTAATATAACTACATAACAGTTAAATAGCTTATATTTAGACAGCTTGGTTGTGATAAAGCATATAGGGTTTCAGGCGGTAAAACGGAAATATATATATATATACATATATGAACTTTATACTACCAATAGCACACTAGCACCATGTATTGTACACACACTGTATCCAGCTAGTAAACTTGTTAATATATAATGCCGTGCATATTTTGAAGTGTGGAAGAAACGACTTATTGGCAGACAGAAAAGATGTTAGTAAAAGTAAAAAAATTCGTGGCATAGATAGCACTACTGTGATTATATGACCACAATTTAAATATTTACAGGTCATGAATAAGCACGAAACATATGCCGTGGATAAATAGGAGACACTCCTAACAAGGTTATACATCTCTTATTCATACTAAAGTAAAATGAACATTTAGAACTGAATCGTTTTAATTAATATGGTATTGCTGCTTTGCAACCTCCACCCAAAGGTCATAACATGACTTTAGAGTAGATATATCAATCATAAATAGAAATAGAAATGGAGTTTTATTTATGGGCACTCTTTAACTACTATGGCTTTCAGCGTCCCATTCTATATTGGGCGTGAAAAACCTTTGAAGACCTTTTTATCAGACTTGAGGCTAGTTTATGTGCCGTAAATATACTACCCAGGACCACCGTCTTTACTTCGCTTCCGAAGAAAGTCATGCTAAGGATTTTTACGCCCGAAAAATCCATCGTCCTCCGTCGGGTTTGATGTCAATCAGATCTTGCGCATGTAGATACGAGGCATATTCCAAATTATGACCGTTTGGTTATAATAAAAGCATCGCTCATAAGACAAGGTTTTTCTACACTAATATATAACTACATATATAGTTCACTTTTACACATAATCGCCGTACATCTATGCAGTTTCTGTAACGCTGCACTTGATTCTTTAACCCCTCGGCAAAGAAGTCTGCCGCCCAGGACCTGAACCAGTTGGTAACGCTTGTCTTGAGTTCATCGTCCCTTTGAAACCGTTGTCAAATACAGGAGGAGGAAATTGTCACTTAGTACAAGATCGGGACTGTACGGAAGAAGGCCAAGGAGTTCCCAGCAAAGCTCTTAAATCTTCCCTTTGGTTTGGGCAACGAAATGCGGGCGTGCGTTTTCTTGTAGGAGGATGATGCCAGACGACAATTTCCTGCGGGGTCGGTTTTGGATCGCACGTCTCAGTTTGGTGGGCGTTGCACTGTACGCGTCAGCTGTAATGGTTGTTCTACGGTCCATGAAATCGATCAACAGGACGCTCTTTTCGTCCCAAAACACGGTAGTCATCATTTTTCGATTCGTGTACAGCGATTGCTTACACTTTTTTGGTTTGGGTGAACCGGCGCCACTACTTTGACTATTGTTTTGATTCTGCGTTGGTGTACGTTATTCGCGTCTCGTCTCCCGTAACAATGTGGGAAAACAAATCATCTCAATTTTGTCTACAGCACTCCAAAAACTTTGGTGCACTATGCATTCGTTGCTCTTTTGCTGACCGGTGAACAGTTTTGGCACCCACCTCGCACAAAGATTTCCGATATCCAAGCTCTTCAGTGACAATCCTGTAAAGTGTGGTTCGAGCAACATTTGGGAATTCAATAGCCAGACTACTAATCGTCAAACACCGATCACCTAGAAGTTTTTGGTTCACTTGATCAACGGTGTCATCGGTCCGAATACTGTGTCTGTCACTTCGCTGTTCATCGTGCACATTTGTACGGCCATTTCGAAATTCTCGACACCAGTGTCGAACTTGTTTGTCACGCATAATGTCCGGTTCATACACTAGACGTAACTCACGATGGATGCCTGCAGCTGATGGTCCTTTGCCAGCAAACAATCCAATCACACCGCGCACTTCACAACTGGCGGGAGCCACGATTGTCGCGCCCATTTCGATCTGCTCTCGTCGACAGGCAAGTGCCTACCGCGGCACTCCAACACTGCTGTGTGTTCCCCAGGCGTTGGTAGGTAGAGCTGCAGACGAGAAACGTCATTCAAGCCCATCATCATCCATGACATGTTGTTCACCCAACCTTAGCTTTGGAATACGCATCGTATTTTGTTAAAGGGTGGAATATAGTAAATCTGAGGAGTGTGTGTGGGATTAAGATATTAAATGATATAATCAATTACGTAGGAGTACAGAAGATAAGCAGATACAACATTTGGAGAAAATGTGCACCGTGTTAAAAATAAGCAGTACCTGGGTATTCAATTATAACTCGTAAGTTTGCAAACATTTCAGTCTCTGATGACTACACTTAAATCTTTAGTGCATATCTATGGAGACTATTATATTGTAAGTACATTTTAAACTTACAGTTTATAAACTAGTTTTGTTATTTACTGACAACGTAGTGTGCAAATCATATTTCCTACATTTAAATTCTCGAAAGTGAAAAGACAAATAGAATGATGTAATATTTGCAACTAGACATGTAAAATTTGGAAGTTTAGCTCCCACTTAAGAAGTTCATGATAGTAGATAGATATTATAATTTGTGAGTAATCTGGAGTTAGATTATTGTAAGTCTATTCCAGAAAATGTACTGCCAATTTTCGCACATCTAGAGGGATTTGATGCCACTCAAGACCTAAGATCAGCAAATGTAGGAACCGTATTTCATAGTTTCAGCTAGAAAAAGAGGTTGTACCTCCTTAACTGACACTTTGAGTGATGGTAATGATGATGACGTATAAAAAGTGCGTGTCTTTAGATTATATATGTATATATATTTCTTATATACACATAATTTAATACATGACTAATATCTGTACCAAACGTGCTTTACAAAGGCAGTCCCATATTAATGGTATCGTCTTAAAAGCAAATAGCGTTTATGCAAATCTTTCTACTCAGGGATTTAGCATATGACCAACCAAGCCAGCAGCTCATTCACTTCTCACCGCCAACTCCTTGATTCTACCCAACTGCTGTTAACTATAGTTCCCCATGCACATGTTATTTAACGGCTGTTCTGTGACTGCTTTGGACACAGTACGGTAAACTTCACGAACTATTAAAATAAAATAAAATTTGAATACAATAACGATTAACAATAGACTATGAGCAACATCACTATTTAAACAAATCCCAATGATTAATATGTTTATGAATAAACTTTTAAAATCCCATAAAAAACAATAAACTATGGGTATTAAAAAGGTTCAGTAAAACCCATACCATTAGAACAATTTCACATACCTATCACAAACATTAAACTAATTTAAATAAAATCCGATACACTGAATAAAAAATTACGAAAATTTACAAAATGCAGCAATTGGAATATTCTACAGAATGCAATTTATCGTTTTGTGGTACCGAATTCCAACTGTAAATTAGAAACTCTTCAGGATAACGAGGAGATATCAAAATGCACGGGAGCAAACCCTTGTAACGACAGACGGTAAGTAAAGCATAAAAGCATGCGGTGATATCGGCGCTTTACGCCATTACATAGCATTTACTATCCGAATCCAATACACCCCGATCGGTGATTTCGAGCCAACTCTCGACCCATCGTTGAAGCGAGCAGGAAAACCGAGCTAATGCGACAAGAGCGACAAGTGTGGCGAAAAATGAAAACACGATAAATAGTACAATGACGTCACTGACGGACATAATCTTAACAATTAACTATTATCTACATTACCAAACGCGCCGAATCGACACCAATCGCCTGCGGTACCACAAATAATAAAATCGGGCGTTCAACACTATCAACAAAAAAAAAAAAAAAGAATCGGCATCAAGTGGTGGTCCACCTATTATATATAATTATGCGGGAGTTAGATTGAGTTAACTTGTTTCATCTGAAACAGGTATGTGCTGTAACACTGGCATGCCTATCATGTCTATGATGGTAAATGAAGTTTTCCAGCATTTTCTAAAATACGACAATTAATTTTTGGTTCTTTAAACTTTAAGCGTTGTGTTTAAAATGTCCCAAAATTAAAAATGAAATGTGTAACTGTGTGCAAAGATTAACTTGATTTACACTCTGGAGGGCATGACTATTTCCAAAATTCGTGTAAACAATTGTCTTAAAGTGCAAAATCAAGATTTCAGTGTGCTTTTAAGAAATTTTATTACTTGTGGATTTTCCTTGTCATTAAAGAGTCTATACTTATGTGGTTAGGAACAGTTTACTTCTTTGTACAATAGTTTGTAAGAACTTCCCCATAAATAGCAATCCAGCAACTTGTAATTGCGGTGCGATATAAAGATTTTCTTTCTGTTTATTTTATTGTAATGGCACCAAAATTACTAGAAAGTAAAGATCATAATGTTTAGATTTGTGAATGTTAATCACAGACGGGCTACAACTAATTTAAGAGTAGGATTTTCTCGGATACTACCTTACAGTATTTTACCATCTATTCCATGCTGTATTTAGGAATAATGGGTTAGAATGGGCGAGGTACCTAAAGTGTAATTAACGTTTGGCTAGATTTTATCCCTAACATGCGTTTTCAACAGTTAATTTATAAAACAATTCAGTTACGACTGAACATTAATTATAGGATACAAATTTGCCTATAAATTTACTTCTTGATACTTTTATAACCTCCACTTATAACATTTTATGTAAACTGTGTATGTGATTTGCAACATGCTCGACGTTCCTTAAGCTTTAAACTTAATCAGTGCCTTAAGGAGGTTTACCACTCATAAAACATCAAAATAACTAGGTTTTCAAAATGGAGTTTTATTTCTTTTAAATATGACGTTTAAAATTATATGTAACACTTATTTACTTTCGCTTTATTTAATAATGTATTTTTATTTCTAAACTATGCTACGCGTATCAAAAAGACAGTCAACTGGCAGTAAAAACGAAAAATTTTGTGCTGTACCTTTGGTGCTGTTAAAGATATGTTTCAAATTTTCAGAACAGAGGGACATTTCTTCCCTCTTTTGATTTAGAGCGCATTTGGTATCCCCATTTCAACATGGTTTCTGTTTGTTAAATCTTTCATATTTTAAATGCGAGCCCCAAGATTGGCAATAATTCCGTCGTTTTGTGTGGTAGTGTTATGTCATTCAGTTGTGTTTTGTGTTATTATGTAAACAACAACATGGCAAAAAGCAAGAAATTGTTTAAGAATAAAAGAAATGTGGGTAAGCCAAAATATATCAATCAAATAGTCCAGAATATTACACCTAACCTGGTCACAAATGAAGTTCACGCTTCTGGACATAGTTCATCCCATAAAATGTTGAAAATTTTATCAGAGCAATATGAAATAATGAAATCGGACGAATTCAGTGGTTTTCAGTATGAAATAGTAGATATAACTTTATTTCAAAGGTGCACTAAATGAATTTTCTTGCTGTAAAACTTGCAATGGTTCTATTACAATATCTGTGCAAAGAAATATTGGTTTAGCCATTAAAATCGTATCTAATTTTAATATGTGTGAAAGACACCATGATTTCATAAATTCAGAAGTAAAATAATTCCACAGTAAAGGGACAAACTTAATACTCCATGATATTAACTTACGTTTAGTTTATGGTATAAGAGCTATTGGGAAAGAAAAGTCAAACAGCAGAAAATATTTTCTGCGAAATAGTTAATCTTCCAAAGCCCACAAAAAAGTTTCCAAATTAGGTACATGCTCTTGGTTCTGCAATTGAAGATGTATTTAGGCAAAGTATAAAAGAGGCTATTGAAGAAGACGTAGAAAGTAATTTTGGGAAAAGCAATATAACTATTGCTGTAGATGGTACACACCAAAAGCTTGATTTTCTTCACAGATAGGAGTGACAACAGCAACATGTGTAGATACAGGTAAAAATGTAAATCTTGCTATTAAGAGAAATTTCTGCAGGTGTAATAATAAGGTACAACAAATCATGGAAATAATTGCATTGTTAATTACCAAAGGATAAATGGAGGAACGGAAATTGAGGGTGCCAAGAATATATCCAAGCACTCTCCGGCACAGTACAATGTAAGGGATGTTGGATATTCAGGAGATGGATACACAAAGTCTTGTATAGTTGTTCAGGTTGGATATCTTTATGGGAAAGACATAAACATTGAGAAGTTAGAATGCCTAGGTCATACGCAGAAAATAATGGGAACGAGACTAAGATATTTAAAATTAAATTTACGTCGGAAAATTCTAAGTGATACCAAACCATTTGACGGAGGAAAGCGAGTTACTGACAATGAAATTCTGAAAATTCCAAAACTTTATGAGTAAGAAATCAGAAGAAATGTTACAAAATTTCATATCATGAGAAAAGCTGTTTGAGCTCCTTATTTTCATCTTCTTCATCAAACGAACGACCTCAACATGGTATTTGTGATGGTACCTGGTGTTAATATTTGAAAGCAGAGGAAGATGAAAAAGAATGCAATCATAAAGAACGTTTCCATCTTCCTTCTTCCTGCATGTTGACATGAAACCAATATTCAGAGATTTAGCTGATGCAGAACTTCTAAGCGTCTTCATGGTGGAACACAAAATCTCAACGAATCGCTGCATAATTTAATTTTGACTCATCTTCCAAAAAATGCAGGTATTTATTGGGATGAGCACACTACATTTGGGAGTTTATGCGGCTTCAGTATCATTCAACAGGGAAACATTGTTAAATGCCAAGTGATGAAGATGCTGGAGATGAAAATTGATTTAAGTTGTATCTCTGCGATGAAAACTTTAGATCAAATAAGAATCAACAGAGGAGCGAAAATGTTAGAAGAATTCAACATAAAAACCAGACAATGAACCCACTGAGCAAACATAAAACTGGAGGATCTGTACCAGCCAGAGGAAAAATCAGATGGTCCTACATACGGTGTAGGAATGCATTAAGGTATAATTTGAAATGTTTTAACACTTTAAGGGCCATTTCCCCAACATTACAATTTTTCATACTTAAGTAACCTTTTCTCAGCCCCCATAACAAGTAGACTATGAAATTGTTACAACATATTCCCTACATGTATTTGAGGAGTTTCTTAATAATATTATTTTTGTAAAAATAAAAAAAAATTTGAATAAAAATTTCATATTTTTTGTGTAGGACAATGAATAAAAATTGTAAATAAAAACCTGAGAAACCTTTTAAAATTTCCGTATTAAAAGTTTATAAAAACTTTCAAGAATATGTGGTAAAATTTCAGCTTAAGGGAGTTAGTGGTTATTGAGAAAAACAGAAATGTATATGGTCATTGTTAACATTGTTTAGATATGCAAGGGTAAGCCCCCTTAATCACTCTATAAGTCTGAAGGAGAGGGAAGTTTAGTCACTCACCATACATACTGAATAAAAGTGCAATTTAAACTTCTTTTGTACTATAATTTAATCAAACTGGATCGGTTATTGCACAACGTCACATTAAATCTGAATTGCCGGTTCTGTGTTGCATAGATTAGAGACTATCAAATTTCTGTTCATGCTGATATTTTTAAAGTATAATTAGTATAAAGATATTAAATAGAGGAGTGTGCAATATTATATAAAACTGATTTAATATACTGAATTTCTTTCTATTAAAAAACTGAGATATACTAAGCAGCAGAATTTTGTTTTAAAGTCGGGTATTTTGTTTTTTACGAAAAAATTCGGACTGTTAATACTTCTAGTGTAGCTGTAGTAAATGTAATAGGCAAATGTGTTTCCATTTTAAGTAACAAGATAGAGGGAATTTAAAAACAGAAACATAACTTTGTGGAACCCAAATAGTCTAAGTATTTGCTTGCTACGCTCTTGGAAAGTTGGATCTCTCTGTTGAAATTAAGTTAATGTACAAAATAGCTCACCGGTGCAAAAGGAACATATGTTTAAGAATATAAAGAAATGCAAAGTGCTATTTCTTTCCAAAGTTACATTTAACTACTTGAATACCCATTATTTAAAAATATTTAGTTTGGATTATTTGCCTAATTTTCAAGTCATGCAAAATATGACAATTTTTCCGTAGATTAACTAAAAACATTTGTTTTACCAGAAGGGAAGTTACATTTAAATATAATACCTAGAGCTTTATTCAGAAATAAACGTGTTTTCAATTTTAAAAAGTAGCATACGTTATGAATATACATGTTTACATTAAGATAAACGTTATTTATCCAAAATGGGAGATACAAATATCAGCATACTATAGAAATTAGTTGAAAAGTAATGCATCGACTGTATATAAAATTATGGTTCTTTAAAATTGCTGATAAACGCAAAATTTAACAAAAACTAAAATTATGTTGCAGAAAATCGCTCATAATCCTCTAAGCTGATAGGTTTCTGTGTTATCTGCTTGGTGCCACCCATAACTGCAGTGAAATTCTGATCAAAAAAAATGAATGGCCTCTCCAGGATTAATATTGCTAGGTTACTTGTGTTTTAGTCCTTCGGAAAGAAAGTAAAGCAGGTTCCGTGTAATGTTTATTTGCACGTAAGAGAACCCCGTACCTTGAAAGAAGAAAGTTCATGGGCAAAGTTGTCCGCCATTTCGCGTCCGCAAATCGTGATTTCGTCCTACAGTGCCATCAGTGGGCGACGAGCTAATTGGTGCATAGTGACAAACTCACGGACTAGAAATTCAAATCCGATCAAGGAAACATCGTAACGATGGCTTTTGCTCCACTTAGGAGATACAGGAAATACTACTATGTTTTAACATGTCTGAAACTGGGAGTACTAAAAATAAACTAAGCAACAATATTTTTAAATACTTAATTCATTTAAACCACATCAATTATTTGTTTTAATTTCGTTTAAAACACCTCAGCTGATGAAATGAGTAGGTAAAATTAGACTTTTCCATGAAATGGCTCCTGTGATTAGTAGGTTAAATAGGCAATCCCGGAGTGAAATAGTAACAGTTATTTCGGAGGGAGGTTAAGAGACCCTCTTGGACATGATATTAAGCCTTAAGGAGTATTTATTTTTATTTGTCACTTTTCAGCTAATACACCCTAGCAATTAAAAATGTTCCCTTATTCACGTTATCATACTATTACGTTAGTGGTTAATATATAACGTTCACACCTTAAATTGATATATTTCAATAAAAATGAGTATACCTATTTAATAAAATGTTACTACTACTCCTACTACTAAGACCATACAAACGCAAGTTAAATTTAAAACAATCTAAAGGAACCCAATAGTAAGGTAACACATCTATCACATATGCTTTCAAATGTGAGGGAACAGCTAATTAGGACATTTATAGTACCCTTTTAAAGCAAGAGTTCTTTGCAACAGTAAAATAAAGGAGAACGTTGTTGAGAGTGAGTTTATTTTTACTTTCTCCATACGCGCTATGTACATAGTGTATAGAGGAAGTGTTGCACTCCACCAAAAATTCGATACCGAGATTTCACCGGAAATATATGTTTTAGGGTCCCCAATATCCAAAAAAAGGCATTTTCAAAAAATGGTCCGTGTGTGTGTGTATGTGTGTGTGTGTGTGTCTCCGTGTGTCCGTGTGTCTGTGAACACGATAACTCAAAAACGAAAAGTCGGTAAAATACCAAACTTGGTATTTAAGTTTAGTATCTTCCAGGGATGCGACACAAAGATTTTGAGAAAAATTCTCCCACCCCCAACTACCCTTTACATGGAACTTTTTTCGAAAATTTTGATTTTCTCAAAAATGGCTCTAACGATTTTGATTAAAATTTCGTATATTAAACACATTTACCTGGCAAATAAAATGTATATCTTGAATTTTCTGGGAATAGCCTCTGAAGAGTAGTTTATTCTGAATGAATTTTACTAAATTTTGAATAACTGCTAAACCGTAAGAGATGGAAAAAAGCTTACTACACAAAAAAGTAGAGCACATTAAAACACACAATTTATGTTAAATACATTTTTATCGTGGAGTTCGTCGTTTTTGTGACATTCCTTATTTTTGGTTTCTGCTATGAAAAACGAATACTTTTCTCATACAGGAACTTGTCAACTCCTATCCACATAGACAAAGGAACTTCATTGACATAGCAACCAGCTTTTGACTATCACTTTAACCTACAGTTGTCCCTTATTTCGCTTCTACTTACAAGGAAGCGAGTAATTAAACTATTTCTGCTATTTTTTCTGATTAGCAGAAAGTAAATAAAAGTATAAGCTTTTTAAGAATAATTTGTTGCAGGGATATGAAGAAAGTCATGTGAATGGTACACATCAGATTTTTTCCCAAGAATTATATGGTGAAATGCTTAAACTTGTTTAAAGTGCAAGGAAGTTTTAAAATGCTTAAAATGCTTTAACAATTAAGCTGTTGGTTGTACATTGTTAAACATGGAGTTTAAAATTTGAGAATTTGGTGACTATTAAAATGCAGACAGTCAATATTTACATGGAAATATTTACCTATAAAAGGCGAAACATAAAAATGTCATAGGAAAAACGAGATTGAAATGAATAATTTTAAAAGTTATCTCTGATTTTTTGGGTAAAATTTATTAGGGCTTAGCTTGAAAAATTATTTCTAATATTCTTTATAGTTGAGCTTAATAATTATTACCATTGTTTTTATTTTAGCAATGACATTTCTATAAGTAAAGAAAACATACAGGTGGACCACAGACTAAGTCGCTCGCGTGACCCAGGGAACCAAAATAAGCGTCATGGCTTTTTCCATCATTAGTCTAAACAATAAGGAATGTTTTTTTATAATATGCATATCACGTATAGTCGGATGCATTCTACTTTACACCGAAATATTCTTTGATAACTCCTGGTAATCGTTGATATTTTGGCGCCAATTATTGATAACAATATTAGATTTTATCGGCAGTATCGAAAAACATATGAACTAACAAACACTGAGTTTGAAAGCATATCTTTCAATTGTTGTGATTGTTACTATTCCTCTAATGTAGCCCTAAATGAAGGATAATAACAAACAAGTGTACTGTGGAACCTTGAAGGATTAACTAAATCCGCACTTGAAATACAAAGGATTATATCCATGTTTCAGACCTGCATAGAAAATAATGCATAAATTTACGCTTTAAATCCCTTTTCAACAGAAATGATTATATAAGCGATGGCAAAGTTTCCAATTATTTTATTATCTCTACCGTTTTAGCTTATTTATAATCAGCTGATGCCGGTACTTCTGATGCCCTTTCAGATGGTGACGCTATGCCAGTCGTCGGCCATCCTCATGTCAATTTTTTCGAACTTTCTCTATTGGTACAGAATAATATTTGGATATTTGGACTTTGCTGACGTCTACGAATGTAAGGATCTTTTAGTGTTTTTAAATGACGCAGTCAGATTATCATTCATGGGTATCAGCGCCGCCGGTGTGCCGGAGTTTGGTCTCCGCAGGAGTTCTCTTACATGTTAGTGAATCTACTGACAATGGATGTGTCGCTTTTAAGTTTACTTAAAACCCACTGCTCTGAGCCGAATTTGAACCCGTCAAATTTGGATCAGAAGTTCAGAACCTACAGCTATCCGTTAGTACATAACCAGCAGGTAGACTCAAACATGGTAAAGAAAAAGAAGAAGAGGAAGAAAGCAATGGCCTAATAAATGAACGAACCGCTTTGTTCTCTTTATAGCTCACTAAACTGTCTATTCGGGTAAATATTTGCATGTGCCACAAATGTGCTGGACAGTTTTGGGAAACATTCATTGGTTTCTTAACTGGAAATATTTATGCCTGATTACAGTATAGAAGCAGTAAGTTTGGTTTTCTCTGTCAGCAGTAAACTATTGAGCTGGAGAAAAGAGGCAGCAGAATGTACATCGAGCCCCTCGCATCTGACTGTAATCACAGTAGCTCCAAAGGAAGGCAATGGACGTACGTATATCTGAAAGCCATGCTTCAAGTTCCGATCATAGCACAGCATATTTCAAATGTTATTAACTTCTAACTTTAAAATACTTGATTGATGTGAAAATCAATCATCAAATAGTATAAACTATTTACAAGCTCAGAGGTATTAACGTTAAGTCTTGCTTAAAAGATACCACATATTAATTTAGATCGCTGTGGGGGCTCACATTTGATGTGTTATAAAACAACAATTATTTTTCTTCTGAAATAAATCTGGCATGCATATGACAAATGTTTGTCTTCAGTTTTAAATGACAAGGATTGTGCTGGTAGCTATTGAATGTTATCTATAACATGTCATATCGTGTTCTCGTCTACACGTGTAATACAGTGATTTGAAGATAATGCCTTCATACTACTTTACCACTACAGTTCTTATTCATTTGCCGATTCAAATGAAACCAAATGCCAAATTACGTTACAGCAACCCAGCTATTACCTTGTTACCTGAATAAACATTTTCCTATTGCGGACATCACTTTCACGCAATTAATATCGCTTATTATATGTTGAAGAACACACACACACACGCGCGCGCGCGCGCGCCCACATGCACGCAGTCACCGTTTTACATCGCAGAACTCTCTGGACTGATGAATGTGAATAGATGTCTGCGAATGGCTACCCAGGGCCGAAGCTCCTCCACTCTTGAGTCACCAGGGAGCACAAGTACTCCGTGGCTCTTTCCATTAGGGCAATATCTAATTTCTTAAAGTGCCCCCCCCCGGCATGGGAACGTACCGGGACGGAAGTGGGTACGCCACTTACGTGCGTCAACCCATCCGGGAAGACTACCAAATAACCTTGGTCGGGTCGACGGATGCCAGCTTAACGTCTACTAGCTTTCCAGGCTAGTGCCGGAGGACATTTAGGTGTCTACACAACCCCGCCAAGGCCAAAGCCGAGACGTACCCAATTACATATGGGTATTGGGACCACTGCCTCGTCGAGTCCAACCCAGTCCGAACAGCTCCCCTTCGGGAGGGGCTCGAATGTTCGGCCCGACTACTTCTGGGCATGTCAGAAGTAGTCGGGCCGAACATGGCTAACGAGGAGAACGAATCAAATGCGTTGAATAAGTGAGATGCACGGACCGAGTTCTTGGAGTTCTGTCTTTGAGAGAAGCTGGATGCATTCTGTGTGTTAAATCAATACAGACTGAAAAAGGCGCGCCGATACAAATATATTTCAACTAATACTCCGACACTGTTTGCGAACTCTCTGTTAATATGGAAGCGTTGTTCTCTTCCCCCACTGCTTAAGATAAACTATATGTCAATATATATCAGGATCATATCACAGCCACGAGTGTGCCGGAATTTCGTCCTGCAGGAACTCTTTTTGTCAGTAAATCTAATGATATGGGGCTGTCCATTACAAACACACTTGAAAACCATCGGTCTGGGCAAGATCGGAACTACGACCTTCAGATCATAAGGCCAGACTGACCCCACTGTTTTAATGTTGCCACAGCTACCTACATGCTAACTAATCCTCGTAACCCATCTCTTTCTACCAGAAATCTAGAATCCTTATGCCGGGTTCACAATAGAATAACGCTGGAAAAGCTAGAAAGCGACAAAAGATTGACCAATGGGAATCCATCATGAACGCGATAAAAATCTGTGTAACAAAATTAGAACGACATTGACAACATCCAAAAAAATCTTGGTTTGTTATTCTACGATTCCTTTCAAAGATGACGCCACTATCCATATAATGTTTTGGTGAGAAATGTTCATCGAAACGTTGATCCTGCACCGAGAATTATATGAATTGAGTTTGCATGCTCACAAAAACATAATGAAAAGGCGCAGGGTATGATTAGAAATCGTCATAGTTATCTGTGCATTAAAAATAGCCGGTAATTATTCATCCTTAGCCTGGATACGCAATACAAATTCATTTGAGTACGGAAAAGCTGTACTTTGATTTGCTCTAATCAGTTAAAATTACAACTACCAGAAATATTAGTGTTTACAAATTCGAAGAAATTATATTATTTAACGTATTCCCCGTCTAATAGCGTATATTATCTGGGTTTTTCGCTTCTGTTATATTTATACATTTTGCCAGCATCATTAAATAAACCTAAACAGTTATTTTTTATTTACTCCATTTTGAAACTGTACAAAGCACCTTAAGTTCCAGAGTAGGAAACCCCAGCACCGCGCAGTATCGCGGTGTCGCCTTCTTGTGAAAACTACCTTTCAATGAGGAATGTCGAGACGCGTTTTCGCTCGTGTTGCGTTGCCACCGTCGCTCCATTGTGAATCGGGCATTTCCCTGAGGTTCGTTGAATAACTGACCCCGGCCTGAGCCAATAATTATTTCCCATTAGCCAATTGTTAATCTTTCTCCATTTTGAGCTCAAATTCTTATACAAAATATTACATGATGTTTAAAATAAAACGTTTTATTGAAACATTTAATTGCTAAATTTGTATATCCATATGAATTATAAATACTTCTTTATTATTCCCGATGTATCTTATAAAGCATTTGAGTACACATTTGCTTCATTTATGTATTACTAAACTTAATTACTACCTGAGTCGGCGTATATTATTTCAGATTATTTAAAAGAAAGCCTATTTTTAAAATGTGATAGTATGAAGCACTTTGGTTGAGGACAGTAAACGTAGTTTTGAAGCTCAATCATAACTTGAAAACTACAAAGGCTAACAACGAATTTTAAATCCATTTAATGTGTATGTAAGTTAAAAATCAGCTTAAATTTTCACACAGATTGAATGAAAACTTTGGAGTAATTCACTTTCAGTGGTGCATTTTTTAACTTCTCAGATTTACAGATAAAAGTAAGGAAGAAATGAAGAATAATGAAGGTGACATATAAACCGCGGTAAAATTAATAGTTGCTTGTCCTTTGTGTCATCAGCATGCATAAGAATTCATAAGCAGTTAGTGCCCAGTTTTCTATACTCAAACCATAATATGTCAATACAAATAATATAAATAACAGCGACCAAGGGTCGGAGATTTCCATGTAAATGTGTTCTAGCATGTTATCAGCACGCGCTAATAGATTGTACGACAGATGAGGGTGGCTGTTACTTGCGACGTTATTTACCATAAGTTGTATAGAATTTTAATATGTTGGAATATACTATTAATTAGACTTACATAACTAGCAGAATGATGATAAACTTATACACAAAAGGAAATAAAATAAAGACTAGTAAATGCGCTGAGAACCAGCACTTATTATTGACACTGATAGAATGTGGAAATACGTTTTTTGGTTGGATTAAGTTTCAATTAACACTGGATATTAAAAGTTTGGTATTCTAGCTGTTAATATGGTTTGAGATTGGTGAATTACATTAACATTTAATAAAAATAAATACAGAAATGTAAATATAGTTTAGTGTATACTGAATAATAAGAAGTATTAAACACATGAAATAAGTAAAATGTCACAATATAATTTAAAATAAAATAAATAGTTCAGTTAATCAAATAAGTCAGATTAAAATTAACATACAAGTAAGAAAATTAATCGGGTTAAATAATAATAAATAATTAATTTAAACAACTATTGATGGCAATTAAGGATATTAATGATATATATTTTTTAAATCCAAAAAGAAAAATCAAAAAGCAAATGCGGAAACTTAAATGTATACTTTCATTTTGTTTTTGTTGACTAATATCTGCAAAATAATTGGAAATAAAGGAACAGCGATTAGAAATGCATGCACCGGTTTTAGAAATTAAATACCGGGGTTTGGAATTGCATATATTTATCCATCCATCATAATAGAATTTTTTGTCTGCAAACATTGTTCAACATGAAAAATGGGCTATGCGAATCTGTAATCTTGAACAGTATAATGCCAAAAATACTTCTAACAAACTCTGTATGCTTTTCGCATACTTGTTATTGCTCTAAGCTGTCTCTGTTCTGGAGAATACGTTAAATGCTGAGTGGAACACCGTATTTGTGGTGTATAATTCGTGTTTTGTGGCAGAAGTCCACTCGTGCTTCAGTCTTCAGGTAAGCGGATTGCCGAGGTGTTTCTGGTCTAAACTGTGTAATGTTTGGACAGTACAAAGCTGGGGAACATGCGCATAAGATCAATGTATTTGTGCATCATGTATTTCTTGTTAGTAAGGAAACTGAAACAGTTAAGGAGGCGCATGTTGACTCTCATATTCTGTGAAAAAATATTTCTGTCTATTTTGATCTTTATGACTCGCAGACCCCGAAGCGCCGCTACCCTGATAGCGTAATGGTCGAAATTCTTGTCTCTCTTTCTCAGTGACTTCGTTTACCCTCTCTCACTCTTTAACCTCTGTCAGTCTTCTGCTTCATTTTATAATTTTGCGACAGTATATTAGTATGGCGCATATATTACTAGTTCAATCGTTAGTTTGTGCATATTTAATATAAGAAATATCTGCTCAGTAGAACGCAGAACCTTAGTGTGTATAAACTCGCATTGTATTCTTCAAGGCTACGTGCTTTGTTGAAAATAACAAGAAGGAAGGAAGGAACAACGAGGAAGGAAGATTCAGCCCCTTATATTTTAGATAGAGGGAATTTCTCATTGTAGAAAAAGGTCACGTGGGTGGAAAATAAACAAAAATCCTAGACAGTCACGTGACAACGCTACTTTGCGCGCCTTTTTTCAGCCAATCAAAAAGGAGGGGAATATTAGAATCTTTTGGTATATAAGTGATGCAAGCATAATAAATTGGATGCACATGCACAGGCAAATGCAGTCTAAGATATCGCGCGGCACGACAGTGTAAGAAATGTGACGAGACACAGTCTAAGAAATCGCGCGGCGCCCAATGTAAGAAATCGGCGTGTTATAAGTAATCTGACGGGCAACTATTACCTAAAATGTGAAACTTAAGCTTACGGTGACGATTGTAAAACTATAATAACTCAGTAAGAGTGGAACTAGCACTTATAAAGATTATGTCATCAAGTTCGCGATCGTTTAAGTCGGGAGTCGCTCGCAGGGTTAGTGCCTCAAACCATCAAAAGATAACCAATAAAAGAAGTCATCAGTGAAATTAAGTGAAATTTCTCTTTAATTTGAGTCTATCAAGTGTTACACATCTTTGTTATTCTTTACCCCCTGAGCAAGAGACAACTCATGGTCTACAAGAACGAGCTTAGCCAGAGCAACAAAGGGAATCTGCAAGGTATGTACACTCTTAATGTAAAGAATTTCAAGAGCACTAACCCTCGACCAACTCCAAGTAGACTCACATGATAGCGCCATACTGCTGCTCAAGCAAAATTACGACATATTGGCACCCTAACGTGGGCGCTATACAATCACAACATATTGGCGCACCAACGTGATGCCAAACAAATATATCACCACGAGAATTTTCTGATTCTCTCCCGCTTCTATCTATCCCTTCTCTCCCTCCACTCCTTTTCGCTCCCTCTTTCTCCCTGCTTAATACACATTTCCGGTATGTTTTGAAAGGTAACATGAAATCTTCTACTTTCAACCCCAGCATTTAGAGCACATTATTATATTCAAAATCTGCATAATTGTGTCATTCTAATTGAATGGCGTACTGAGTGTTTAACAAAAGTGACATAATAAATAGGTGAAACGTATGAATCTAACATTGACTGCATTGTAAAACTGTCTTACTCCGCAAACATCTTACGGTTCTGTGATATCGACCTTTGGATTCCTTTTTATTTGAGGTGGGAGCGGAAACAATTATGTCTTAGAAATCAAACATTTGCCGTTCTATTTTATCCACAATGTGGCAGTGCAGTTCTGCAGTCGTTCTCACATTCGTCTTAGTATAATAGTCATCGCAGTTAGTGACATTAGAATGCGTAAACAAGGAAGTGTGGCGCGATGGAAACACGTCTTGCACGCTCTGTATTCGTCTAGAAGTATCGTTCAGCATTTTCTATAAGCTTCCAAAAGGTCTTTTGACATCATTTTCTAGCTATAAAAGGAAGAAGAATTGTAAGCCAATGCCGTGTGCTGTTTAGTAAATTACACTGTGTCGTGAGTGACTGGAATGTTAGCGCGAGCCATGGATAGCGTGCAGCCGTAAACTGTGTACGCGTCGAAACGTGGAGTCAATTATTTTCAGCAGTGAATTTAAGACTTTATTTGTAAACAAGTTTGAGTCAATAAAGGCGTTTGTTGCAATATAAGGTAACAATCGACATTTTCACTAAACGATGTGCTAAAATTCCCCATTAAAATGAGTTATTAGAAATGAACACTTAGCCCGGATATTAATATGAGGTACTTAATAGTGTTCTCTTAAATATGCCTTTTGTTCTTGGCTAAATCACTGAAGAATAATGCAAACGCTAAAATATACAGTACTTAGCATAACCTTTTGCAACTATTTACTGATTTTTTATTAGAAGACATTAAGAGTAATAGCTCTTGACACATGTGCCACCATGATTGTTTCATTAGTTATACTTACGGTTATACTCTTCTCGATTCATGAAATTTGTCACAGTTTCTCTTACGTAATTATATAAATTTCTGTGGAATTGGTTGTATATCAGATTTCTTGCTTCTTTGAATATTTCTGAATCAATTTTTCGAACTATTATTCCTGCGATTAATTTTAGAATTTAAAAAATAGTTACACAACTAAGCAAGTACCTCTGTCACTGTGAAACTATGACATGGTTTCAGCCAGCAAGAAAATAAAATGAAATTGGATCCTCTCATGTTGTTTGTACTGTAAACTTATAATATTAGGATTAGATCAATATTGCCTCGTGCACCAAATATCCACTCATGCCACAATACAAAGGGTTGCTTAAACATTTTCTACCTAAGTAACCAGTATAGTTTGTGCAAAAGGCTCGTTAGCGTCTGAAAATAAAGCCATACCGACTCAGTCAGCCAATACAGAAGCCGCTACTGTCCTGGGATGGAGTCGGATCACATTTAGTGTCTGTCAAATGGCGTCCCTCTTGAAAGCAATGGTTAAGTGAGCCAGCTGTACTCTACTCCACGTGGAGTTGTACTGAGCCTGCTTCGGTGGTCACTACTACGCGCGGACGTTTTCTAGGTCGCTTGGCTCTCTGTCATCACTAAGTTTCGTGCAACTTCGGAAGCAGAGCAAAAATATTTAGACATGTAGTACGTTTTACCCCTGATCTAGTGGTTTCGATCTGTAGTCCCAGTATTCACCCCATGCATGTGCGCTGTGTTTCATTTAATAATTCAGCTAGTTCGCAGTAAATTAGTTAACCTATTCCTCATAATGACTTAAGATCTCAAAGAAAGCAACTTTCTATAGTTGCGGAAAGATAGACGGGCGACCACTCCCCCCGACCCTTCGGCCATCGCTTTCCGTAAAACTAGCATCCAAGAAAGTGTGTGCGTATAGTACCGTAGTACGGAAAGTAGGTGATGGCATTAGTGACCTCATTTAGTGTATATCCAGTTGAGTCCCTCTTGTAAATGCTAGTAGCATACCTGTTATGAGAGAAAGCTGTATCTTCTCCATGTTGGGGTGAGTTCAGATCGCGTTTTGGAGGTCTCAACGTTGTTGACGAAAGAAGGGGATGATATAGTGAACTCATTGGTGTTCGTCCACTTGTAACCAATATTAGCGTGTACCTGATATGCAGACACAGCTGGATTTCAAATTCCATGTGGGATAGATGTAGTGACTGCCTGTGTGAATTTGCTACCCGCCTGCTTCCGCGCTTCAAACGAAGCCGCACGTTAACACAGGTAAGGCACCACCTATGTAACGGGTTTAATAGTTTAGAACTTCAGCCTGTTCCTTATTGCTGTCATGCAATCAGAACATAGGTAAGTTGTTTCATCCATTAACAGTTTTACATACATGAGTAATGCTAACAAACATTAGTTTTACCTTCCATCCTCTCCAAATCCCATTGGTAACATTATGATTATAAATAATTATTACTCCCGTTTTGCGTAAAAGACTTAATAATAAGCCACATATTTGCATATTTGGCTTCATGTCTTATTACAAATTCTACTTTGATAAAAGTAGCTAAGATGCTGTAGCCTCATCTCTACCAGTTACCTACGACATGTTATATACCAAGTTTTATAATAACAGATTCGGCCCTATTGAGTGAAACCGTAAATAACACACACACACATACACACACAAGACAGATTAACACAAGCTTTTATGTACTTCTTTAAAAATGGATTCGTTTTACCAAAAAAAAAAATTAAGTATACAGTTTGGTGTCTATAACGAAACAATTGTTGGTGCAACAGTAGAAAGTTAATGAAAAATTTAGAATGACTAATAATGTTTAGATTTACTGGCTTTACAGCATGAAGTTTTTGTCAAACATTTCACGCTATAAGCATGCATTGTACGAGTACTAGCACAATAAATAAAATATTAAAAAATAGAAGGCGGAATTGTGATTCTCAGAGAAAAGAAAGTGGAATAAAGCTATATTTAACAGTTGCTAAAATGGTATGTATACCTTAGATGTTTTCAGATTTCACAAATGTATCATAATTGCGGGGCTAGAAGGAACATGCACTCTCTAAAGCTCATTGGTGCAAAATAAGCATGGAACTGAATGCGCTGACACAGCTGCTGATGTACAGCAGATTGGCTTTTGTGGTTTGAACCCTTGATATGGACATTACTTTTATTATTTATTCATAGATTAATAACATATACGTAGAGGTAATCATATTCAATTACCACAGGGTATAATGGCTACGTGTGTGGCATAACCGTTTTTTCCCTGTAAATGTCGAAAATTTAAGCCTCTGACTCACACGCTGTATTCAATGTCGAGTACGTTGATATGCTTCTGTAAAATGAGAAAAACGGCACAATTCATATGCCGTATAAATAAAATAGGTATTCTGATAAAGAGACAGTCCGTATAATTTAAAGCCTGAAACTACAAGTTTAACCATGGATGTCATCATTTCGATAAAGAAAGTCACTTCCTAAACTGAAAAAGAGCCTTGCACTTGGGTCGGCTGATATGTCCCGGGCCTCTCAATGAAAACAGCATTTAATTTTTTTTTTCTTTATTTCTCAACTTAATCTCCAGAAAAGCTAATACACTTGTCATATCGGTGTTCTAAATTAATTATACCATCTCTCTAGTGCGATTTATCAAGATCCTCAAAAAATCTGTTCACCGCATCAATGACTTCCTCGTTGATGTGAAATGTTGGTCCTCCAAGAAATACTTTGAGCTTTGAGAACAGATGGTAGTCACTGGGTGCTAGATCTGTTTAACAGGGTGGGTATTCAAGCAATTCCAACTTTAATTCGCACATTTTTCCCATTGCAATGACTGAATGGTGAGCCGGAGCATTGTCGTGAGGAAACAAGATTCTTTTTTTTTTTTTTTTTTTCCCAAATGAGGTATTTTTCTTTTCACATCATCACTCAAATGTTGCAGTAAGCTTGCGTAATAGTCACCAGTGATACTTATACCCTTATGCAAGTAATGAATAAAAATAATTCCCTGTGCATCCCAGAAAACACTCGCCATAACCTTGTTAGCTGACAAAATTGACTTTCCCTTTTTTTGGAGTTGGTTCACCTGGCGCAATCCACTGTTTTGACTGTAATTTACTTTCTGGAGTGTAGTGATGTATCCAATTTTCATCCATGGCAATAACCCGTCTCAAATGTTCACTGTTTTTTTTTTTTTTTTTTTTTTTTTGCGGTAGAGCTCCACATTCTTAACAGAATACGGTTTTTTTTTGGCAACTTTTGATCAGTTGTCAACAAACGCGACTCCCATCTTGCACAGACCTTGTGAACGCGCAAAACATTACTTAAAATATTACCTGCACGTTCTTTTGTTATGTCTACAGCCTCTGCTATCCCAAACAACTTTAATCTGCGGTCTTCCAGTACTAAACGATGAATTTTTTTTCAAAGATCTCTAGAGTTGTCACTTCTACAGGGCGCCCAGAGCGAGGCTCATCACTAGTGCTCGTGCGTCCCGTTTTAAACTTTGCAACCCACCTTTTAAGCATTAAGTATGAAGGGACAGAGCCTTTCAATGTACTGTTCACTTCCTCCTTGATTTCTTTAGGGGTTAAGCCTTTCAAATGGAAGTATTTAATCACTGCTCGATTTTCCAAATCCTCCATTTTCGTGAAAACTCTAAAGTTGTTTTGTTTAAAATGCTGTCATTCGAAATCTAAACAAGCTATTGACCTGTAACTATGGATACATTTTTTTTTATTTTTTGTAGATTCAAAGCATCACACACATACAAATCGCAGGATGGAAGGTTGTTGAAGATAATTGAGAGAGAAGGAGGAGGAGGCAAAGAAATGTGAGAGGGATAGAGGAGGTTAAAGGATGAGAAGGAGTGAGTGGCTAAAGAGAATAGGAATCCTTACATTTAACATAATACCCCGAGGAGCAATGTTGTGGGTAAGGGAATACACGTATTTTCTGAAGAAGAAAAAAATCTCCATATTTATATGTTACAATCACAACTGTTTATTCTAATCGAAAATTTAATTTTCTCGATGTAGGCATAATGGAATTCTATTTTATTTCCCCATTTTATTTATGAACGCCTTTAACTGATGCGGTCCTCAACGTCCCATTCTATACTGATTTTAGATGCGCTTAATTTTGCTCAGAGGCATCTTTGTCATGCTTGAGGGTTTTTACGTGATGCAAATCTACGATATTGAACCAACGGCCATACTTTCCTTCCAATGGAAGCTATACTAACAATATTTACGTCCGAAAAAAAGCCATCGCCCACAGCTAGGCTTGAACCTAGAGCCACGCGTCCGATGCACACAACAGCACCTAGCGCAGTGAAAGTTTTCCGAATTCCCACAACCTCCGAATATTTCCACAAAGGTCGCAAGACAGTAACTGAGCAAAATGGGAAGGTTACCGAACAAAGGGTTAAGTCACAGTGGACAATCGATCGGCGGCTCCAATTTGAGTTTATTAACACATATATAATTATATTCACATACAAAGCGTATAACTGTGCTTCTGGACCAGCTATTTCCAACACACATTGAGTATAATGATACAGCACAACAATAAAAACAATATTTCAATGACCGACCGAGTTCCAACCGTTCCGAGGCTTAAAATTGTTTCTATCTCCAGAGAAAGCATGTTCCTTACAAAGAATAATACCCCGCCCCCCACAAAACAAAGTGAGCTATCAGAGAACTATTATATAGTAATCAATCAAAAATTGTATTAAGTTTCAGGAGAATTTTTTTAATCAAATCTCAATAAGTGATTAAAGTTTTGGAACATACTTCATCCTAGAAACACACTTATATTGTAACCTCCCTATAATCATTCAACCTCTGTTTTACCTAATATTCCATTTAGGAATCTCACCAAAATAGTCCCTCTCATATTTTTTTTATGTAAATTTATGTGAAAATACAGCAGCTAGAACACTACCCCATTCATTAATTATAACTATACTAAGGTAAACACCACTAATTGGTAGTTCTTAATTGCTTAAATTCAAAAAGGAATATCTTCATTTTCTAAATTCCTATGTTCCATAATATTTCAATTACAAGGCAAAGTACTTCCTTGCAAGTCCGAAAATGTTTTAACCTGAGAAAAATCCCACTTGATATAAGTAATAGAAACTCCCCCATTCTAACACAGCATTACAGAATAAAACGTATGTCCAAGACGGTATACTAGTACTCTGATTCACTCGAGAAGGCAACTCAGCAACAACACATAAAGTCTTACCTAAATTTCGAATAATCTTTCATTTAAACTTTGCAAGAAGAAAACGCGCAAATCAAAGCCCCAAACTGTATTAACACCAAAATCTACATTAGGTCCAAGGCAAGTCTTACCTGCCCAATTTGAAGAAATCCATCGAACCATCCATAAACGGACTTAGCTCCCACGGCCTATAGCCCACACGCCACTTGCTCGCGCTTGTACACCCGTCTCCCTCAGGAACCAACTAACTCTCACTCAAGACCAGCCAGCCCTTCCAGGACGACGTAAACAAAAGCACCGAGTAGAGACCAGTCAGAGAGTGATCCCAGACCCAGCAAGGAAACAAAGACAACCTTTCGGGCAGGTGTCAAATAATGGCAAAGTAACCATAAATAATTCTCGTAGAAAGAAAAAAAAAACGGGTAGCAGGCCGTAAAATTATTTGAGACCCCCAACCCCAAACTCACCCACTGTGGCGAGAGTTCCGCCATGGTCGGCAGGAACAGTGAACATAGAGAAACCCTGCTCAAAAGCAAATTCTTCAGTATTCAGAGGCCAAAATGATCGAGATATATCTCTCCTAGACGGTCTTGCAGCATTCGCTAAATTATAAGAATTAAAGGTTGCCTCATGACCAGGTAGGACCTTTGTTGGTAAAAAGATAAGATCTGCATACGTGTGTCTGCAACAGTTGTGAAAAATCTTCCCCGACTACATCACCCTTAGAATTTCACTGCTTCTGCGGCGTTCTGTTTGTCGTGTACAACAGGAGAAGTCTCTGAAGCACCAATGAAAATATAGTAGACTTGTCAACAACATGGCAGTGGATTCCCGGTTGCAAGTTCCCGTGCGGCTTCTTCCATTCATCTCTCCCTCACACAGGTTAAGTACCTATAAAAGTCAGTTATTGTGGTCGGAAAACCCTCAAGTTTGTAAATTTCTATGTCATGCATCTCGCTAATGCTCATGATTGATATCTGAAATCAATAGACGCTTTTAAATAAAATCGCTACTTTTTTGTTATACCCATCATATACCTTCACTAGTAGAAACGTTTAAGACTGTAAATAAGGCTTTGCACGCTGTAATAGAGACAACTAGTTTCCATTGTTATACTATGGAAATGTAGTATTAGTTGGGTAACCACTTTTTATTTGTCTTACGTTTAGCTGCCTTGAAGTTATTTTATGTATTAATAGACTTATAAACAGCAATTGTTTGATTTTAATTAAAAGCATTTATAAGCTCCAATATATTCATCCTCATTAGAAACATATATTCTTTTCCAAATGTTGAATAGAGAGAATAGAATATTATTAAAAAGGCCACTAGCCTCAAGGTCTGTGTAGTGTGATTAAGCCATTTATATTACATTTCTTTATTTCCATTTAAGTCGCATTAAAACGTGCTGAACTTATGCCGTGGTTGCAGTTCTAAGTACATCCTGCGCCATGTCGCATTGCGTTGCAGCCAGGGTACTCCGGTCCTGGAACGCGCCTGGCTTTGAACCTCCCTTGTGTGTGGATATTCAGGGCCATGTGCAGGACCAGGACCCGTTCAACACTGTGAAGAAATAAGCTTCGATTAGTAGCGATCTGCGGCAATAAAACTAACATTCCGACCGGGAGGCGCATGGTACTGACCATAACATCTCTCCGTAGGACAGAATAATTATCGCTTGCATGTGGAGATCAGGACGACTGTCGAGTTGGTAGGACCTGAAATATAAAGGTCTGTAGTGAACAGATTAGTATTATTATTATTATTATTATTATTGTTGTTGTTGTTGTTGTTTTATTATAGTTACTGATACAACAAATGTCTTTATTTACTCAAAAGTTGGTTACAAATAATCCTTTAATTAACTGCTGCAACAATTTACTCGACGACTCATCGCATAGACATTTGACGCATCTACCACACAACTGCTCTCACGCCATTGCACTCTAACACTACAATTGCAGACTGGCTCACCATTCCTCAACTTAGCTTGGAACTCTTTCTTATATAGCTGTAAATGACGTCTCAGAGTTTCCTAAACCTTATGGAAGCGGAAGTTTCTGGCGTGTGCCAAAAGTGTCGCATTCCAAAGCCTCCAGCTCCGCCGACTGATATACCAGATAAACGTGAGAACGCCTGCATACAGGTTGTTGTTGTTGTTATTATTATTGTTGTTGGTGGTGGTGGTGGTAGTAGTAGTAGTAGTAGAAGTAGTAGTAGTATCATTATTGTTATTATTATTAATATGATTTATTTATTAGTTCTAAGGTACCATGGAAGCCTAACTGCCGTTTTTCGCATAATGCATGCAACGTTTTTTTAATTTATTATGGAGCTGTGACAGGAAGATTAGGAGTTTGTTGGAGATTACCTGCTGTGTCTCTGGCCTTTCATCTAACGTCGCTGTGAGCAGGGATACACAAACCGTGCATTTTTTCCGGAGGTCCCAGAAATTAAACGTTCCATATACAACTATATTAATATGTTGTATAATTATTTACATTTGTTGCCGTTAAATTAAACGTTATTTTCTACAACAGGAGAACATTCTTAATGGGATAAGAACCAAAAGTATCCTAATAATTTCTAGTAGCTTCTGCAACAATTAAATTGTAATAAGCGCGAATATCAAATATAAATCAAAAGCATTAAAAGCGTTCATTGCTATATCTCAGTAACAATATTTACCTTCCAACACCTGAGGGAAATCTTAAGGCCTTAACCTAGTAGAAACTGAATTTTCAAAGCTGCCTTGAATTTGTCTACAGAGTATTTTCCACTATCTTTCTCGGTGTATAAGCTTCAAGCCATTTTAGTGTCCTTAATAGTATTGTCGTTTCAATATTGCAACAGTAGTGTTTTCCAAATGAATAACACAATATGGTGTCTCATTTTGAAGCGTCTCCGTAGATACCTACCAATGTGGTTATAAAATGGTAACATTCGCTCACTATGTTTATTTACAACTAAATGAAAAATGGATGGGAACGAGGGTTTCGAGAATGGGAAAATGGCAGCTCCAAACAGGATAACCTGCCTTAGTAATCGATCCACGAACGGCCCAACAAATCTCGGCTGGCGCGATAACTGCGGGTGGGACAATTGGTTCCGAAGATTCATGTTAGTTTTGGGCGTTGTGGGATGGGAAGGTGGCAAGTGAGCTTCCTTTCTTTTCGTGTACCGCCCGCTACCACCACTATATCTCTGGTCAGTAACACGTCTCTATCCCTTGAAACCATTCCAACGCGACAGTAAAAATGCTACATAGAAACAATGTGTGTTAAAATCCAAAATTTGGAGAATTATTATTGAGATATAAGTGAAAATGGCTGTTATGTAATGAAAAGTGGTTTCTATTAATGGAACCACAAAAATAAATGCTAAATAAACGTTTTAATTCTGAAAAGGGGGTATAAATGAATATAAAATGGGCTTTAAAACGGAATAATAATAGTAGTAATAATAATAATAATATAAATAATATACCATGTGCCCTTATATTACCAACCAAACCGCCGGCCTCAGCCCAATTACGCAGGCAGAGGCGAACGATGAGCCAATCGACACGAGGCGATGATGTCAGCATCATGCATTCCCAGCCGGAATACTGACTATCGAAGCCGGTAGCGTACCATATCGCAGCTCCTCATTTCCCTCATACTGCTGAGTGCCCACCAGTCATATATATATGTATGTAAAATGTCCATGATTGGGATTGAACCCCGGCACATCCTTGGTCGGAAACCGGAACCCCACACTCCAGTCCTAGCTGCGCCACGGCGCAGGACATAAAGAAGAATATTTCACGCAATATACGAGGGAGTACATATAAATATGACGGTGAACAATATGCGGATAATTGGGAGACCAAGGAAAGTGATAGCTGGTTGAATATCCAAATGCACGTACATTTTACTTTATTTCATCATTTGTAGAGGAGCCTAAAATAAACATAGTTTGATGAATTCCAGTCGCATGTGTGCTACTTTTCACAATGTTATTTCAGTGAAATTATTTGAAATTATTTCAGTTTTCAACGTCTCTCGAATACATTTGTTAGATGCGATATCCACATCATGGAAAATTCTTTTGAATTTTGCTGTAGTGGGTACTAGGTATTCCGTAATTTCTAATGGAAATGCTTCTCTTGGTTTCGCAACTTTAGGGTGAGGATGGTAAGGATCTCCGGGTTTCAGCTAGGAGTATCCAGACATCGTTTAATTTAAATTCTAGTTCACAGACTCAACCCCAGAACTTATCATTGACTTCTATTTTGATATGAAACGGACTACTTCAGTAGAGCGATGAACCGCACCTAAATGTAAAAAAATATCTGGTGTATTAGTTACAATTTATGGCACTTTTGGCGTAACAACATGTGAAATTTGAACATTCTAGCCTCTGCTCTACCGGTTTGTTATAGTCTATTACAGCTCTATAAACCAATTAATACTAAGTGCAGTAGCTCAACTTTTGTATCGTCTTGTATTCCGCTTCTAATCAACTAATGGAAATAAAAATAGCATAATTACTTACTATGCCGAGATACAGTACATTTTTTTAGTAGATATAGGTTATAATGCTACTTGGTACATTTTTAGAACGAAGTGAGCTTGGGAGTTTGTCGACATTTGAACACGCGAAGAATCCCGAAAAGGGGAATTCGAGTGTCCATTGCTTTTTTAGTGCACACTACAAGCAAAAGTCATATTATTTTTAAACCCGTGATTAAAACAGATGTAAGTACATCTTAAATGCACAGTTTATTTGATCTGAGGGTTCAGTTTCTTAAACTGGCTTTATGGCAGCAAGTGCCTAGTTTTCTGAACCTATAGGCATATTTCGTAACTACAATATATTCTAAGATGGTTAACAATACAAGCAATGAATTTATAGTTATATTGTGTAGGATAATGTATTAGGAAGTTAAATTTTGTTTACACAAAATTAAGTATTAAGTATTATCCAGCTTACTTGCTGATTGTTTGTTAAATATACTTATGGCCTACACGGAGCTGATAAAATGGTAGTTTTTGCATTAAATAGTGTTTAATGTGTTTTAGTTTTTTCTTCTCTGTAAGCATTTCATCAAATAATAATAGTGTGTATAATGGTTGTTAAATTGTTATAACCATTTGTTATTGATACAAGCAAAATCATTATTAGCAATAATAATACTCTCCAAGGGCATATGCACCAAATACCAGGCCGTTTGTTCATGTAATTTTAACTATGCTAAAACACAATACATTCAAAAACTAAATGTATCTTCAATATCCTACAATTCATGGGCTAAAATTCCACATGACAATGTTTAAACTGTCAGTGTAAATAAGTTTGCGTAAACAGGTCATTCACTTCGGGACGAGGCGTTTTGTTCAGCAGAGGACTTCGATTTACACGCTTTATCCTATTTCCCATCTCTTCCATTTCATAACAAGGAACGAGAATTAATGGCATCCCAGTAACAAGTACGAGATAGCATATTTCAACATGTGAGAAAACTGACTTACATGCAAAACATGTGCAACAACCTCAATTTGCAATATGTCAGAATGAAATTTACAAAGTTAACATTTCGGAATCTCAAGAAGTAAACGGAAGGTTTTCATAAGAGAGATACTAAACCATGTCCCGCTTATATGATTAAAATATGTTCATTCAACTAATTTTGACTTGTCCTTAATTTTTTTAGAATATTAGAAAGAATTATTTAAAAAACCATCTGTTTCTAAACCATTTGTGTAATACTTCAAACTGAGCAAATGCTTTTCAGAAAAGCTTATACGCGGCATGCACACAGCTTTAAAGTAGCAATGGCGCACCAAATCCATGCTGGGTAATGATTGTTTCATAAGAATGTGGAACTGAAATTGCATGATTTCTAATATCTTTTGAATGTTACACTTTCATGTGAAAAAGATAACAAAAGTTGTTATTCGTGTATTATTATTTTGAAATATTTCATTCCATTTGATACTTTAAACTGGACATTTAGAAGTGGATTATATTAGTATTACTTTCTCTACCTACTATGCACATAGTTAGAGAAAGTATTATATTGCATACAAAATTCGATACTAATATTTCATCGGAAATATATGTTTTGGCACCCCCAGAATAAAAAATAAACATTTTTAGAAAAGTGTCCGTGTGTCCATATGTGTCTATGTGGACAGCATAGCTCAAAAACGAAAAGAACGTTAAATACCAAACTTTCTATTTAAGCTTGGTATCCTCCAAGGATGCGACACGAATATTTTCAAGAAAATCCTCCCCTAAAACTACCCTTTACTTTGAAAATTTCGGAAAATTTTGTTTTTTTTCAAAAATGGCTCTAATGATTTTAATTGAAATACCACATACTAAAACTATTTTCATCACAAATAAAACGTATGTATTGAATTTTCTGGGAATAGCTTCTGAAGACCTGTTTATTCTGTGTGAATTTTGCTGAATTTTGCATAACCAGTAATCCGTAGTTTCAGTTTTAAAACTCTTAAACATTTCTCGTGCGGGAACTTGTCAACTTCTGGCCACGCAAAGAAACGGGTTTCAATCCCACAGCAACTACCTTTAAAATTATTTGACTGTCGGTTTAGCCTAGTGTATTCTCTTATATCCCCTCTACTTATAAGGAAGTAAGTAATACGGCCGTTTCTGTTAATGTTTGTCTCGATTAGCATGAAGGGATACAAGAATAAGTTTCTTAACAATAATCTGTTACAAAGATATAGAGAAAGTCATTTGAAAGGAACATATCAGATTTTTTCTTAATCTCATAATATACTCTGAGTTTCATTCTACCGAACTGATAAAGTAGATTAAAACCAAGTATTGTTTAGAGAATGTCAAAGGAGGGGAAAATAAAGGATTATGAAGGGGTAATATGTGTTGCAGGCCTATTCTGAGGAAGTTTTCTCCCTTTCTTTCCATGTCTGGCATTTTTGTGTTTATAAAAGATACTCCTTGCGAGAAAATTCATATAATGTCAATGCGCACAACCCCAAATGGGAAAGAGAAAGAAATTAACGCACTCTCGAAGCGCAAAGTTTGTCTTAATTTACGCTCCGCACAGAATTCACTCTGGCATATCCGTGCGAGAGGCCTAAGTTTCATTCTTTTATATTGAGCATTCATTGTCCACTGTGTGCTGATTACCAAGGAGCTGTAAACTGAGGACTATCTAGTTTCAAATCCCTACCAAAAATCTGCTTTCTGACAGATGCAACCAATATTTATTACGCATATGACGGCAGCATTTCTAACTGCAAAAGCATATTTGGTTCCAAGGCATCTGTGCTCACACATAGAACATCAATCATTCTTCATTGAAAAAGAATAAGTAAGAAAATAACTAAAACCTTTAATTAAAGTCAAAATGTAACACATCATTGCGTGTGTAAGCGGAGGAGACTAAGGCTTCAAACTTAGGTATTCTCATCACCAGATACGTGTGTTGGCCGCTCTACCATCAAAGCACACCACCAGATTATACCGTATGGCACAACTGCCCCGTATTTGGCATGTATAGATATATTCCTTCGTGCATTAAAAGAGCTGCAGAACTCAAGGGGATTATTTAAAGTCAAAAGCGGCCAATGGGGAACTAGCGAGCGATTCCTTCGTTTTCCTCTCAATGAGCGTGTAAAACGAAGGTCGCTCAGCCAGTTCTCCATTTATCGATTTTAATTTGAAATGTCCTGCTGAGTTCTGCAACTTTTGACGCAAGAAGGAATATCTGTACACGACAAATACGAGCAGTTGGGCCATCTGGTACGTATGTATTTTGTTTTGTTCAAAGCATCGTAGGTTGTTACTAAACCGTGTAGTCAGAAAAGACCAGTAGCGACTGCTTCGGATGTTGACAAATCGTCCTCACTTTCTAATTGTTATTCTTGTGGATGTGTGTGTATGTGCGCTTGTGTGTGTATTCGTGCGTGTGTTTATGCACGCCTATATGTGAGTGTGTGCGTTCGTGCATGTGTGTATGCGATCTGTGTGTGCTTCTGTGAATGCATGTGTGTGGTGTGTGCGTGTGTTTGTGTACATGCGCATGTTCAAATGTCGATAGTGTAATAAAGATGACTTTAGCATTGAAATGTCACCTACTATGGATGACATCGCAACATCTAAAGGAATTGACAGCAACTCGGTCAATGCGATCTTTATATGTTATGTGTGAGTTTGCGTGTGGGTTGGCGTGTGTGTGCGTGTATGGGGGTAAATCTGCTGTGATCGCTGCGCGTATGCGTGGGTGCGTGCATGTAAAAGTAAATGGCGTTTTATTTATGGACGCTCTTTAACTGCTGTGGTTCACAGCACCACATTCTATATTGGGCGTGAAAGATCGCTTAATTTTGCTCAGAGGTCTCTCTATCAGGTTTGAGGTTCTTTCACGTGCCATAAATCTACGACACAGAACCCACGGCTTTACTTCCCTTCCGAAGGAAGCGATGCTAAGGATTTTTACGCCCGAAAAAAAGCCATCGTCCTCTGCCGGGTTTGAACCCGCGATTTTGGGCATATGAAGTTAGCATGGTAACCATTACACCACGGAGAGTGAGTATGAGGGCATGTGCTTGCGTGTGTAGGTGTTTGCAAATGCATATATCTGTGTGTGTGTGTGTGTGTGTGTGTGTGTGTGTGTGTGTGTGAGCGCGCCCACACGCAAAAACATACTCATATTGAGACTGTCTTAAAGATGATATGAGTGTCGCTCACCTCCTTATCGAAATCTTCCGTATTATGAATGGCACTGTAGCATAATATGTTCAGCCAGAGCGCATATACCCCAGGTAGCACATATTCTGTGCAGTATGTTACAATATCTCCAAATAGGCTCTGACAGCCGGTTTCAGGACTTGGAGAGAGTTAAACCTCAATTGATGCTATTCTGTCGCCTTGTTGCTGCAAATTTATAAAATGTACCAGCTGTACTGTAGCTGTAGGTTGTTGATATTGTATATATACTGCTATTAAGACACACTTACACTGACCTCGATGTAACCGATATTTATAAATCTTTGAGTAGAGAACAGTATCCGACTATTCGCAAATTTGCCGCAATATTGTGACAATGTTCATGAGCACTTAGACATGTGAACAGTTTTTTGTTCTTTTCTTACTTTCTTTGATGAAGCTAACATAGCTATGGTGGTTTAAGTCTTGACTGTTCTAGTGGTCATCACCAGACAGACCCACAAAAGCTGGTGCCATTGCAAAAACAAGCTATGGGTGCATTTGATGGCACTATAACTTAAGATTTATTGTACTACAATTCTGTTTCTATTACAATCAGATTAAGCAGTAACCTAGTGTATTATTTTGTGGTTATGTGTGGAGTTATTCACAATTACTAGTGAAGATAAGGGCATTCTCCTTATAGTCTGTGTTATGGAGGAAGCTCAGAATTTATGTTCTAATATAGGACCATTGTTTATTTTCATTTATTAAACATTCACATATAAAAGGCACAAAAGCTGTGGTGCTCCTTGCTCACGCCTATGCATACAATAGTAGACTCCAGTACAGGGAGTCCGCGAAGGCACGTAATATAGATCTATGCGCTATGTCCTTGATACCGCTGTTCCTAAGAAATTGACTGCATCTCGGCAGGAGGAACCAAGTAAATCCTTTTTATTGTCACTAGAAACGCAATACAATGGTACAAAGATTGATCTACTGCACTTACTATTGTAATCTATTTATACAGTACAGTATAAGATGGTGGTCGTGAGTTCTGTAGTGGTTAATGTGATCGATTTTCATACGCGCAAATGGGGATTGGTTCACTGCCCATAGTATGTAATCCTTCTCTATCCTAAACGTGCAGAACTGCTTGCCACACCTTTGCAACTTAAGTGGTGAGTTTACATTTTATTTTTCTTCCATTTAACTCATTATTGTGTAATTTTGCTTTGATATATACATTGCACTTGGTAATGTCAAGTGTGTTTTGGTCTCTCTTTCACTATTTTCTAAGATTAAAACAATCCAGTAGCTATCACTGACATAAGTAAACATTAAATACCATCAAAGTTTGGGAAAATAGATGCTGTGAAACATCACTGAGAACCATAATAAAAATAAATTCAAATGCAGCTTGATGTAAAAAAATAAAATATATGTTATATCTCCATCTTTTGTTTTGGTTTCCTTTATATTGTTTCAGGGAGACAATCCAAATAAAATGCACGCTTTAGGGGACGTAAAGCCTAACAAAGGCCCACAGGCGTTAAATTATGATAGCTTCACTTTATTTAAAGAATTAAACATTGACCCCAACACTGGGGAAAACAATCAGCTGCAATGTTCAACAAAGAAAAATAAAAGTAGTCATAAACGCAGGGACTTCAACCGCATGGCTTACAAATGCCAGCAAACGCTTTAATCATTCAGTTACTTTGTTTTGTTTTTGTTGTTGTTTTTTGTTTGATTTTTATTTATTTTTAGATTAACGTTAACTGTACGGGATTCCCAACATGCCGTTTAAAGTCTAAATATAAAGGAAGCCACGAATACTAACGTGTGAGGATCGCTCTTATGCAATTAATTTTCCATGAAAATTATTTACACAAAATTAATTTTCAGTCCTCTGTGAAACGAACTCCCCGTGATGAAAGTTTAAAAATTTTAACTTTTGGGGAGTTGCACATTATCCCTGGAGTATACTCCTTTTGCAATGAAATAGTAAACTTAGGCGTAGCAATAAAACTTTATATGCACATATGTAACGGCATATGCATAACTTTGAATTTTGTATACACCCATCATGAATGAAATAATTAAAATGGTAATTCTGGAAACATATTTGATACTGATACCGCAATTATTTTAGCATTAAACTAATAATTATATAGATAAATAATGGAAAAATAGAGAAACAATTTCATGTATTAAAATAAACGAATAATGTAACAAAATGCATGGGTTGCATTTCCATTACTATGCAAGTAACATTAGAGAGACGAATTGAGAGTAGGAGGTAAACAAACTTAGCTCGAAGTCAGAATTGCGAGTGTAATTAGGTGTTCATAGGAGTCAGTACACCAGTAATCCATTTCTTCGGGTGTTAAGGAGGAAGGAGCATGTAGGTCAATTTCTGGGAATTAATAAAGAAATAGAATACTCAAAATTTGGCAAGTCAAAGAATGAGGAGTTGTGTCAGAGCCATTAGAAAACTGAATTTTGCGAAGTATAACGCTTTAATTTTGGTGGGGTAGTCCGAAGCAGGCAGGACTTAGTTTAATAAAAATAATTCAAAATGTTGGTACCGTTACTGCGTCTCCTACTTCTTCGCCTTATAGTCGTTACTAGCAAGCGCTTAAGTACACCACACGGTTTATCATCCATTTAACGGTGATCTTTAGATGGTTTTCTGTATAAGGTTTTGGCGAGCCAAGGTAACTTAAACTTGTTACTTTCACTACGGAAACAAATGTTTCCTAGAACGTAAACGTGTTAATACTTGTGAAGTTAGCAGATTTATTACACGCACTTATAAGTTATCACACCGAGACATAGGGACCGTTTACTATTCATCTTAAAATAATTGGCAGCTCGTTACAATTAGATCCGTTATTAGCCTCCATGGTCGTCTCCTTAGCGCGGTGGTAGCGTTGCCACTTACCAAGCGGGAGACCTGGGTTCGATCCCCGGTACCGGCGTGGGGATTTTTCCCCCGCTGGGAGACCTGGCCCGGGGTGCACTCAGCCTCGTAAGGTCCCTGGGGGGCCAATTGAGGAGCTACTTGATGGAGAAGTAGCAGCTCCAGGTCATGAGGACCGCATTAACCGGCTGGGGGGATTCGAGGTGCTGACCACGTCTCGCCCTCCAATACTGCACCCCATCCAGTGGACCGAGATGGGGGACGCAGCGGCCGGGCGGTAGGCCAAGGTTCCCCGTGAGCTGTCGTGCCATTGAGTATTAGCCTCCATTAAATGCCAGTAAATTTAAAAGGTGTTCATTCTCGCAACCATTCACGAATATGCTCTGAGAAAGGTATCCTAGTCTACCGACGGGCGGACTAGCCGGCAACAGAAAGGAAAATGACTTCCATATCAAGAAAAGAAACTCCTAGTTATAAAAGCTTCATCAAAGGTTACTGAAAACCTTAAGGAAACAACACTTTCAATAGAGGGTATACATGTTAAGTAATACAATGCGTTCCCTGAGCAACCGAACGCCCTGCGGCTGCACCGCAACAGGTGAGGGCCGGCGCGCTCTCCGTCAGAATTACGCCTAAAGGACTGGCAGGTAACTAACTGTATGGAACTCTAACTACTGTACTAATTTACATTAGGCTTACCTGAAATCACAATAGATGTTGAAATGTATGACTTTCAACGCGAATACAATCCCTATATCTCCGAAAACAGTCCTGGTTCACTCGAAGAAGTTCATCTTGACTGATTGCCTGTATTTCTCTCGTGATGTTGTCCTTCAGTTCTTGTAACGTGTGAGGGTTGGATGCGTACATTTTATTCCTTAACGTTCCCCATAAATAAAATTCACATGGAGATAGGCCAGGAGAATGTGATGGCCACAATCATCGACTAATTATGCTGTCACCATACATACTTCGTAATACATGCATAGAATTCGCAACAGTGAACGTTGTAGCTGAGTCCTGCTGAAACCACCCACACAATAGTTCATCTCTTGTCAGTTGCGGAAAAAAAATATTTAAAATGGAATTTACATAAACACGTGAATCAACTTTGTGTTGAAAAATATGGGACCAATAATTCTACGCAGCGTGGTGAGGAATTTCATGAACAACATAGGGATTTTCCGTAGCCCAGTATCTATTGTTTTGGGTAGAAACCTTGAAGATAAAACCGCGCTTCATCAGTGAAGAACGTTAAAAGAGGATCCACGCCATCATTTTAAACGGACTGCAAAAACCAATTGCAATAGTTAACCCTAGGTACAGGATCTTGTGGATATAAAGCATGAACTGCAGCTACCTTGTACGGCTTAAGTTTCAGAAGTTTTAAACGCTGACGTCTTGTCCTACTCGTCTCAATGATTTTTGCGATAAGTGCTCGAACTGGGCCCCTACTTCATCACGCTACTCTTCTGATAGCACACTGCGTTTTTTAATATCTTTCGTGTTCATAAACGATCCAGTACGCTTGTATGAATAGTTGTCCTGCTAGAAATTCGAACACCTGCGTAACGAAGTTGAAGTTCTCTATGACACCTTCTTGCAGAAGAGTATTTCACATACGTCATTCAGAAAAATATGTTGTTCTAAAGTGTACTGAGCCATTAGTACAGGACAAATTATCACCAGGAGACAACACAATGTTACTCCAAACAAGCACCCAGAATTCTTTCCCTCACCACAGATCCAACTCGACTGACACGGCAGTAGTAGAGTGCTATTCTCTGGCGGCAGGCGCGCCACTTGTCACCCAGTCCAAGGCCGCCGCGAAACGGTCCGGTCCCTCAGGGAACGTATAAGTAGTATTAGAGAAAGTCAAGTGTTAACGTTTGACGTACTATTTGAATACATCAGCATGTGCATTTAAAAATCGCGTTTTGGCACTTAAATAGCCAGAAGGGAAAAACTGCAGTTAGATCCTGATTTTTACAATCAGGTATTTTTCGATGTACCTTTGAAAATGTTGTCAAAGTTTTAATATGGAATACTCTTAATTTTTTTAAAATTTTAGGTGATTGTATATTAAAATGTTCTCATCAAACTGCAAAATAAATACGCATTATGTTTACGTATTAGATAATATTAACTCAAAAAGTAAAAGTTGCTTCAATACATATTTAAGCTTCAGAGTTGATACCGCCTCACATTATTAATTATATATAGATAGGTCTATAACAAAAACTTCTTGGTTACAAAATGCAGAAAATAAAATTTCAACCCTGTGATTCTCAAATAATGCCCACTGTAAACCGAGATAGAGATCTTAGAACGTCTTCGCAACTTCACCATATTTTCTTGGGTAGTGCTCGTTAGTACATAAGAGGTAAGGCACTTTTGTGCTACCTGTAGTTTGTATGGGTGGAACTCAATAACCTTCAAATTTTTTTCAAAGCTACTTCCGCTGATTCTCAGATGCGTGACTGTTTGTGGGCTTAGCGACGTGGCTTACGTTCTAATGATTCTCTTACCCACTGAATATTCCCACCCAAGGAATATTGAAGTCTCTTGTAAAACTTAATCTTCCCTTCTCTACTCTTAGTCAGCTGTGGGAACGATATTGAGAGATTGTTCTCCTGTTAACTTGGCATGGAGTGTGAAAACGCAATCAAAACATCCTGTGTTTCAACATTTGAAGAAGGTAGCTGATAAATAAGGCATAATGAGGTGAATTCCAAGATTTTTATGTTCCTCTATTACATTTTACATGGAAGAATATGACCACAATATTCACTACGCACTAAAATTTATTCTGAGTTGCACAAACGGAAAAAGTAGTGGATCTGAAATTCAAAACTTATTTCTATAGTGGTACATAAGCCTGTCTTGCCCCTGTACTCCTCATGTGCATGGCTTTTAGTGATAGTTTTCAGCTAAGGACTATAAATGTATTTTTTCCATTTAGTCTTAGTGGTTTACAAAAAGAAATATTGGCACTATGTAAAGGTTTACACTGTTGTACAAACTTAATTTTAGCTTATCAACCAGCCCAAACAAAGCCCTTTTTTGGGGGCAGGTGCTAACAGCTGGTTTTTCTTGTTTTGTTGTCCAGTTTGGGTAATTGGGAAGGCGTATATGACATCCTTTAGTTTTTGTTTTAAATACATATATGTACACTTATGTACAATCACACGCACACATTATATGCACGCTCTCACATAATGCACCAACAAAGGCACAGGAAGATACACTCTGAACATAAGTACACACATGAAAATTGTACTTTGAAAAGCATTACACTGTATTGCATTTACAAGGGCTACTACCAGGGCGCCTGTGAGCGGTTTGCTCCGTGTGGGTGCGTGGTGAGCAGCGGCGTGCTGATCTAGGAAAATACCTTTACTCCATGATGTTTACTTCCTTGAGCTCGGCGCTGCCGATGTTAACATATATGTGTATTTATGTGATGTTTGATTTGCGCCCACATCGGGGTAGCTCTGTGGGCAATTGCCTCCTCCCAAGTCGCCAAATTAAATTCAATTCTTGTGATGAGATTGGATATATAGAAGTCGCGCCAATGGATACTTAAGTGGCAACAAAGCGAACGGAACGGAACGCTTTAAAACCTGTAAACCCATCTGTAAACGATTAATAGGGTCTTCCCATCCTTAACCATTGCTGGTGGCCTGTCACTATGTACCAAAGTAAAGCGTTGTTGCAATATCATTTCTGTTGTTATATCTACTTCTTCATATAACATTTATTTGTTTTTGTTAGCATAGTTTTGTAAGTTTAGAAGTGTTTCATGGCTATTAGCGTTTAGTATTTGCCAGTTTAATTATTAAAAGATTTTAGGAAACGGACCAAGAAGCTGAACCTCAGAACACACCACCAAATTACCCATTGTCGAGTACCAGTATTACCAGGAATGAGAAGAAAATAAATGCAAAAATGTTCAATACGCAAAGTTAGATTTTCGTGTCAAATATTTAAAAATAATGTGTGAAAAGCAATCATTGTGGTAAGGGTTCAGTGCAGAGATCGCAAGATCACTTAAGTTGGATAGAAAAACTCTTAGAATATAAACTTGTTGTTTTAACTCCATAATTTGTAGCTCCTCATAATCTATTACAACTAACTTGTAGTCTGAAAACAAGTAATTTATTATGATCTCGTATTTCTATTGTTTACTTATTTATTTATTTGTTTTGGTTTTAATGTTTTTACTTGCCCTGAATTTTGTACCAAAAATCCTAATGTATAAGCAGAACGAAGCTAGCTAACAAACTTTATACTTTTTAAACAATACACAATGGCTTCTTATATTAGCGAAATACCAAGTAATTGTTGTGAAGCAAGATTATCATGATTTCAGAACTACGAACAAACTGCTATATTGCATCGCTTTATTTTGTTCGACTGTTTCCTCTTTTCAAATTTTGGCATAAATAATCCTTTAGTTTGCGTCCCCTAGAACTTGATTTTACCACATTTTTTGGTAGTCGGACATACAAAATAACAAAACAAAGAACGTTTTCGCCGTAGCTCAGCGCATAGTTCCAGTAAGTAGAATCTAAAAAAGTACAAGTTTATTTATAACAACTGGCCATCAGGATAAATAACATAACTAAATATCACGCTTTTGTTTGTAGGTATTTTTTCCTCGCAAAATAACTTTTTATGAATGCATTTAATATTGTTGAACAGTTAATTCTATTCGTCCAACAATGAATACTTTATTCACTGCGTTTAAGATTCCCTGGAGTATGTTAACCAGATATTCATTCTTATAGCACAATATATTAGTTCATTTCTTCCCCAGTGTATACTAAACAGTTGAAAAGTGTGTAATTATTCTGCGATACATAATTACTAATCTCGATTGTGTTATGTAGACAAGACAATCACATGACTTGATTGCGTATATGTGGGAAGTGTCTGAAAAGTGTTGCTTTTAAGTACTACTTAAACTGTGATAACAATTTACATATGCCCGTGTGGGACCTCCCGCTTTCCCAAGATATTTAGGGGGAATCTTCGGCCTATTGGACCCGCTGAGTATCCAAAGAGTGCGATTTCTATAAGAGGCGGTACGCGCAAAATTTTGACTACGTGAAATGTTGCATATTGCACAAGGGTGCGGCATTAACATGTAATGGTTTTTACACCAATCGGTCGGAACTTACTGTGCTTGGCCAAAGCAATATTTTAGTTGCACACGATGCAATGACGTTTTAGATGTCATGGGTCACTGATGACTTGATTTTATTTTTATTTATATTGGTAACACAGTTGACAGTTGTGGTTACGGTTATGGTCTAACAGTAAGCGTCCAGTTCAATTGCGCGGAGTGGTGCTCCGTACCAGAGCGCATTCATTCCATAGAAACGTTCACCACTACTATTTCAGCTCATACACAATCTTCTTCACGCCATTTTCTAAACCAGAGTAGCCCAGTGTTCCTGAAGGGAGCTTGCATCCATTGAAATGCCCTCGCATTTCCCCCTAAACAGCTGTAACTGAGTTTGTTTTGATACCCATTTCTAGTGAATGAATACACTCTAGTGCAGACCTACTCCATCGCAACTGAACTGGAAACACTGCATTATCAAACCATAACCATATCTGTCAATTTCATTTCCAACCAAAAAAAAAGAAGTCAAATCGTCCTAATAAGCATTGTCATCTGAAACCTTATGCCATTGTATACATTACAACATGACTAAAATACATATGTGATCAAGCACACGCTGTTCCGATTGGTTTACAAACTGTCAGGTGTTTATGCCCCACCCCTATTTATTTTGTACATTTCAGATTTGGAGGCGTTAGCCCAGAGCACACACGCATACCATGAGATTAAGGATTTACATAACACAAACTGAGTTTTCAACTATACGTCCTTGTCAACCTCAGTATCCGTGGAGTTTGCGCGTTTGGTGTTGAAGTTCTGCCGGGAAAGAATTGGGGTTCGAATGTGCATGCATGTTTAGTGTTCTGTGTTTATGTTGGCATAGTTGCTGTCAAACTTTGTTGGCAATATTTTGTAGGTGAGTGTTCCACATTAAATTTTGGTCCGCTTTGGCATTTAAGTATTTGATATGCTGACGGCTCTGCATATTTTGACAATCCTTCCACGTCCGTTAAGTTCATAGCCGGAAGACGCAGACCTGATATAGTGCCAAATTTATTTTATATTTCCAGGCTTGTTGGCACGAATAAAAATAATCAAAATTTCCGTTAGGCCAAAAAGTGAATTTTTGCGGAGGCTGTAGATTGCAGTGTCGTCGGCATACATAGCGACTTGCAACTGGCGTCCACAGAAAAGCATGCGCCACCCATTAGAAGAAGAACCGTCCACCTGAACGTAGAAGTGTCTGCTTGTCAGTATAATCTTGCAACGGTACATGAAATTTTGAAGGACGGGGAAACGATCATGCAACATGTAAATTAGTCCAACGTGCCAACACCGATCGAATGCAGCTTCTACGTCTAAAACAGTGCCAACGCTGAAGCCCTATTGTTAAACAGTTCGATGTCGTCTGTTAATCTGAAAAAGTGTAATGCTGTTGAATATCTTTTCGAACGCCAAACTGTGATTTCGAAAGCTCGATGATTTCCAAAACTTGTTTTGTATTCGAAATAAAATGAATTTCTCAAATAATTTTCCAAGTGAACAGGGACTAATGGGATGATAGTTTTCAGGTTGCTTAGTGTTCTTCCCTTGCTTCGCGAACATGATGACCTTGGCTAATGACCAAGGTAGTAGGAAGTAATTGAAGTGTACGCATACGTTGAAAACTTAAGTTGCATCAAGGCTTTTCTGGGAAGATATGTTAGATCCTCATTTAACCTGGAAACGAACAATAACAGTGCGAAAGTATTATATATGTGGTGGCGCTTATGTTAGCTGAAAGCAGCGACACAATAACATTGTAAATAGCGGGGTAAATATATGCATACAGCGTGAAAACCTTCGTGGCTCCATCCTCTACATTTCGAGCGTGAAGTTACTCCAATCTGCAACCAGTTTACTGAGAGCAACAAAATCGAAAGTAATAGTTCCACGCATTTCAAAATGAATAGAAAGGTGATCGGAATCCTGGCTGGCTTACAATTAGAATTTGCAAAATGACCGGAAATTGTATAAGAACGATGTCCAAAACCTAGATTCAAATATCCTCGTCTTATTCCAAACAAAAGGTGAGATCTTGAGTTACGTGTTATAGGTTGGACCAAGAGATCTCTTTCGAAGTTTGCTTGGCATGTATTCTACATGGCGTACACGGCATTGAAGTCTTCCACAATTCTATCATGTTTTTTCTATAGCGAGAATATTCTTGAAGTCATATATTTAATAAGACCAACAAGGGGCGTAAAAAGCGCCACCGTCATAACCAGCTTACCGTTGATCTCAGTTTTACTTCGTGTATATTATAATGTTCCCAAAGTTGGAAGCGTAACAGAGGCCGCGCCGTGGCCGAGTGGTTAGACCACTCGACTCTCACCTAAACGGCCGGGGTTCGATCCCAAGCGACCGCATGTGAGATTTGTGGTGGACAAAACGGCGCTGGGGCGGGTTTTCTCCGGGTACTCCGGTTTCCCCCGCCATCGCATTCCACCGGTGCTCCATCATCATTCATGTATCATCAGTGTCACCGCCTGCGGTGCCATTAGTAGTTAAAGCGGGCGTTAAACACTACCCAAAAAAAAAAAAAAAAAAAAGAAGCGTAACAGATGTAAGCAATGCCTGGTTTCAGCAAAACGGCTGTCCCTCACTATTGTCGCACCGAAATATGCCGTACACCTTTAGCTTAAAGTTCTGTTCTGGTTCGATTTTTGTTTCGCAAATGCGATATCAATTATTTTGTTCAAGTTCGCGCTGGTGGCTATGGACTATGGGCGTACCCTTCGAGTAGTCATTTACTCAAATAAAATACTAATCAAATTCATGACGGCTGCCAGTTTCTCCCAGATTTCTGTGGATATTTTAAAGCTGGCCAGGAAAAATTTCAGCTTAACAATATTTTCCGGCAAATTTAACTCTTTTTAAAAAGTCAGGAACTTCTAGTCTTCCTGTCACCAGCGAGAACTTGGGTGAGTGGGCTATTTGTGGCATGAGACCAGTTAATGGCGGCATGTCAGGAGCTGTTACACCTGGTACCTTTGTAGGCTAGGGCTTTCTGGCGCAAAGCCAGATAAAGGATAGGATTCAGCATCCCTGTTGAAGCATTTGGAAGTGCCCTAATGCGAACTACCAGATGACGGCGGGGTCTCCCACTTTTTAATAATTAACAGCTCCGGTAACTCATAGGATGTGGCTAGGCCTAGTTAATGTAGCGAGGTGTGGGGTTCTTGTCGTTCTTAGGACGGTCATCAAGGCGATGAATTGTAAAAGATTCACTATGTTGTCATGATGTAGAAGCGGTACGTATTACACAATGGCTGACAGTTAAAGCACTGCATGCCATTTTGGCTAGTTCTCAGGACCTACAAAGTGACAATCATGTGACACACTGCATTTATCTTTATGGATTCCTGGTTATCGTTGGTTCTATTAAGAGTGGAAGTTTGGTAGGTATCTTCCTCGTGAATAAGCTGACGAACCTGGACTGCCAAGAAACCACGCAACATGAGGTGCGCAGGTAGGCAAGCTGTTTTAGCACGCGCGGCGTGAAGTTCTAATATTCGATTCCAGTGATTTTCAGGATATGTATGCCTGGCAGATCATCCGCCATATTTCAAGAAGTAGATTTGCACAGTTGCTTGTTATTTGGATTCTGAATGTACTGGATATAGTTTTTTCTTAGGATAGCAACTAATATGGTAGGCTGTTTGTGTCGAGAAAATAATTTTGGAATTTTGATTGTGACGGACTGTTATTTGTTTTTGACTGGAGTTAAGAGGTGGAAGCCGTAAAGAAAGTTGTGGCGACGGAGCAATTGGTGGGATATCGTTTAGTGTAGTTTTATTTTTTGTGTTGTGTGGATTTGTGGGTGAGTTTGTTGGATTATTGTCTATCTTGGTTTGGATGATCTTTGCTTTGTAGCCTCCAAATCATTGGATTTCTCAGAAGTTTCCTGATCCGCTGTTTCCCCTATTGTCTCTTTCCCATCTATGTTTTCCTTTGTGGTCTGGAATAACAGAAGGGAAGTAAAGCCGTTGGTCCCGTGTCGTAGATTTACTGTACGCAAAAGAACCTCAAGCCTAACAAAGAGATCTCTGAGCACAATTAAGCGGTCTTTTACGCCCAATATAGAATGTGACGCTAAGAATGGGAGCAGATAAAAACGTCCACAAAGAAAACTCAATTATTTCCCCATTTCCCAACGGCGACTATGGCGTCTTCATCGACGACTAGTGCTGCAAAGCGGTTATTGGTGGTTACTGCAATTACTGTGTAAGCACTCTCATTTTTCTCATCTCACAGATTGGTGGAATCTCTTTCCCAGTCGCAGGACTGGCCGGTGCTACGGCGATGTCTGCGTTAACGCCTTTAGGAACCTCAGAGGAAGGGCACTGCGTCGCCCCTTTTTAGCATCTTTCGTATGGCATACACCGATTTCGAAGAAATACTTTGCGAAATTTGAGGAACCTGGCTGGAGGATTTTTAAATTTTCATTTAATTGCTGGATTCTTTTATCAATAGGGTCTAGTTCTTTTCAAGCAGTGATATTTTTAATCCCAGTTTATGTTCTGGAGCAACTGATATTTCCACGTGGACTACGAGGAGTTCGTGTGACCGGACAATCGCTACTCAAGAGACGGTCTAAGAGAATTTGCCCCGGTAAATACGGTGTATTGAGAGTTATGAATGTGTTGGCTTTGAATGTCACGTTGATATATATAACCAAAATATTAGATTGAAAATGACTCATAGTGTTATTATTTAAGGGAAGCTACCGATGCGGTAAAGCGGCAATGTTAGGATGTTCGTATTTATAGCACAAAAAGTAAATAAACGCAGTGATTTACATGGCCTAAGTACAATGTTCGTCAGGCATTCTGCAGCATCACAACAGGAGTGATGTAAGGAAGTCAATTCAGCAATGTAACAATACAATTTCGCATTTCATGTTATCTCTGTTTGTTACAGCTTTCCGTGCGCTAGCACTGTTAATCAAAGCGTTATGTGTTCAGTACAAGTGGTGATTAATTATACTTTTGTTAGTGATAATTTCTAGTGAGTTTCACTTCAAGATAAGAAATTTAAAATCCATAAAATTAATCAATTTGCGGTATGTCGTAATATGCATTTGCATTTTCCGCATTAGGTTATCTCTATTTTCACAGATTGCCTAACATGAAATGCAAATCTCATACCGGTCACCGTTGCTAAAAATTCGATTTCCTTTTCACAAAAATGTTTAATCTGAATTACGATTATCTTCACTCAACGTGAAGTTAAGAAATGCTGCTAAACTGAAGACCTACTAGGATGCACTTTCATTAACATTACCGTAATTACTCTTAATTGGTAGCTTTTATTACCTCATGCTAATGCTTCACGCCAATTGAACGGCCGCGCCGTGGCCGAGTGGTTAGACCACTCGCCTCTCACTTGATCCCAAGCGACCGCATGTGAGATTTGTGGTGGACAAGCGCCATCGCATTCCACCGGTGCTCCATCTTCATTCATGTATCACCAGTGTCACCGCCTGCGGTGCCATAAGTAGTTAAAGCTGGTGTTAAACACTACCAATAAAAAACGCCGATTGGTCTATGAGATCGCGTCACGATCATAACTAGGTAATATTTACACTGCTAAACCCTTTAAGTTACGTCACATTAAGTTAAGTTGGGTTAGGTCACCCTAAATAGCTCCATTTAATACAATGTGTTAGACTTTCACGTTACGTTAATTCATGTCAAGTCACCAAGTAACTTTAAGTTCATCGCCCGGCATTAGTGCCAAAGCGCTCCGTAAATTACCTCCTTCTAGGGGAGACAAATATGGTATTCCAGAACAACATTGAAATTTAATTTGCGTAATTCCCTAGTGTAGAATTAGGTCACAAAAACAAGATACAGTAGCTCAGGCAAGGCCATTAAAAGGGATTGTGCACCCAGTTCTCGTATTCAAGCGGAAATAATTATTACTTATAGTAAAAGTATTTAGGAAAGAATTTAAGCATGCTGATATGAGTGAACTTAAAGATGAAACAATGAAATGTTCATTAAAGGGGCGTTCAAAACGACAGAACAGTAAACCAAAATCAGTTCCTTACCACTTCGCCCTAACCATGGAGCATTAAAAATATTCAGATTAACTTTGCAGCCACTAGGCATATGATTCGCTACACAACAGAAGTGAAAAGGAAAGGTGCAGTTATATCTTTTCCAAACAGAGATTGAGCACCACAGAAAATAAACACTTCTCTTACGCTATGGAAAATATTTGAATACCTGTGTCAACTGTTAGGCTGCGGAAACAGCGTAGTGGTTTAATAGTAGATATCATATGTGACACTGGGATTTATCAAGGGAAATTGAATCTCTCCAGTTGAGCTTGCTAGGACTATTTCCAGAACAAATCAAGTAATAACGCACTTAAATTAAGGTGACACAAAAATATTTACAATAATTGATAAACTAATCTCAAATATTGCTCACCACAGGCATGATTTAATATTGTGTTAGCATATTTACTGAACATATAATCAATCGTTATAATCCCCTCCGTTTATCTTTCTCATGCTAGGTTTCCAGAGTAAGATAAACTTTACTTAACATGACGGGATGTAATGTGCACCTAAGAAATGCTACTAAACTGAAGACCTATTAGAACTTTTAACTTACCGTTACAGGAATTACTCTTGTTTGTTAGTTTCTATTACAAGTACTTTATGCCGATTGCTACTAATTACCAAGTGACATCCCTTAACGTACCGGAAAGGAAAAGTTTAATACTGCCAAAACTAAAGTTACGTCGCGTTAAATTAAGTCACGTTAAGTCAACCTTAAACAACTCCATGTTATATAATATGTTAGACTTGCACGTTACGTCACGTAACGTTAAGTTCGTAATCACGATAATACAGCATATTTACGGTCTGCTTAATTGTGTTTGTTTCTACAGTTAGCTTATTTCGGTTTCGTGCGTTGGCAAATCCTTCAGGCGCCATTTCGTCTTTTGAATTTATCACAACACGTTCTATCTAAAGCCTTATTTGAGCTGAGGTGAAATTGTTGATGACCTTCCTCTTTCTATCCTTAAAGGTACCTTTGAGTATGGAATTTGGTGTTTATCCTACTTTTCGTTTTGAGTTATGTTGTTCATAGCAGACGGTTTCGCGAGACTCCAAAATATGCGTTTCCAGACACATGATATTGAAATTGGTGTTTGGATGTAGGTACGTTTTCTCTAACAGAAAGCGAGTTACAAAAGAAAGATTGTTCATGATGTTAAGACAAGATAACTATACATTTCGTTAAAATTATGACGATATTTGGGAAAATGAGGAAACGTAGTTAATTACATATATAAACTGTGTATTTGTATCGCTTCGCTAGCATCAGTTTGTCGTGTTTGCTTTCTTGGAGGTTGGCCCGAACCCTTCCGTAATGTGTCTAGTTTCACTCCTAAAAAGAGAGAACATAAAAGGTCGAGAGGAAAGAGGAGGTAGTTTGGAATCTTTAAGACGGATCTTTTCGTGACTAGTCTGCTACATGACTGGATCTTTTGTTGTTTTGTTTGTGTGACGTATATGCATGGTGTAATATATTGAACACAACTACTGTCCGACGCTGCTACAGATTCTTTCAGTGCTCGCATATTCTATGGCTATCGGTTGTTTCAAAATGTCCCTCTAGATTTCCATCACAATTACTGCATCTAACTTAATATTTCACACAATTTTCACTATACATTTATGAAGGTAATCCACTCCACTTTATACAAATCCTTGTGAATAGCATTCGGATTACTTTCCCTACTTACTCTTATATAAATTATGGTCAACAAAAGCATGCTCATTTATTTACTTCTTATTAATACGGATAAACTTTCAATATATGTTTACAAATTTCGTTTCCGGTATAAGAACAATATAATAACCTAAATCGGTGGTCAAGTCTTTCAAAATTGGGTATTTAAAATTTCGTCCTCTATGGATGAACCTACAAGAAAAAAGAATGGAAGTAAAGGCTAGTTGCTATTTGCAGTTGAAAAAAGCATAAATTATTTGAAAATTCAAACCAGTAACAAAGAATATCTCGGAAATATTTAACGCCAGAAAAAATGCTGATTGGTATAAATTGAACAATTTAACAATATATCATGTTCTTGCACTAACACATTTTCTATCTTCTACTGTTTAACAGAATACAAAAGTCACTCAATAAAGAAGACTTCAAGGCTATTCTTAAAATTCAGGATGGACATTTTTTCATTAAAATAGCTTAAACATGTGCTATTTTGAATCAAATAGTTGGCCATTTTTGAGAATTTGAAGAATAACGAAAACGCATACTTGGAAGAACCGACCTCGTTTATACTTATGCTGTAGCAGATAAATAATAATGTTAGCAGTCAAATGAAGTAAGATAAAGTTTTGACTTTTAAACATGCAGAAAGAGTAATATTACAATTAACGTCCTTTGACAATTTTAAAAAATGTTTACTTTATTCCTTTTTTCGAAAATTACACCGACTTGTCAATGTTTACGTGTGTGAGGCCTAAAAAAAGAATTTATTCAATCCATTGAAATGAATTATCTAGTGGACATGGTTGCACATGATGAAATTTAGTTTATGTCAGATTGTTCCATAATGACTTGGTTAAAAATGCAGATATATTTAACTGCAGTTTAAAAAGAAATAAGCAAATTACAAGCAAGAATGTCAATGAATGTACCCAATTAATAAAGGAGTACTTCACTACTTCACGCATTCGAAACTGAGAGTTCATTCAGGTTGCAACGATAGCTAGCTGAGGTGAAATAGTTCTCAGAAATTAAAACGTTTTTCGGCTCAGCTTGATATTTAGGGCTCCTTTTAAGCACTGAACTGGGTTGGACTACTGAGCAGAGGAGATTCCAAACTGAGCAATATGTTACTATTGTATGTCAGACCCCTGGGTGGAAGCGCGAGATGAACGTGCAAGTGCGCGGCCGAGGTGGGTCCTATACAATGCTGGTAGTTAGTTCTTCATCCCTGTGCTAGGTTTCGCCAGGCAGTCAGTCTTCAGCCCACACGGGTTTCGACACTGCTCCTCCCGCGCGGGGAAGAAATAGAACGAAATGAACGGACAGGTATTTCGGGGTATGAAAGAAACCTCCCCAGCATTCACCTGGTGATGTGAGAAACCCCCCAATAAAACCATAGTTCAGGAAGGTCATCCGTGTGAATCGAACCTACGGCATCCTGAATGCGAGCCTCAAGCGTTACCGTGGAGCCATCTTGCTCGGCTTTTCAGCGTTAAAATGTGAGTGGTTACTCAAGTATTTGGTGTGTGGAAGGAAAAGGAACTGTAAAAGACAGCAATATAATCGAGACCAAAGGCTATAGTTCTGAGGCTTCACGCGCCGATCACAAAACCGATCACTCAGCTGGAATACTGCCCTAAATAGCACTCAAAGCTGTTACAATTTCCGAAGCATACCACCTAATTTAGGTAACCCTGCAGCCCAAACGAAAATCTTGTTTCGAATGAGTACAGAGAACTCTGTCAGAAGGAAAACTTGCGCTTTCAAAAAAAATATATCAGCTTATGATCGCTAATGGTGTCACAAAGCACTGGCACTTTCAATACACCTGGCGTCAAAATAATCTAAATACTGCAAGCGCCGTGCTGCAATTCTTTAGAAATGTTCGGAAATGGTGTATGAATTTAACGCTTTACGTTGTCAGATGTGTTTTGTCCTGAAAGCGTGCATTTTGCTGAATCAGAATTCATTCTAGGAGGAGCCAGAAACAGGAGTCAACAACAAGACCAGGTCGCGGGTGTTAACTCTGGCGGAATACAAATCACCACGGCACCTTTCCGTTTAATACGGATTTATCCTTGCGATATATCACCTAATGTCCTAAAGCAAAATGTGTGTCCTGTATATCTGAAGAGAGCTGCCATTTGTTTCTGATACCATTATTGGCAGACCCGAGCGAAGCCGAGGGATGGTCCCTCCGCCAACCGGAGATGGAGCCCGAAGGTAAACAAACACCTTATCCAGCCGTTGAAACTCATTCACAGTCAAGCCAGCAACCACAACGCTTTTGCACCAATACTAAAATAAGTAAACGTCGCATGTTGTGTATGAAAGACCCAAGGCAGATGTACCCACTTATGTTAAACTCTTGATACTTCTGCTTCAAGCAGTTTCAAATGCCCTTAGAGAGCAATCGCACTTTATCATACATTATTTCTGTAAATCTTAACAGTATTATTTGGAACTCTTCAGCTTAATAATAAAATATGCTATATAATATGTAATTTGAACCTCTGCATGTATTTTTTTTGTTTTAATAAACCTACTACCTTAATAGGTATAAATACCTATTTTGAAACTCAAGATTGTATTTTTTAAACTTTGTTTCCATGTGTATGCTATCTTTTTATGCAGGTATGACTTAATTGGACGGCGTCGGGACAGTGGTTAGCTGCTAGCCTCTCGCAAAGGTGGTCCGGGTCAATTCCAGAAGACCGCAAGTGCAATATTTGATGGACAAAGAGGCGTCTGGGCGGGATAAAACTCCTCTATTATCATGTTTCCTATCATCCATTTCGCCTTCGTTACATAATTATCATATACTTCGTCATTCTCAAGTCTGGCTACGGGCCCATTCCGGATTATTCATCCGATGATTAAAAGCCAATGGCTCCTGGCAAGTCTTTTGACCTAGGGGGTGCAAAGGGAGCTAAGCCGAATACAATAAGTTAAAATGACTACCGATTGTCATGATAACTGACATATACATAAATTGGAACAGCCGATACGCCATATTACACATTTTCGCAAATGAGGATTTGTAATGTAGAAATTAAAAATATATACCTCGCTTGTTACATACACTGTAAATCTACAAATTCAATCGTGCTTTTTTTTTAATAAATTCACTAGAAAAGAGGAGAAATCTATATTCATCTTAAGGAAGAAGCATAAGCATTCTTCCTGTGAAGAACAAGAGACCATTTCTTATGGAGAAGAATCTTTGAATGTTAATTGGCGTGTATACTCGTTCCGCTAATTATTACATTCACACTTTGCCATTTTGTATTACTGTACGACAAATCGGTGTATACTGCAAAGATTTCAAAGGAAGGCTGTAAGGACTAAAACCTCTTGATGGTAAAATGCCTTTCAAGGAAAGGTAGTTAGTTATTCGTCTGGAAGTGCCGTGTCGTCGTCTAGAGGTAACTTGCTAAGCCTCTGGCTCACAAGGTTGCGGGTTCAAACCTGATGAAGAGCGATGGTTTTTTTTCGGACGTAAAAATCCTTAGCATGGTTTCCTTCGGAAGTGATGTAAAACCGTTGGTCCCGTGGCATAGATTAATCGGCACGCAAAAGAAAATCAAGCCTGATAAAGAGGTTTCGGAGCAAAATTAAGCTGTTCAGACCAAATATGAAATGGGACACTGAGAACCCCAGCAGCTGATAAAGAGCGTCCATAAATATAGCTCAACTTCATTTCCAGTAGTGTCGACCGTAAGAGTTTTCCAGGTTAAGAGCTCGGTCGCTGAGTACAATCAAAATATTTTATCACGTTAGGTTTAAAGGATCAATTATTTTGCAAATAATATAAATATTTTATTTTATTTTTACCGAAAAAGTGCTATTAGCTTGATATGGAAGCGTTAAGTGGGTTAAAATCCTGTAGTATTAATATGAAACGTCCAAATGGACCTTACAAATAGAGCGCAATGATCGGGATACCGTTACAATCGGAGCGTAATCTCGGGGTTTTACTGTATTTATTTTCAAAGGAAAATCATTATAACGGGAAACAATAGCCCTTCATCAACGTCAAAGTCGGCGATATGACTTTAGTTTTTAAACTAGCATAAGTGCATCAAATACAATAATATTTGCAAAACGTATTTCATACAAAAGAAATCTTTTATATTTTCATTTGTGAAATTTGACCAAAATTGTGAACAAATAAAAAAATCCATAATAAAATAATATGAATTCTAAGTTTTAGGAACATATATTCTTTCTCCCACTTGACGAGCACTGACTACAGTTAACTGAATCTGTAGATGTATAGGTGCATGCTTATTAATAGGCATTCCCAACTTTAAACATTAATTTCTCGCAACCCTTTTTCCGACCGTTTTCATACACAAAATGTTCCACACGTTGCACCTTTTCACGAATTTGTTTAAAAATGTTTATACTGCCTCTCTAAAGAACAGTAAAGAAAGGGTTCATACTACTTTTTCTAAGTATTGCTCCAATTTTGATAACTAGATTATTAAATTTTGAAAATTAAATTTTAGAGAGTACAAAAAATAATAGTTTTTCTACATTAATTAGGGTCATTATAACAAAATATAACAGATCTATTTGTAAATTAATTTACTTTAGAACTAGACTTTTCTGTGTGAATATTCTTAAAATGCATCACATAGCTAATTCTTAATAGAACAATGAATTTAGACTGTAAGAAGCTATTTAAATAACCATGCAAGCGGAATTTTGATACATAGCAGAAATATCATTTTATACAATAACTGGTATAAATTTCAATAAGATATCGTAAATAATGTGGACTTTCCAAATTTCACAGTTGCACCACCTTAATATGCTTTGCTTCATAAAGGCATTTTACAAATGATGTATGAATCCACGGTTGTTTTAAGATTCACTGTAATTTTAAGGAAACCGCTCCAATGAATATTGTTGAGTCCTTTCATATTAAGTAATTTATGCTTAACTCTAAATGTTCTCGGGCTTCTACCCAGGTAAGTACATGTATAGACTCCAGCGCAACGAAGATATACAGGGTTACTACAAAAGAAATAGACAACTTCAACTGCCTGTAAAACAAAAACTATTAGAGATAGCAACCTAATTATTTTGGAGGTATGTTGAGAAACTGTCAAAGTTTTGTTTGTTACTATTAGTAACGCTGTAGTGTTTTGTTTGTTGTTGCAGAAGCTGAAATGGCGGAAAATCCTGTGGAAAAGGCATATTGCGTGTTGGAATTTGCTAGAACGCAATCAGCAACTATTGTCCAACGACATTTTAGAACACGTTACCACAAAATTGAAATGATGCGCTCACAAAAACCAGCATCGTCTTCATCATGTCGCAACATGTCGATGCAATAGTCACGCAGTAGGACCTTATTTTCTTCACTCAGAAACTGCAACACCTGTAATCTGTAAGGCACCATGTGCAGTCGCTTCTGCAAGATTTTCCATACAGTTTGCTGTGGAATTTGTAATTGCATGCTTGCCCTAGATGTCGATTTCTGCGGGCTTCTTATGTAGGTAGAACGAACACGTTCAACGTTTTCTTCCGAAACTCTTGGTCTTCCCGAGCTCTTCCTTTTGCACAAACATCCCGTTGTCTCGAATTTTCTATACCAGTCGTAGATTGACTGTCTAGTCGGTGGCGTTTTGTGGTAACGTGTTCTAAAATGTCGTTGGACAACAGTTGCTGGTTGCGTTCTAGCAAATTCCAACACGCAATATGCCTTTTCCATAGGATTTTCCGCCATTTCAGTTTCTGCAACAACAAACAAAACACTACAGCGTTACCAATAGTAACAAACGAAACTTTGAGAGTTTCTCAACATACCTCCGAAATAATTAGGTTGCTATCTCTAATAGTTTTTGTTTTTCAGGCAGTTGAAGTTGCCTATTTCTTTTGTAGTAACCCTGTACTTTAATTAATCCTTGTATACACAATGTATGGAAAATCAAAGTCATGCTTGTCAATGCTTAAGTTTTAAAATTGCCCTAAAAATGGAGTTGATTATGAGAAATGGATTCTATTATAAGCCTATAAGTATAGGTTAGACAACAGAGGGGGACAATTCGACCACTATTACTCACACAGGTAAACTGTGGCTAAGTCACCAAAAGGAAGGGAAGAAGTGAGTCAATCACTGAAGGCTGCAGGCCACAGGCAGACAGGCTACAGAAACTTGCGAAAGTCCATAACATTTCTAGGCTTAAAGACCTGTCACGCTCCTGGAACTTCCCAGAGGCAAAATCTGTAGATCAACGACCCGTCGACCGGTCGCCCTAGTGTCAATGGGGAGTACCCTTTCTTTAAACATGTATACACGTCATCTTTCCGGCACTGCCATACGCCAATAATCTAGAAACGCACCTGAAAAATAACAAGGAACTGGAATGAAGGGGAAATAATGGAAAGGAAATTGTTGTAGACAAGAAACCTCCCCAGTATTCGACTACCGGCCCCGGGGAAATCATGAAACGGGTCAGAGCTAACAGTCGCCCGGGACTGAATCCGGGACATTCCTAAAGCGAGTCACACACTTTACTGCAGTGCCACCTCGTTCGATCATAATAAACTTAAATTTAATTATTTATTTATGAATGAAAACACCCTAACGAGCAAAGTTCACTTCAAGGGGTTGCATATATATTGAGACGTGATATAATAAAACACAAATTATATAGAAATAAATAACACTAAAAACACCACAAAAACTATATAATTAATATAAAAATGTTGGAAATGGTATGTTCAAAACATGAACACAAACCTGACATTTTCAAATTAAATAAATATGATTCTAATCGATAAAAATACTGATGAAGATGATGACAACAGTAGTAGTAATAATAATAATAATAATAATAATAATAGTAATAAATAACAATAGTATATACAACACAAAACTCTGTATTTCACTAATTTTAATTGGAATTATATTATTTTAGCTTTCAATTTAAATGCTCGATAAGAGGTCATGCTCTTTATTTCTTCTGGTAGTTCACTATGGATTATAACTAAAAATGCTTTGAGTCTTTTGTTTCATAGGTTACAACTTTAGAATGGCTAAAAGAAATGTTTAATTTCTGGCCTGTGTTTTTATTGTGTGTGAATTATTTCTTTGCTATATTCTACTACGTAGTTGCTATGACTGTATTTGTATGTGGCTTTAAATTTAAAAACATCAGCATTAAATATGGTTATTAATTCCAAAGATAATATTTTAGATTTTCAAAAAGAATTTTAGGGGAATCCAAATAATGAACGTCTAATAAGTTTCCAATGGTTCTGTTCTCAAGTACTTTCCTCTTCATCAATGAAGCGACATTTGGTAAAGATGGAATCATTAATTGCATAATTGTCATCTGTAGGCTACAGAAGATTCTCACGAAATGGATGAAGCGTCGAATGAGCAGCGGTTCAGCATCCATGATTGGGCAGATATTATTAGCAACCGCTTAAATGGACCACTTCTTCATCCACAATACTTCATCGGAGAAATGTTTCTGAACATCATGTAAAACACTCTGGCTCCATTGCTGAAGAATTTACCTTTGGGTCGACAGGAAATGTGGCTGCAGCACGATGGAGCGCCATTACATTTCCGCATTAATGTTCGCCGATACCCTTGCATCATCCCCGGGCGTTGGATAGAACATTGAGGCCCTGTTGAATGTCCTGCTCGATCACCGGATTTTTACTTGTGGGGGCATCTGAAAAGCATTGTGTACGTGAGCTCCTCCTGATGTCCAGACCTTTTGACAATATGTCCACGTAGCCTGTGAGAGTATTCGGACACAACCCGGAACATTCGCAATCCATAATGCGACGTGTGAACATATACACTGAATCTCATGGAGGCCGCTTTAAACATATGTTGTCACATGGAAGGGATTCACGTCATGTCGGCTTTCAGTGCCATCTACCAAGAAAATTGTGCATTTTCCGAGACAAGGTGATTTGAATCTTTGTGCTCCATTTCCAGAGAGTAATTACTCCCTGGTATTTGTTGGTAGAGTTCAAAGTCATCCTGTATAGCCAACAACTTTAGCTTTTACTTCACAACAAAAACGATATGGCTGCGTAAAACAAAATATGCAAAAAGCAAAAAATATGTGTAGGATTTTCTTGGGATATTATGCACGGGGTGCTCCATTTTAACATTCTCTGCCACGTGCATAATAGAAAGTAGGTATTGATTTCATACCAAAAATTCGACGCCGATATTTCACCGGAAGGCGAGGCTTAAATACAAAAATAGCATTTTTTAAAAAACACCTCGTGTGTGTGAAATGTGTGTGTATTCTGTCTGTCTGTGCAGAACATAATTCAGAGCAATAAGTACGATAAATACCTATTTTGGTATACATTACATACATAATACATGCATACATACATACATGCATGCATACTTACTTACATACATACACACATACAAACATACACACATGCATACATACTTAGATACATACATACACACAGACACACACATACATACATACATACACACACATCCGCGCGCGCACACACACACACGCACACCCACATACATACATGCATGCATACATACATACATGCATACATACATGCATACATACACACATACATACATACATACATACATACATACATACATACATACATACATACATACATACATACATACATACATACATACATACATACATACATACATACATACATACATACATACATACATACATACATACATACATACATACCTACATACCTACATACATACATACATACATACATACATACATACATACATACATACATACATGCATACATACATACATACATATATACATACATACATACATACATACATGTTCAGGAACTCCCAGAAGAAAATTCCCCCAACTGAACTATACTTCATATGAAATATTTTTAAAAATGTTGTTAAAATGGCCCTAACGATTTTGCATAGAATCTTACATCAAAATATTTGCATTAAAGATAAAATGTGCATCTAGAATAGCCTATTAGCTCCTCTTGTTCTGGAGGAATTTTGTATAATCTTGCATAAGTGGTACACGAAGAAAGCGCATTACACAAAAGTACAGAGCTCTTTAAAGCACATACTTTATTTCAAATAATTTATTTGTGACATACACCGTTTCCGAGATTTCCGTTATTAATGGATCGAATTGTTGCATTTTTACAATCCAGTCAGCATTCAGTTATCTCTTGGGATTGCATGCAATGAGAGAACATTCAAGGCCAGCATATACCGTTCAGTTTCCTAAACGTCTAACTATCGCTGTTCCTCTCGTATCTACAACGAAATTTGTAATGTGGATGTTTCTGCAAAAGTTTATCACCAGGAAAATGAATTAGATAGAAAAATAACCTTCTTAAGAATAGTTTGTATGTTCACTGATATAAGATTGCGGAGAGAGAAAATCATGTGAATATAATAACATATATTTTTTGTTTCGAATTAAGAGACAGCACTCCTTAAAAGGATGGCTGAGATACCAAAATCCAAGCTACACTCTTACTTCGCGTGGAAAGAATATTAGTAAGCATGAATCGACAAGGCAAATCGATAATGGCCAGGATAGTTTTAACAGTTTTAATTGTAACTGATTAAATTAATTTTACTTTAATTTGTTTCCATTAGTGACACATCTTTAAACGTCAGTAAACAAGTGATAATGCATATATGCTAATTAAACAATTATTTAAGTTATACTGAACTCAGTTTTGAAATATGAATATATTTTAAATATAGACTTATCTATGGTTAAGCTAAATCAAGTGGCCAGTTCGATCTCAGGCAACCGCATGAAGGATTTTTGGTGGACAATGCAATGCAGAAACTAGTTTTCTCAGTGTTCTCCGGTTTTCCCCGTTATCGCATTCCACCGCTGCTCCAACTTCATTCCATGTATCCCCAGTGTCATCGCCTGAGGTTCCGTGTGTATTAAAAGCGGGCGTTAAACGCTATCAAAAATATTTGTTAGCGACTGTTTATGATTTTAATTAGATTAAGTACTAGCAGTTATATCATTGAAAACTTCTAAGGTCTTCAAACCTTGTTTATTATGGAATTTTATAGTTTTCAATTCCAATTAATCAACTATCGATTATATGAGCACCTATAAAGGCATTGGATACGTATATCTCGTCAGAGAGATGGTATCTACCGCTTTCCTTTTCGTGTTAATTGGTAAATGAGGTGCATATAGTCGTTAATCCCAAGAAATTTTTAATTCCAATCCATCTTCTAGCTTAAAGATTAATGACAGGCACATAACATGCGTCTGCTAGGAAATGAGATTTCATCAGAATGAAGCAGAAAGCGTAGTCATTATCATTGTTCATTTGATGTAATGCGCTGTTATACTTATGATACTATCTTCACTGATAGTATCTGACGCATAGCTACATGAATTTTTCACGTGTTTCTCACACCCCAAATTAGAAACGTACTTAATATTAATCTCTCATATGCATAACAATAGAACTGAGGCTTGTCTCTGTGAGTCATCGTGGCTGTGATATGTCATGCTGTGTGTTAAGTCATACATACCACAGGTTGCTTGTTCTTTTATTGAAACACTGTTTATTCATTCCTGTGTTAAAGAAAACAGAAGTAATGGATACAGAGATCTACATGTAGCAGTTGTTTCGGACGCCATCACATGCCGAGGTAGCCAGCTTGTTTTTATTTGTTTCGAGAGCGACATTTCTCTGGAAGAAGTTAATCAAACGGGAACAGTTTAGATACGGATCAGGTGTTAGCTCACCGAAACGATTTAACAGCCTATTAGTATCGAATTGACAATGCTTACAAATGTATGCAGACTGTTGTAGGACGGCATTTTATAGGTACAAATTGGTGAAAGAGCTGATTCATGCCATTGCTTATATAATACCATCTGAGAACTGTTTTCAATCGAAAGATGAGTACTATATCCTTGCACTGTCCGGCCCGTAACAACTGTTGCAAGAAGAAATCAGTTATTTCCATAGCAGTAGGAATGAGAAGAGAGGGAAAAAATGAGTAGTGGTTCTTCTGAAGTAAATAAAGTCGAGATGATTAATTCCAAGGCAGTTATACAAGAGGGATATTTGTCAATTTTTATTTTTTGGTAATGTTTAACGCCCGCTTTAACTACTTATGGCACCGCAGGCGATGGGATATTTGTCAAGAACGGATAGACACTCGCAGAGGCTTCAAAAGTTACTTGCAAAGAATGCTCTCGTTGTTGACGGATGACCATAAAAGTTGCACAAATAACCTGATTACTAATCTGTAATCTCTTTATGCCCAAGAAAGTTGTCGTAATTGCGTTGTTGGAATATGCGAATTACACACTTTCCGAATGTGTATTTAGTTTTCACTCAGATGATTACTGCAATATACTTACAGTGAAGACAGATGAACAGATGAAACAGTTACAACTAGCTTTTCAGATGCAGTTGTTTCATAGTACTAAAGCAATTCATCAGTGAGGGTTCTTGTAGTTCCGACATCAGCTTCTGGACACACAAACGTTTAAAACTATCTTTCATTCGTTACTCCAAAGTTGAGTTTGCCAACTTAAGTAATGATGTTCCTTAAACCCTTAGACATTTAGTTTTTCGTGGCCTACTGTATTTGCTGTTCAACACTAGTGTTGGCGCCAGAACTTTCACCCTGGAGGGGAGTGTTGGGGGTCGGCGTAAGCAAAAGTACGGGGCCGACGTTAGAGAAGATGTGGAGATGAGCTTCACCTATAGCATTAGTTTACCCAAACACACGTCACCCATCGTGTTACTCAACGAAATAATCATGTCATAGCTAGAACTAGGATTTTTAGGTATAAGATAATGCTGAAAAAAGTTTCATAATGTAGATGAAAAAGGTGCAAAGTTGTGCAAATTTGGAAGGCATGTGTTCATTATAAAAGCACCAAAGCCAAATGCAGGACAAATTATTACCTAAAATTCACTCATGTCTGCCTAAAATGTCATAGAGCACAATGTTATTATAGCCTCTAATCCAGAAAACGTGCTAAATTAGATAAAGTCGAATGTGCCAGTTCTTTCAGTTAGGCTGTACTTCGGACCACTGCGTAAATTTAGAAAACAAACGTTCGTACCAACAGTTAGAAATGATTCACATTCTGTCTGTGGGCGGTAATGCAGATCACTGTTTATTGCACGAGGCGAGATGGCTCGCATTCGGGAGGTCTGCGCTTGGAATTTCAGGTCTATTCTCTCTGAAGGCGTTTTCCAGGTTTTCCTCAGTCCTATAACGGCAAATACCGGAGAGATACCCTAAACCTCAGCCTATCCATCCATATATATAGTAACCTGTGTTGCCAAGTGTAGTAAGAGCAGGCATTAAACACTACTAAAATGTTTTTGAAACAGCCTGTATCTTAGGATATCTGGCTAAGCTCTTCTTCAGCTCTCGCTTTCATTCACTAAGTAGGAGATTTTTCCATTGATATTAAACATATATTATTAGATTTCATAAAAAAAACATGGAAAAGGCGCAAATTTCTGAGGAAAAAGTGAAAAACGAGTTGACATTTAAAATAAGGTGCAACAAGTGACAAAATTGGAAAATATGTGTAAAAAAGTAAAAGCGTGACGAAGTAAGGAGTTTTTATTTCATGCTTTCTTTGCAAAACAAGTTATTTTGATCTATTTAATAGCCAAACACTTTTAAAGTACATCTTTAGTTCCTAGGTCTAATCATGGTATTGCCTTCCTTCCTTCCTTCCTTCCTGTTTTGTTTGCTGTTTGCATGTAGCACGGGTATTTTGAATCAAATTACTGATTGTCTGTGTATATTCACTCCTCGGCGAATTGCAGTGCAGATTTTAAGAAATTTATGGGTGTTTATAATTACTGATGTATTGCCATCCAGCTTACGCTTAATAGACTTTGATAGAATTGTATTATTCAAGAAAATTAGGAATATTGCTTCAGCTAATATTTAATCCGTTGGTTGTTTTGGAAGCAGCCATAGCCCTAATGCCTATACCTTTCAGTTTCTGCCTCTGCACCGTAATATAGTAAAAGTGTTATTACTATTATCCTCAATTTTGCTTTCATGTAAACGCTTTTTCACCTCTCATAATACTGCTTCATATCAGTCACTTGGTGCCGTAATGGCTAAAAGATTACTGCCCTTTTGAATAATTCGAAAAATACTATAAACTAAGCTGCTGAAGACTTTTAGCAAAGAACAGAATATTTTAATCCTGGAATTTCGCCCTTTCTCACAAATTGTCATTGTTTACTTCTTTCTAATTACGCGAATTCAGCAATAATTATATTCTTGTGTAGAACTGAATATTTAATACAGCACTACTCAGGAAAACTCATAAGATCAAGTAATTATTTTGCTTTATTAACCGAATCAGTAAAGGGTCAGAATAATAAATACATAAGATGTGTATTCCAACATTCCAATATTCTTTATATATATATATATATATATATATATATATATATATATATATAAAACACTTATTATATACTTTACAGTATATTTTTGTAATCATAGGTTCCATTTAATGAAAAACTTATATTTACAGGTATAATAATTTTAACATTAACTATTATTCAATGATGACGAGATGTAGTTCGAGAAAGAACATATAAAGGTTGACATAGGTTTTCGTCTGGGACTGGAATTCGGGAGGTCATAGGATCGGTTCCCCGCGGCCGACATGGGTTTTTTTCGTGGGGTTTTCCCGGGTCGAAGGCCAATGCCTGTCCCTCCATTTATCTGCCTGGACTTTCTTTCAGGGTTTTAAGTGTCGGCGAGAACTGCGGTGGTGGCGCCCTCTCGTGGAAACTTTGGAAACTCAGCTCTCGACGGCAGGATGGCGCTGAGGGTCGTCGGTATACTTAGGAGCGTTTATTTTTTTTAATAAAAAATATAGTTCCGGAGGCTTGTCAGGAGTCCGGCGCAGTATTCCTTTTTTTCCAGTTTCCTACATTTCCTTAATAGACCTTTTTATTCTTTAAGTTTTCCTTTCACATATACATACACAAGCATAGACACACTTACAAACACAGAAACACCCATGCCCAAGGCGGGACTCGAACCCACGATCCTGTGCACCACGAAGCGCCAAAGCGAGACTCTTTAGCGAGCGCGGCCACCGGGATCGGCATTTTATTCAGACCTGAAGCAAAGGTTCCTAGTGATCACCGCGTCGATATGGAGAATTGCTTGAGAATTGTTAGGGACCCTCCATGGTGACTTCCTGTCATAGTCTGGTTGCAGCTGTCCTCTGAAATTGATCTCATCTCACTTTCTCCTCCCGGGGTGGACTGGCGTACGAAAAACCTAATCTCTAGCTGAAATGCGGAATCCCCTCCGGTACATTACACTACAGCACACTACACTTGCTTTATTATCAGCAAATAGTTTGAAAAAGGTCTTTAATAATTACCTATTCACTTAATAGTTTTTATCCGGGGAGCTTAAGGAGGGAATAAATGTATGAGCGGCTCCAATCCACGAAATCTCCCCCACTGGGAGTGTCTCTGCCCTTTTTCAATGGCCATTTTTCACTGTCATATACTGTTCCTGTAGCAGCACCCAAATCAATGCAGGTGGTGCTGTACATGAATTAGTGTTGCTAATATTGTTCTTTTTTCAAAGTTACCATGTGTACAAATGTTGTTACGTACCAAAAGATACGGCTGAATTTATTTGCATAATGATAAATTGAGTTATAGGCACTCATCAGAAGTGAAAGCACACTAAAGTTACAGAAAAAAAAAACAGATTTGTGTTAGCTAATTTGAATCAGACTGAAAACTTCAATGCTCAAACCACGTAACTTCTGCTCTTTGTGCATCGCTCTTATTGATTGAGCTTCCATGGAGAGATACGCGAACGCGTATTGAAAACGCTCATCTGATGGAAGTATCCCGTTAAACATTCAAAAAGACCTAAAATATTGGACATAACATACCTCGTAGGTGACTAGTGGAGTTCCAAGACATTTTAAATACCCAGGTTTTATAATTAAGCACACTTAGGGTTAATGCTGTTTCTTAAAATAGCCTTAGAACCTTCTTTGAGAGACTACGGTATAGTTCTCAGTTTCAAGACTTGTTTCTTGGAGTTTATACAGTATTTGGAGGACCAGGTGTACAAGTAGGAAAGTAAATCCAGATAGGAATATTGAATGTCAAGGCCAGGAGTCGAAATTCGTTGCTTTAGGGTTCCGAATTTCGTTACTTCACTCACTACAACAGCTTGTCGTGTAATCTATTTTCTAAATTGATTTCAGGCCGCTAATTAGCGTAATGGTAGTCGCTTGTTCAACAGCTGCGTCGTTTGTAAGATAACGGTTGTATACGCCAGTCTTGCGCAGAAGACTGCTCTTTGCCAGAACATTCAAAACTGTGTGCAGTATTTTCATGTCAAACTAATCTTACAAATGCATTGTGTATTTCAGCAGCTGTTCAGTGCATGGAGTATCAGTAGGGACAGGAACTGTATGCCTTAATCATCCCTTTAATACGTATACATTTACACATATAAACTGCTATATGTACATAAGCTATGCAAATATAAAAATATGAAGACTTTTAACAAGAAATAAACACTTAAATTAATTTTACTTAATCACGTCTGTGAGAAAAAAAAAAAAAAAAACTATTTAAAAACCACACGAGTTAGTTAACTCAAGCCGGTTCCCGTGGCCGCACTCACTAAGTGTCTCTTTTTTTTTTTTTTTCATACAATAAAAAAAATACAGCCCCGGAGGCTTGTCAGGACTCCGGCGCTGTATTCCTTTTTACCTCTTTTTTCTAGTTTCTAAATGTCCTTAGTTGACCTATTCGTTTTTCCTTTTTACATATACAAACACAAACACATACACATTTACAAACACAGAAACACCCTTGCCCAAGGCGGGACTCGAACCCAAGATCCCGTGCGCCGCGAAGCACCAAAGCGAGACACTTTAGCGAGCGTGGCTACGGGGACCGGCTCGCTTTGATGCTTCGCGGCGCACGGGATCGTGGGTTTGAGTCCCGCCTTGGGCATGGGTGTTTCTGTGTTTGTAAATGTGTATATGTCTGTGTATGTATATGTAAAAGGAAAACGTGAAACGTTAGTAGGTCAATATAGGAACTTGAATATCCAAGAGTTACGATATAACTTTATAGCCTTCATATACCTTTATAACCTAGATGCTCGTTGGCTTTTGCTTTTAGCATGATTGCACGAAACAAGCCCTTTTCCATGTGTAAGCAGCGCACTACTGAATTCAATGACCTTGAATTTCATTGGATAACGATTGCAAAGTTGCAGGAATATTTTTTTGTAATTGAATATTTGAAATATTTAGCGATTGAATTCTCTGAAACGCTCTAGTTCGTGTAAATTTTCAGATACCAAGCCATAACATTTATACTAAATTTAATATTGCATATTACTATAACTACCACACTTAGACACAGCTTCAAGAACTGCTCGACAAGTCATCTTCGTAGCGTAAGGGAACGACTACAGCAGGGATTCAGTGACTTGATATGACCTACTGATGGAGTTATCTGTGAGCTACTATCAATGTTGCCACGCCTCAAAACTGTCTCGATTGCAACATTATTCGGCAATAAACTATTTGAAAATTAGATATAAAGGGAAGTGAATAAAATAAGAATATATAATATAAAAAGACACGTTTAAAGCAAATAAGCAGCATAGTTTGCAAATAACTGAAAAATTATGCTTAAAAGAAAACAGACAATGTATGTACTATATGCAACGTAAATAATTGTTCAATTTTTGGCAACTTAGTGATTAACTCACCTTATGATGGCAGAGAAGAAATGTTAAGCTGCATTAAAATCCTGTCCTTAGATACCAGTAAATATTTGCGAGCACGTTACTCTACTTACTGCTGAGAACATTCTGTCTCTTCCCATTTCCTTCTATCTACACACTCTCCACTCTAATTCGCTCTGCCCATTTTCTTCTCCTGTTTTTCTGTCTCTTCTGTTGTAACCTAAATGTCATCTAATGTTTTTTTTAATATTTTAAGAAACAGTTTTTATTTCTGAGATATTAATTAAAAGGTAAACCATTGGTGAATGATATGTAATAGAAAAAACTGAATCTTCCTTGTGCTTAACTGTGCCATTAGAACTCTGCGGCTTCCTGTGGAAACCACAAAATTATTACAATAATCCAGAATAAAATTATAATATGTGCATTTACATAAGGACTTGTTTCATGAATACAACCTAATAAAACCTTATATAATTGCTGACAATATACAGCCAATATATTTTTATAAACAACAAAGCTTCTCAAAAATAATAATTTTAAAATCTATTGTTATGCACTTTTTTGTACATAATTGAGTATTATGAGGATTTTGCTCTTGGTAGAAAGGAATCCAGATAAGTAGCTTATTTTATGAGCAAAATTATGCCAATCGGTCATAGTATTCTTGAATAAAACCGCAAGCATTTGAAAATGCTGTACTTTACATCAGTAGTACAAAAAAACAAAAAAATTACCAGTCATTCGCACAAACTCGGGAAGTACCATAAAGCTTTAGTTACGGGTTTACTATATCATATCTTGGAAGTTATTCTTCGGTGCAAAACTACTCCCAATTTTACAAACTGTTTACAGTTACATTAAAAACTAAATCGAGAAAAATATCACAATTAATCCTTGAGATTGATAAAGTTTGTCCATAACAAGGAACATTAAAAGTGTTGACGCGATTAAAAGCTTAACAAAGAACCAAATATTTTCTGATGCATTTTTCTTAGTTATGTGTAGAGAAATACCATCATGTTAAAGCATAATCATGTGTTGGGTGTAAATCTCAATCTGAAGGAGAGTGTGAACACTACATACCCTAAAATATGTCTGTACCTAAAGGTGGCACATTCACAACTTTTGGAATGACGTTAAGCAAAGAGATAAGTAATTGAAAAATAGATGACCATTGTCTTCATAGAAGCCAGTGTCCAAAAATCAGTCCTTCATTTATTTTCATAGAGTATGAAACAGGATACTCCCAGCATGATGCATGAAATAGTGAAATGGTTTCCTATACATTTTATGGATAGTGTACAAGATTGCAGTTTTTTATTTTGTCTCTATATTAGCTTCCTAGGAGATAAAAAGGCTCATATTTTTTAACTTTATTAATTTCATTAAAAGAGCATGCGTGATTTTTTGCATGAAAACGCTTTTCAGCACAAAAACTGTTTCATATACTTTGAGTCCCGATATGAATATTTTGAAGACTATAAAGCAGATTAAAAAGGTTTAGCTTAGAAAATAATTATCTACTTTGCGCTTAAAACGGTTAAATGCAAGACTCACTTCTAATTATTTAAAATAACACAGGTGTTTTGGGAAAAATGAAAATATTTAGTATTTTTGTGTTGTAGCAAGAGTCGGCAACTTGCTGTCTTTTGAGTAAAGCAAAAAGAATAAGTTTGCTTGATGCTTCTGCTAGTAGATGACTGTGCACTGCGCAAGAACTGCGCGGAGAACAAGATAAAAATTATTCCTTCAGTGTTATGGCAGTGTAGAACAATTACTCTATTATGTTCCTTGCATTAGTATTTATATGAACATACAACGAATATGAACGTATGTGAATTTCCATAGGTTTTGCACAAAGGCAATTACAGTTGTTATAGCATTAACATTACCAAACATAAAAAAAAAATTGAATTCAATTTATGGACGCTCTTTAACTGCTGCCGTTCTCAGCGTCCCGTTGGGCGTGAAACATCGCTTCATTTTGCTCAGAGGCCCTTTCATCGGGCTTGAGATTCTTTTACGTGGCGTAGATCTACGTCACAGGACCAAAAGCTTTACTTCTCTTCCGAAGGAATCCATGTTAAGCATTTTTACGCCGGAAAAAATCCATTGCCCTCCGCCGGGTTTGAACCGACAACCTTGTGAACTAGCGTGTTATCCGTAGACCACGGAGGACGATTAAGCTCAGTAGTTTGGTTATTACCATTGTAATTGCATTATACCGCCAACACTATGAACATTTATTTGTAACAAAAAAAACTGTCACATTTATAGCAGTGACAAAATCTTCGTAATTCATTGGTATCTAACACGATTTGAAGAATCCTGATAATTACTTGATAACTGTCGTACTCACTTACATGTGTTGCGTAATGACGCTGCATATTGAATTTCTGAGTGCAGAACTTTGCCAAAAACTAAAAACTTATTCCGCCACTTTCTATATATAAGAAAGGTTCCTCTTAAGTAGGCACATACGCAGGAGGCGATGGCTTGCATGTTGGATTGCTTTGCTGTTCCCGACATAAACTGACACACGACGAAGAAGACAGGGAAGAGAGGCTATCCCTGCTGTCACGTGCTTACACACTACATGCACGGAGCAAGGCTATTTGCTGCGCCAGAAAATAAGGCTTGTTGTGACGCCTGGAAAATTGAACCATGCAGACTTTCAATTTTCATTCCTATATCATTTATGACAGTATTTTATAAGCATTGAGGACGGTAATTTGTTATAATGTTCTACGCCCGCTTTTACTACAACGGCACCACAGGCGATGGCACTGACTATACATGGAATGAAAATGGAGCACCGGTAGAATGTGACGGCTCAAGAAACCGGAGAACCCGGAGAAAAGTCACCACTGCGCCGTTTTGTCCACCACAAATCCCACAAACGGTCGCCTGGGAGCGATCCCGGTCCACCTTGGTGAGAGGCAAGTGGTCTAACCACTGGGCTCGGCACGACCAAGAGGACGGTAATGTTTTATATGATAGCTCACAATGTCGCCGAGATATGACATAACCAGGCGGAACTTTGAGGTGGTTCAGTAGATGTATCCTTTCACTTCCGTAAAATCGAAACCCATATTGTTCTTTATAATTTTAGGTGTTATCCCAAAATAATTTCTGTCCAAAACCAGCATTACATAATTTTTCAACGCCACTTACGAAAGAAAGTTCTATAATGTTTTGAGAATTGCAGGCATTTTTGAGCTAGTTAAACGAATAATCTTCGAAAAGGCATGAACAGGTAAAGGGTTGGTTATATTGTTTGTTCTTTCTACACATTAAGATAAGGTCCTCTTTGTTAATTTGGGTGCCACAGTTTCTTAAATCCGAGGAGAATATGTTCTGAAGTCGTTATAATTATGTATGTTTTAGTTTGGGGAAAGCAAATGAAATGAAGCAATAGCAGAGACCATTAAACGATATACATATTATATAACAGGGTATTAAGTATTTAAAAGCGCTGCAACTTATCCTGTATTGTTTTATATTAAAATATGCAAAGTACCCATTCTTTTAAGTATAAAAGGAAAACTACTTCCATTTCTCTTTGGGTATGCTATTTTTATGTACTTCACTTGTCAGTTAATGCATCTTTTTAGGTTCGCATTAGAACTTCATATTCAGCTGTTTTACCTTCCGTAACTATAGGCTAACAATTAAAACTAAATTTGTGAAGCTATTTATAGTTATATTTATAGCTGTGTTTACAGCTGGCTACGCCTTTTCCCGTTTTACATGCCATGGTAAGCTATAAGCATATATCTTCAAGGAATTAATGGCCTTTCGTCTTAGCCATTTATTATTAAAATTATCCATTTAGGAATTCTGTTGCTTTAAATTACTCTCCTAGTCATTTATTTTATTTTCTATTTTTATTCTTGTGATGGTCTTTTCCTCCTTTCTTTTAACTCACGTATGCAGTATGTACAGTTTGGCAGGCTGACTTCGGGATACTTGTTTCCTGGTAAAGCTATAAGCTTGTAAAACATGAAGCAGTTTTGTTAATTAAGAGTTTGTATTCACTGAGAATAAACTACTTTTGGTACGGGGATCTTTAATGATGGTTTGTACCACAGTATTCTATGATTCTAAACCTAGAAGTTTAATTCTATGTAAGCATTTCACAGGTTCAATTATTTTAACCCATTGAATTGAGTTTCATATACACTCTAAAATATGCACTTTTGCCAATGTTTTAATTCATTTATTTTCAACAGTATCAAATAGTCTTATGTTATAGATATTGATTCAATTATACCGCATTTTAACAACACAACATATACTAAAAGGTAACAAAATCAACTAGGATATGGTTTAAAAACAGAAATGACAGCCGTATCAGAAAATGCCATATGCAGTGATCAAACATTAATTGCAGCAGATGAAAATGATTATACACTCATCTATACTTAAAAAAAAACTCTGGATTTATGTTTTTTTTTAACAAGTAACTGTTTCCAAAATTTTGGTACAAATGAACCAAAGAATTATACTGGATTTATATTTCATATTATGCAGGTGATTTATAGGATATACTGTAGTGACTCCAGTACTGTTAAGGATGATTTTGCACCAGAAAGGAGTAAATTAATGCATTTTAAAGGAAGCTTGTTTCGTTGCTCCTCAGAGTACCGAAAGAAAATATGTCTTTTGTTGATATTTTAGGTTGCTATGGAAAAAATCTTTAAACTACCCAACTCATTGCACTTAATTCTAATTCCTTGAACCTTTAAATTTACAGCATAGCAGAAATACGCAACGGTTAAAATGTTTTTAAGTTCATGACGTCACATCAACGATCAAGAACTTACTTCTCTCTTCATTTTAAAATAGCCCCTAATTCAGTACCAAGATTAATCTTCGTTAAAATCATAGTACTCAGAGCTCTAGAGCGAATAAAAATGTCAAGCAGGGAGTCATATGTAAACACAACTGCCGCGAGTTAATAATTCACTCTGTACTCCTCAACTGTCACAGTGAATTTCCAATAAGGATCTAGAACAGCGCCTCTTAACATGCATGCACTGGTATAGAGTGCAAAGTACGATTGCCAAGATTGATGACAATGCAACATTCAAATCTTCAATCGTTAACAATATTGCTAGTTCTCTCTTTCCTTCCTCTAGACGTGCTAGCTCCGTCAGACTTCCCCTTTCCAATCTACCCTTTGATCTTCCTCACTGCGAATTGTCCAGAAGCGAACAAAGTTGGACCGATGCACGCTCTACATAAGCTCTGCACCTCGGTTTGCATCGGTGCGATTTTAGGCCCTCATCTCGAAAATATTTCAAATAATTAAGCGAGACACATATCTGACGGGCTACTTAAGGACCTGCCGTTACTCACCACACAGAATCTACAGAATGTAGCATAGTTGATATAAAACAAGTTGGGTCGCAAGTTATTTTTTTTTATTGAGTAAGCTCCTTGTGTACTTCTACTTCGTCAATTCACTTCGGTGGGGCCATTAGTTTTTAGTAAGAAAAATTAATCTAGGTTGTGGATAGGATTCGAGAAACAACAGATCTGATGATTTTATATACAGTATGAGAACTTATTTCAGCAACATACCGTTGAAATTATTATCATGTGCTAGCGCACTGTTACATATGGCAAATTATATCGTTGTTCACTGTATTAATCGTCACATTTGCAACTTTGATACTAATTCTGTTTTGTTCCTTCACTTAAATAAAATGCTAAAGTCATGTCTTCAATTTAAAAGAATCTGGAACTGACTGGATTACCTTAAAATAAAATGACTCGGACGTAAAAGAAAATCGCTCCATCACTATCGTTTAATATTTCACATGACGACTATTTCATATGCCCACCTCTCCCCCTGAATTGCGTTGGTGAGCTATTTGATATTCTCTTATTGCACACTAACAATCCCCCCCCCCTATTCAGTAAGAGCTTTGTTTTTAAAGTCCGATTAAATCAATTTCTTATGGTGCGTAACCGAGCTAGATGGCTCCACGGTAACGTGTGATGCTCGCAATTGGGACGTCTTGGGTTCAAATCCCATCGGGTCTGCCATTCTGACTATGGAACACTTCGTGGTTTCTCTGGATTGTTAGGCGAATGTAAGGGTGGTGCCTCTTATGCTACAAATTTTCTGACTCCTCATTCCTTCTTATTTTGTTTCTTCTTTCATGTTTCAGGTGTGTATGAGTTGTGCATTGCTAGTCGGTGCCGGACACAGATAGCGTAGATGCTTTTTCGTTGTAGCCAGATGTAGCCTTATTTGCCCTTATTTGAGTCGAGCTCTCCCCGACTCCCAAAGGAAAGTTTGTCTGAGGAGCCCGATGAGTGACCAAGCATTCAAACTTGGAATCGTTGGGGACCACTGCGCGTCTCTTAGACCTGTCTGCCTGCAGCATATAGTCTCCTACAGTTCCTTCACTCCACCCGTTCCTCCTTGAGGGAGGAGGATGGAAGCCACAAAAAGATCCGCCTTGGGTCGAGGTGAGCGAGATGTAACTCTCCGTTACCTTGTTATTCACAACGTGTTTAGGTTTTCAAAATTACTAATGAAGTAATGACCAATGTTCACATACAAGTTTGTTTCAATATTCTTATGACCAAGTCCACAAGACCTTTTCCTTATGATGTCTCCTAAGAGAGCTATGTACTATCTAGTTGTTCACTGATATACCTAAATGACGATGAATCATATTTCTAGCCTAATTGAATCCGATTCATTGTCCGCAGTTCAAGGATATTTTGAGAAAATCGGGCTGCATTCAGATTGTTAGGCATCCTGAATAGCCAGCTTAGCGGCATACGAGGTATGGGTTGCCCTTAGTGTCGGCGTTAACTCTTCTCAGCTCCGTTGTATATCGATTACAGTACAAGTGTTGCAGCGGTATTCGTAATACACCATACTGGAGAGATATAATTAAAAAGCATAAGATTTTATTATCATTGAACTGCGTTAACGTAAAGTTCCTTTGAGAAAATCAACTTTCATTTTTCAGTTGTCGAACTGGTCTGCACTAAAAAGTGAAAAGGGTTATGTATTTTCTAAAAGTAATTTGTATATCCCAGTGAATAATATTTAGTCTTTAATTCTATAACAACAGGGCATTTGTCCACTCTGTGACAGACAGATGGACCCAGCTTCGCTCAGTGTCAGTTTGCTGCACTGTGGAATTAAACTGCAGGATGAGTGATCGGAGCGTGTTGCTCATGCCATCACCATCCGTCTCATACAAAGGAGTTTACGTTGTGGCAGGTCTTAAACACCCATTCTTAGGAAAAAATGTGCACCGCTAATAATGTCAGTAATGAAAATGATTTGCGTCAAACCTTTTAGTAGATACTGCCTTGGTTTCCGTGGCCCAGGGTAACGCAAACACTTCATGGCTGGTTTTCTGTAATTAGTTGCGATTTCTCTTTATGCACAGGACCATGCACTGATGTGGCTTAAATGAGATCGCTTCACTGCAATACCATAAAAAAAGAAACCGATATGTTCCACTTACATGACTTTCTCTATCTGTTCTGTAAACAAAAGTTTCTTATTAAACATTACTCTTTTATTTTTATCATACTAATCGAGATAAAAATTAGCACACATTGTCTTATTATTTGCTTCCTTGTATGTAGGAGAGAAGTGAGGGTATATGCTAGGCTAAAGTGATGGTCAAATCATTTAAAAGCTGGTCTCTACGTAAAAGAACTGAAATTTGCTTCTCTTTGCAAGACCAGGATTAAAACAAGAAAGATGTGAAACCAAAGATGGCCTACGGTTTCAGAAAAGTTTAAGTAGTTTATCTCGGAAACTGTTAACTTCACGAAAGCATGTATATGGCATAAACTGTGTGCTTTTGTGTAGTAAGGTTTTGTCTATATCTTATGGTTTACCAGTTATGCAAAAGTCATTCAGAATGAAGACGTCTACAGGGGCTATTTCCAGAAAATTCAAGGTATGCATTTTATTTGCCACTTGAATATGTTTAATACATGTAGGTTCGGTATTTTCTTCAAAATCGTTATTGCTATGTTTGAGAAAATAAACATTTTCAGAAATGTTGCATGTAAAGGGCTGTTTGGGGTAGGAGGTTTTTCAGAAAATGTTTGTCACATCTTTGGAAGATACTAAACTTAAATGCCAAATTAACATTTAAACTACTCTTCGTATTTTATTTATTCTGTCCACACACAGATCATGCAATTTTTTTTCTACATTTTGTTATTCAGGGGACCCTAAAACATGTATTTCCGGTGAAAACTCTGTATAGAACTTTGAGGTGGAATACTACCTACTAGTGCCTATGTATACAGTATTTGGTAGAGAAAGTAACAAGGCGAATACATGCAGGGGATCGGGGAATTTCGGTACCTAGTCGACACTGGTGTGATTGCTGCAGCTGCTAGCACCGTTAAGGCAATGCTTCAGTGATTTTGGTTAAAACGTAAACATTTTGTACTTTTATTTTTGTTTGTATTTTTGTTATACTATGACTACGTGCCAAATACTTACCGCCTCGTATTCGCCCAACGTGTGTAAACGGTTTGTTTTTGATCGTTCTTAGCTAATTATTGCTGGCGGTTTTCTTTCTATTTTGGATCCATCATCACGCTTTTATCAGCGAAGACGTATGCTGTAGGCGGGCGCTCCAGTTATCTCATTTGGCTGAAGTGGTCACACCTCTTGTAACGTACACCTGCCAATGACCTCTACTTCTTAAAATGGCTGACCACGTCATCAGGTGTATGTATATCAGAGGGCCGTTTTATTTCAACCTCCGATAAGCTATAAATAAAAGACAACTTCATAGAAAGCAATTATTTTATTACTAAAAGTTTTGTAAACTTACGGTTACTTTTCAACATAATCACCGAAAAGATTGAGACATTTATCGTACCTGTACACAAGCTTTGCAATACCCGCTTCATAAAATGTTACCGCCAATGATTTCAAATGAGCATTGGCGTTTTGAGGATCTTCGTACTTTACGACGTTTGCGGAGAGCCGTTCAAAACAATCGAAGAGGAATGCTGACTTCAGGAATTGTGTTGATCCATGACAACGCTCGTCCACACACTGCTGGCACAACCCATCGTCTCCTTGAACAATTTCAATGGGACATTTTCGATCATCCGCCGTACAGTTCCGACCTGGCACCCAGCGACTTTCACCTTTTCCCTGAACTGAAGACGTGGCTAGGAGGACAGCACTTTCAAACCAACGAAGATCTTCAAAACAACGTCAATGCTCATTTGAAATCATTGGCAGTAAAACCATAGCAGTAAAAGCGGGTGTTAAACACTATATTCTTATTATATTTTTTTTAATGTTGTGCTAACTTTACTTAAGTGCCGTTAAAAGTATTCTAGATGTCCTAAGAAATATAGGTAATACTTTATTTGAACGGCGTAAACAATCTCTGTGCATTTCAAATGGGGATTATAAACATCCTTAGTTCTGTCGCTTTACTGAAAAGATGAGGGTAGACGACCAGATCCGGATGACGACGGGCGCAAGCATGTATGGGGTTCCTAAATGGAATTCCTGCGACGCTTCCCGGGACCACTCACACACTTTTACATTGTCCCTTTATTTTCTAGATGATCCACAAAATATATGCATTATTGGCGGTTAAATTACTAAAAGGATGCAACTGTAAATAGATAATCTTGAAAGAAAATGCTTATTATAATAACTTAGAGCTTTACAATTTTTGTGTAGATAGAATGAGCATAAAATTGCAACTGAGGATATATTATTCCAACCAATATACACAGATGGCCACAGCCACTGCCTTCGTCATAGCTGATTGCCTGTTTGCAAAGTTTAAATTATGTTAAATGACAGAATGTCCTTAAAATGCTATAAAATGCATTAAAATGTGAATAATGAAAGCTGAAATTGCTTTGACCAGACCGTAAATCCATCCTTTTCCCTGCCATGTAAATTTCAACAGCAGAACCGCAATAACTAAATTTTACACGCCAAAATTACAAAGTTTCAGCAAAGTATAAGCGGCATGCACAACTCGGCTTTATTTTTGTATTAATATTCAACCCTTATATTATTAATTGAACTTAGGGTAATAAAGAGAGATGTATTTGTGTTCATCATTAATACAATAAATATAAAGGGCTGGGATCTCTGTAAAACGGTATTTCCTGCTTCTTACCTGCATAAAAATATCAATTAATAGATTGCCATTGTTACTAATATTATTTTGTCATACGTATATTGTTTATTGTATGTAAATGGTTCTTAGGATTTAAATTTAAACTAGTAATGTTCGTTATGAGCATTACTAGTGTGAATTTAAATCAAAGCATACGAGAATATATCCAATGAAGAGAGCAAACATCAGCATAACCACCAATATATTGCTACATAAACACATGCCGTAAGAAGGATAAACCGAATCCATACTCATAACAGACAATGCCGCCTTTAGGGTAAATTATTCGAAGCACCAGTTAAGAGCGAAGGAATAAAGCACTATTTTCTTCGAAATACCACCCAGAATAATACAAGCGATTGCTCAATTAAAAAAATAGGAGTTTATCTGTACACTATGGCCAATGGCAAAGAGCCTGCGGGTTCGCTATGTAGTACTTATAGATGATCTTCCTAACAAAGGCCGTCGAGATAGGCAGGGGAAAATAATTACAACTGTAAATAAAAAATTAAGATTAGAAGCTGAGAGAGTTCATCAATTAGCTCGTGAAAATGTTGGAAAAGCTGATTAAAGGAGAAAAGAAAGTTGCGATGCACAAGTAGAAGAAATTCAAATAGGAAAACTTGTAACTCCTAGAAAAGAAATTCTTTGAAATAAAATTCGTAAGGAAAGCCAAAGATTGGTGCTATATTTCAAGGGATCGTACACAGTAACTAAAATATTTTCAACAGACGCCTGCTAATTGACGAAACTATAAACCGAAAAGATCATCCGACGCTACCATAAGCATTTACTAAAGTCATTTAAATAATCAGCGCATTTACAGGGTTACAATTATGTTATTGAACTAGAAAATGAGTATTCAGGAAATAAGGAGAAAAGAAGAACAGGAAAGAAAATGAGAGAAAGGAGAGAATTCATTAGATTATGGAAGAGAAAGAGGTCTGAAGCGATTTCAAATATCAAATTACTATTATTTTCAGAAATGCAGGTCTAAGTAAACATGTGCTTTGTTTAAGCAACAATTAAGGAATAATTACTGTCATTGTATGTCAAGGTGAAGGGAAATATGCTTTCTGTAAAGTTAGTGATATATACAGGTTGAGAGGTGAATAAGTGCAAATAATTTGATATTTAGAGAGAACAATACGTACAACACGTAAGTGTACTCATTTTGTGCGCTTACTAATAGTATTTTCTGGTGTGTTTACATACATCATACCAACTATAGTCGGTCAGTGCACAGGGCTAAGGAGAGTCAACCATGTGACCCGTTACGTAAACCGAACATCTGAAATAGGGAATAATAGCCATCCTAAGACTATCATCGTGAAAGTGAAAATCTCACACGTTAAGTGTAAAAAAGACGCAAAAAAAAAAAATAAGACGGGGTTTCCAAAACTTGTTAGTCAAAGAAACGCGCTGTTGACAAGGCCATGAAATAAAGGTAATCATTTTCGGGCTGACTCTCCATATTACATGTTTGTGCGATGCTACGCTGTAAAGAGAAGATTTTGACAAAACCCAGCGTGTCAAACTAATTTGTAGCAGTGACACACTTCATGTCCCTTTTCGGTAAAAATTACCCTCAATTCGGGAAGTAGAAATGCTTGCTGCAACAGTCTTTGAAACAACAGATATATAACTTGAGCAGATTACTCACGTTGCTCCTTAGAAACCAAGGAAAATCTGTATGAATTAAACTAGAAAGCTCTAGAGTTGGACCATCAGTTTTCGCATACCGGCATATCACTGCAGATATAACATTGCACAACTTATTTGGGATACAGTAAAGAGTGAAGTAAGAAAGTTGGATAGTGCAATTCGACTTGTGTATTTTGGGTGGGTCGCAAATGAAGCCTTCGACAGAATTGCGACAGAGGACTGTGTATCTTGAGTGGAAATGCTACCGGGTGAAACATGCCGCCGAATGTCACCATTAACCTCTAGGACAGTGAATCTGATGCAGACACTCGTGAAGAAGATTACGATGGCAGCTCCCTTAGATAGACGGATATTTTACTTTTGGAAACAGGGACTTACCTTCCTATTATATAATTTGTATATGAACGAATAAGTATTTGTAATGTTTTATTCCCTTTATTTTATTTTGGTTGCTTTCATATGTTGTTTTACAACTTGTATCTACGCGAGGTCCAGTGTAAGACAGAAATAAAGAGAATGTCGCAATGCTTTATTGGCAATGCTACGTGTCGGGTACCACTGTATTGGATACACTCGGGTTCACAGATATTTTGCATTTCCATTGTGAGTGTCCGGTGAAAGAGCGTACAACCAACCAACCAACCGACCGACTGACCTACAAACCAATTTCGCTGGTAAATAGTGTTCGTTTACACTATGGAAAATGAAATTGGCACATTCTATCAGAATGTTAACTAAAACAAGTAGTCAAACAAATAGTTCACTGGAAGAAAGATGCAAATGTCACACATTCATCCGCAATGAAAGTTGTATGAAAAACATAGGGGCATTAGGACACGGTTTCACCAGCTCCTCGCCTTATACAAATATAAATTAACGTATTGTATTCATTAATATCTTTATCTGGCATATTTAAATTATATGTATATATACTTCTATAGGTATATAATTTAGTTCATGTAAATAGTGTTACTTAGGAATTTATGTGCTCCTTGTACATAAGATGTAAAGTAAATGTTCATTACGACATATATCTAAAGTTAGGATGGAAGGAGAGGCTGATCGACTTCAGCACACAAAGTAGCGTGCTCAGAGCTAATGGCCACAGAGTTCTATTTATGAGACGCCAGAAGAACCCGAATATTTTCAGGACACCGGGGATTTTTCCATTATATGTAACCTCGTGACCTAACTTCACGATTGGGAAGCTACGAGAAAGTACCAAATTTCTACAAAGTTCGAAGTGCCCGGTCGAAAGCGGCCAATGACAAAATGCATAAAAATTCAAAACGTGCCAATCACAATAGGTATACAAGCAGCGCAAAATATTCCGTTGTTTTCTTTTTCAAAGTGCGCGAGTGTGAACAGCTATCCATAATGGCGTATTTGGACATTTTATTCCGCAAGTAAATTTGATCATCGCCTATAGCTACATTATTAGAACTAAATTCAAATTAGAAGTTTACCTCAAACAAAACGTACCTAGAGTGCAACGTTTCGGCTCATGTCAATGTTACTTTGTCAGCCATTTAACAATTTACGTTAAAGCATACGTAATAAACTTCATAGTTACAGATTTATTTCGTGTCTTTATTACAAGCTATTCAATGTGATCTCCGTAACAGTATTGTCTTTCAATGCTGCTGAGAAGGCAAGAAATCTAGTTCCACTTTACAAAGAAGAAGACAGCATCTACGCAACGTCTGCCACTACATAGAGCTGAGAGAGGGGGGGGGGGAAGAAGACACGGCGCAGGCAAAGTGCAAATTTAATTTATGACCAACGACAACAATGGAGGTTATCATTAATTATCTCACACTGTTGGACTATGCCTATAACCCACGCAACTGTCAATAGAAAATTATGATTGTTTGATTTGTAAATATGGATTCTTTTGTTTAAGTTTTGTTCAACGTATATATAATTTATTAATAAAAACGTAGGCATGTTATCACTTTTTCTGGAGTGATAGTTCACAGTAGAAATCAACAAACCTTATTTTCCCCCCAGGATGTCACTGACGTATTTCAAACCACCGTTTTCCACCATGTAGTTAAAGGTCTCAAACGGGTAATCGCAAACTAGAATATAACAACAACCAGTCGGGCATTAAATATTCAGAAATACAACTAAATATATCTATAAATTGACATACTTACACCCCCAAGACTTAAAAGTTAACGCCTTGGGTCATATGCCTGTTGAGGAGCAGACAGACTCTGGATCCAAGAGAGTAACTAGGATGCGTGATCAGTCCGACGCCTGGTATGAGAGTGAGGAGGAAGATGATATGCAATGATGGCAAAATGGATGAAAGGAAAAGGAACAGGTGATAGAATTAATAGCGACCAAAACAGTAGAGCCCGGAGAAAAACCACTAAGTTGCCACTTTGTCCATCAGAAATCCCACATGGTGCCCCAATGGAATCGAATCTGACTTGCCTTGGTGGGAGGCGGGGTTAAGCCACTCGGTCACTGCGCCACAACTACATACTTGTATTGACATTTAAACTTGACCAAATGTAATTGAATCTATTTCTGCTAAAGATTTCATCAACTGAATTTCTAATTTATCTGGAGAATAGCTTCCAATATGATCTAAGTTTATTCACAATCGAACAAGTGTATTCAGTTGTACATATCTGATTTGTGTGGAGCAATACAAAATTATTGCATTATATTAAATAAGAAATTAATTGTAAATTTAGTTTATGAATAGCTAAATTCATATGCTGCCTTTCTTGCTTGTAATAAATTCTATCTGATGGCTATTGATAGATTTGGTTTACTTTACATGTGAACATGTATGAATGATTTTGCCACTCAAAGCGGGGTTTTGAATTGTTTGAAACTTGGTGTTCTGGGGACCTATAGAAAAACTACTCATGGAATGTGAAAGAATAGCGAAAGGCCGAACCCGCGCACGGTCCTCATCTTTATCCAAAGCCGACAGGTTCCTTTCAGGCAGTCGCAGTTTGCTTCAATTGTTCTAGATTTCTGAGTGTTGGCCTCAACTCGCTGCTCGTTACTGTGAATTTAGATCTCTTAAAATAAAGGTGCAGCCCAGCACTTTCTTTCGCAATAAAAGGAAGATCTTTCTATGTCCATATTTTCCAGAGAAACATTCTTTATTCTGACAGAAAGTGGATTTTGATCTTTGACTGTTAGGAAAGTAGTTCCTCTCTTTCCTTTCCAGATTTTTCTTGTTCTATGCTCCAACTCAATTATTTCTTAAACCCAGCTGCAGAAAAAAATTCAAGCGTCATTTTAAAAGTTAAGAAGAAACATCAGTTTCAAAATCTTTCTGATATGTCTATCACTTGTTATATTTGACGCTAAAATAACCACACACGTACATAAAAATTCACGCATCTCATACAATTAACTTATTATCTTTCAGCTATCGCTAGCAAAAGTAGTACATAAAGGTTGTCTAAAAGCTTTGTTTTCAGGCCAGTAATTAGTTTGTTTTTATTACACCATAGACCTCATAAAAAATAATACAGGACATATACTGACAAGCATAGTGTTATGAGCGGGTTCAACGATATTAATTGTCTGATAACCCTATTGTACAGAAAATGCCTAAGAAGAAAGTGCTGTCATAAATCTAAAAACAATGGAAACCACCTATTTCCAATAATACAATACCTACAGTTTTTTTTTTCTTTTTTTTTTTTTTTTTAGAAAACCAAGAAAGCTCGTGAGAGATTCTTGGTTGAGTAATATATAATGCTTATCCTAAACAGATCATTTCAAAACTAGACGTATGCTTCCGGCTATTGCTATATGCTATGGATGCTTCGTATGGCTGAAGATAAACCCCAATTTAAATGTTAATTTAAATGTAAATTTAAAAATATGAGTGACAATAGTGCAAGATTTATATTTTTTGCATATTGCACCTAATAATTAAAACATGAGTACGCTGGTGAATTATTCGTCATAGTATACTGAGAAAGTTAATTTTACCGGAAAACAGTTTAAATTTAAACCGTTTAAAGATGCCTTGCATATTATATGATTTTATTCTTCAAATTCCATATCGCTAACAAAATTGTTTTGCGTTACATGACATAAAATATCAAGTCAACAGTTTGGCTGGAAGTGAAGTCACTATATGAATTTAAACTACTTACAGTCCTCATTATTTGGAACTTATTTTGTTAACCTCACTTTTCCTATGACAATTTCCTGCAGGGATATTTTACGCATTTTGATACCATAAAAACGTGTACGTATGGCAAAGGCAGGAACCCGTAGTTGGGAGCGGTTTTGGCACCCTCCCTTTCAAAACCAGAAGTGGGTCAGCGTGTAACAAGTTTTTCTTTCGCTGTATGGCACGTTATTCCTGAGTATAGATAAACGGTTTCTGTTTGCAACCTTCTAAAATTGTGTCCGCATCCAACAGTGGCACATTTTTTAACCTAAATTCACCATCTACGGATAATCATCTCGTTTAGAATTAAACTCATACGCGTTTTCCAATTGATACCGCTAATTTAAAGTACTAAACAATTGTTCCGATATTTAAGTACAAAATCAATATTTAGACCCTTACAAAATCTACTAAATGGTACATATAGTGTAGATAACAATGGAATAGACGATAAACCAAACCATGGACATGATTCACACACGTCCTTCTGAATGTCCACTATTTGCGCGACTGCAAGCTTTACGCCTTCTTAACCTACGTCGAATAGCAAAGACACTTACGTTGTTGTGTATTTCCTCCGCATCCAAATGAATATGTTTTACAAGCATTCAACGTCAATATCATCAGTAATCAATGTTTTGTCGAACCCACTTTTCATATCCCTCAAAAGAAATGATCCAGATGATTTAGATCAGGCGATCTGACAGGCCATGTTCTGGGTTTGTAACGCCCAAAAACTTGTTAGCAAAGCTGCGGTTCGGATGGTCACGAACATTCCAAGTATCGTGGGGTGGAGAACCATCATGAAGGAACCACAGAATTGTTATTGTTTCTAAAGAGACATTTTACCAATAAGCTTGAAAGCGCCTCTTGCGGAAATGTCAGACAATTATCTGGTCGGGGAGAACTCAAGGAACCCTTGACGCAATCCCCAAACATTCCTTCTCATACGAGTGAAAGAATGTTGAAAATGATGCTTCCTGTTGCTGTGAGGGTTTTCTGAGGGTGTTATGACAATTCAAAAAGCCACTTTTCTAGAGGTAGTTTCGGCTGTTGCTGTAGTTAATAGTGGCCTATTTGTAACTTGTTCTAGGAAACAATTGACGAAGGTGCACCTAGACGCGTAATCCGCTGCTAAGAGACCCTGTACTGACAAGTTATGCTGGCAGTTACTGTTTGTTCAGCGTCCTAAGTACAAACCAATGGGACGCGCCGACCATGAGAACTGTTCTTCAATTACTACTTTTGGGTTGCTCATTTACACGAGGCTGTCTTATCTCGATTGTCTGAATCTGAGTATTCATATATAACGCAAACCTTAGAACAAAGATGCAGAGAGAGCCTGATAGCTAACACGTCAGTACTCTTAAGTCCTTGGCGCAATGTTTAATATTCCTGTCAGTTCGAGTCAACAGTTGATTCTGCTAAGACCTTAGCTTGTCCAGAGTTCCCGGCTGTATTACTTATTGTTGTCAAACCCCTATTATACTAAATAAAGTAATATCCGAACTTCTGGGCTGTGGTCCCCTGGACTCGTTCATCTCATACGCTTTATTTACGGTAAACATCTATAGAGGCAGTAGCGATGTAAGTATCCGGACAGAAATCTCGACGGTGACAATGCTTACTGCATCCAGAGCTGCGGTATTAATTCCGGTGGTCGACGGGGTTGCGTGGTGTGATTGGTACGGGTTCGTGGTGGGCTGGATTTCGTTAGGTAGTTTCGCGTGATTTTGACTAGTATTCAATGTTTCACTTTGATTTTGTCAGTGCGGTTTACCACATTCTCAATGTTTCGCTCCGAGCTACGTCCAGTCAACATATCTTCGCAATGACGAACAAAATTTGGTGCACAGCCACTAAGTCTGCTCTCTGCAGGTCACTGTCACTCCACCGGTATCCGGAATACGGCGGCACGCTTCTTGCTGTCAATAACGCCGCAGCAGTGTTCTTCAGCAATGAAATCCACCCACAATACTCCTTCTCGGGGACCTACGCCCCTAATTTGACTGGAGTTCCCCAGACGAAAAGATCTGGATGCTGCCTTGACATCAGGCTTTCGTTTGTTAGGGTTTGCACAGCGTCGAAGCCAGTGTAATTACTTTGGCGTTGACTTATCTTTGAACACTGGTGTCCCACTCCATCGGCCAGGCGGCTTGCCACCTGTTCTCTTGCATGAAGGCACCGCCAAAGTCAGCGACGTTGATGCTACAACAAGGGATTCCTCCACAATCAACGGCGCCGACACCATCACAGCAGGAGCCTCCAGGTCGGAGTGGTGTAACGGAGATAGCCTCCAGAATCTCCAGGAAGAGCTAGGTCAGCTCTCCGATTAGGTCGCTATATTTGAGAATTCATCCTACATATGCTTGAAACCAATACACTACAACCTAAAGGACACTTGGAGCCACCAGTTTAAAGGAATTAACAACCATGGACAGGCTGAGGGATGGCGTGACGTCGATCATACAGGAGGCGGTAACAGTCCCACAGGCGTCGTCCATCGGATTTCAGTCTACAAAGTACCCGTTTGGCTGTTTCTGCTCAGAGAAGCCCCTCACGTCATCCTAGATTCTAATCTCTTCCTGTGACCCTTCACCATAATACATCATCATTTCCTCGTCTGCATTCTCCAGGGCATAAACAGGACTTGGGTCACGCTTACGTACTGCACTCCAATTTTAACCTGGTTTAGGCTCTTGTGGCCGGGTAATACTCCCTCTTCTTAAATCTGCGAGTGCTATAGCGGTAACGCTACACTTTCCCCCAGAATACATATTTTGCCTTCTTCTTATCCTTCCGGTGAAGGTTCCCTTCGATATGATCAAGTGGCAGAACGCTATACTCAGGACTTGTTCGGGTCGATCTTTTAGTTAGTGTTTTCTGCATGCTGTTGATTTCTAAAGCTGCTTCCTTGCTTTCGATATTTTCTTAATGGCCGTGAATTTCAATGGCTTCACGATATAAATGTGATTGAAGTGACCTATGTGAGAACTTTAGCTTTTAGACAGTGCAGATGATGGCTACTCAAATCAAGAAATCCGAAGGCATTGCATCCCAAGAGAAGTTCTGCCATATGCAAATAGTTTCAAGTGGTAGAAAGGCAAGGCTCTTCTTCCGTTCAGCAAACCAGTGATGGACCGCAAAGGCGAATTACTCAAACGCCACTACATTGACACCACTTTCAAGTCGGCTAAACACATACGCAACACACTTCATTCGTCCAAAGATCCTAGATATCGTGTTCCTGAGTCAAAGTTTACACAAACATGCACATGCGTACTCAAAGAAGCATAAAAACTCACATTAACGAACATAGGAGTTTTCGCTTAGGTCGAACAGAAAAATAGCAATTGCGGAATATTCTAGAAAAATAGAATCACATTCAATAAGAAAACATCAATTTGCTTACATCACCTTCTTATTACCATGTTTATTATGTGAAGCGATTGATATTCATAAACATGAACGCAACTTCAACCGGAGGAAGGATGTCAAACATTGGTAAACATTGTTGACAATGCGTATATAAATAATATACAGAGTGCGATGGGAAGAAGTGCAAATAGTTTGATATTTATAGAACAACCGTATAACACATCAGTGTATCTAATTTTGTCCGCTTACTGAGATTATTGTCATAACCAAAACACAAATTTCTGGTAATGTGTTTTGAACGGCCCTTAGCCTTGTCTCTCTGCTGTGTTTACATACATCACCTCATGTATAGCCCGTTGCAAGGCAAAGGGCAGAGGGAAGAGCAGGGTCAACTGCGTTACCTGTTACGTAAACAACCGAATATCCGAGGTAGGGAACAATAACCATCCTATAAACATCGTCAAAATTTTCTCATAAACATATGTTTAGAAAATATTCCCCCAAACATTTGCAAATACTAGATCACTGCTACATCCCCAAACGCTGATACAAATATTTGCAATTATTCACCTCCCATCCTAATATATAAAACCGCATGGTCGCTCAATCTCACTTAGCCTACCATCAACCAGTCTGCAAAAACGACCTCGATGCAGCTCTCCAAACTATCCACGCCAAAGATGCAGCCAGACTGATGCATCTCAGCCCTCCAGGAATTGAGTGCTTCTGTTAGTGTCCTCACAAGGTCACGCCGTGGCCGAATGATTTGACCGCCTGCCTCTCACCTAGGCGGCCCGGATTCTATCCCCAAAGTATCGCATGTCAGATTTGTGGTGTATAAAACGGCGTAAGGCGGTTTATCTCGGGGTTCTCCGGTTTCCTCCACCATCGCACTTCACTGTTGTCCATCTTCATTGCATGTATCACCAGTGACGTCGCCTGCGGTTTCATATATAGTAAAAGCGGGCGTTAAATACTATAAAAATGTAGCCTCACAGAGCGCAGCTCTACACGACTTTCACACCAAAGTTATTGCCATAACCTCAGCCCTCCAAGACCTGAGCTCCTCATTTAAAATTCTCACGGACCGCTTCACAGCGTGGGAGGAATTTCTGTATTACGAACAAAGACGTCCAGGCATGCGCCCAAAGCCTTTAGACTTCGCTACCCGAAGCAATGCACGCAAAGAACGAAGAACTGACAACACATTTCAATAAAAACTGGACAAGAATGAACCACATAAATAACCTCTGACTCGAAAAATTCACCACTGCAGTACAGTTCTCAATAGACAAGCAAACGGACAAGATTATCGCCCTTCTGGACCATGCTCAGGTCTTTTTAGACTCCACCAGCAGGAGCAGCGGATCCCAATGCATATTGAACGTGAAACTGGCAAGATCATCAAGCCACACCATATAAAAGCATCTCATCAAACGCAACGACATCATAACTATGGACAGTTGCCGTTAGATTCTAAGGTCATGTCGCCGTACACCCTCACCTCAGTCGGCTAAAGGGAGTTTTATTAGACCCACCCATAAATTTTCAGTTAATTCAGGGTAACGGACATAATAACCCCATAAGCAACAGCAAATTGTTTCACTACAAAAAAACAGCATATCCCAGTACGCTCTCATTATCCTTACCCAACGTCTTGAAGTCCCCTGTATTTTTTTTTGTTTACCTTTATTTCCGTTATCCCGAAAAGAAGGAAAACCAAAACTCAGAAGAAAGTAGTTCTGGTCAACACGGGGAAGCACAACAAGGGGGGAATCGTCCAACCGAGCCGAAGAAACCGCAAAAATAGTTGACCACGCTATGGTTCAAGACAACACCATGACCATTAACAGAACCTCCGCTGCCGGCAACTCCAGCCCAGCACCTGCGCCTGCTTCTCCAGTGCCGCCTGACGTCTCGGCTGCTGCCTTTTTTTGCCTGCACCCAACTGACATTAAGGACACAGATGTTGACACTGCCGAAACAGCTTTCGCTGCCGGTTACCGAGGGCACTTTTGTTATGGGTGTGGGTGTATATCACCAATTGCCTCTTCAAACCTTATTGAATTACGCGCAGCAACACTGGCCTTCTAAAGAGACTAGTACCAGAATCTGACGAAAAATGGCCAACAGCAATGATGCATCTAGTATTTTACAATAAGGAGCATTACACTGTTGCACTCTCTACCGGTGTAGGTCTCATAGGTCAGGTTCCGCGCGTGGACTCGAAACACCAATCTGGACGCCACTTCAATCCATGTGCTACCTCTTCGGCTACCCGGCGGAAAGATATGCTTCGCCGCCAAGCGGCCAGAATTGCGGCTATCCAAGCCTAATTTCGAGTACACACACACTATCATCTAACAAGCGATGCCGTTTCTGTGCCGCTCGTAGTAGGAGCGATCCCTACACCGGATAGATATGCAGCCTGCTTCAATCGTTAAGATTGAATCACCTCAACCCAACGACTGTGCGAGGCAACTGATGGCGGACAAGTGGCCCCCCTTACCTCTTGAGCCTGCTTTTCAGCCCTGCCGGAACCTTGACCTTTCCACGCCAACGCTTCATTCAGATCACTATGTAGACGCTTCGGGACTTCTTAAATGACTACATTCCTAAGTTAAGGTAAACAAAAGATACGCTCCAACACGTTAACAGCTGACTCGCCGTAATAGAAACAACCATCCTAGAAACAACCACGATAGTCAAAACGTTAGCCAGATCCGGCGAATCATTGCCACACCCATCATTACTGCATAGCACATGTACGTCACACATCGTCCAAAATCATTGTATCATTGGTAATATAATTTTCAAAGTCCACAGGAACCTAAGTGCAACTCTATAGGACCACACAGACTATTCATACCACTTCGAATGCTGGAAGACCAACTGTACAAGAAGAAACCACCTAAAGATACACCGCCACTAGTAAAATCGAGACGGACATTAACTCCACCTTTCAACGCAGAACATACAATGCCGCAGATTTCTCACCACGAATTAGATTCGATCACTACAGGAGAGAGCCACTTTGGCTGAATTAATTGCCGACAGCAGATCGGTGGTTATTGCCAGGCCTTCGCCTTGTCATTAGTGCACTACATATCTTGCTTCAGCCGCAAAAATAGTCATCCGCTACCCTCCAAGTCCTTCATCACGCGGTACCGGACAGAATATCCCCACTCATAAATAATAAGTAGCACCACCACAACATAACCTCTCTCATCACTTTTACTAGTCAAATGCCAAGCTCTGTTGTTTCCCAGTAACTTTATCCCTTCCCACAAATGCATTCACAGTTGAGGCTTCTATTAGAACACTTAGACCTTGCTACTGCCGTGAAAGTCTACGAATTTTTATGCTTCATAAGTCACTAGTATCACGCCATATCTTTGTCATGAACCCCAGCCGGAACAGTCTAAACTTTCATCTGCGACGACGAAATTTCTTGCTCGCCCTCCTTCTTGTGCTGGTTGTGCACGTTCCCAGTGTCTATGACCCTCTGCGGGGTCAACACAAGCGCTGTTGGGTTTGGTGCTCTTCGGGTAGCAAACTTTTACTGGTACATTCTGGCGCTAGCTACGGCATTTTAGGTGGTTTCCCCTTACAATAGTATATCAAGGTACTCACAATTTGAAAAGTCTTACATCTTGTGAGCCTTGTACTGTTCTTATGATTACCCACTAAACACTTATCAGGTCCTTTGTTCACTAAACCCATAAGTTTTTATACGCATCACGATGTTACTCTAATAACGATTCATCTTCTAATGGAGCTTACATAAGCATGGTATACATTTGAGGCAGCAGCCGTGAAGACGATGAAGACATCACTTCCATACTTTATGTGTAGTTCAATAGCTACCAACTTGTATTTATCATTTCGCCAAAATATTGCACCAACCCTTAGTGTTTGTTTTGAATTAAGGATCGTGTGGAAACAAAGCCTCCAACCCCCCCCTACCTACCAGCTCAGGTATGCTGTTACGTCTGGAAAACGGTTTACAGGAATCGACTATTTATTTCAAAACCTATATGACGTCACATGGCCAAGTACTGACTAGTGAACTACACATTCTTCTGTAATATATCTAATTTGGAAAAATAAGTTTTTTTGTTTTTTCCAAAAACAGCTGATCACAGAAGGAAATGATGCCATCAAGCTTAACTAAAAATCTGATATGTTCCATTCACATAACTTTCTCTAGTTGATCCATATACACACTATTCCTACAAAAGATTATTATTTTATCTACATCAGGCTTATCGAGGTAAACATTATCAGAATTTATCTTACCACTTGCTTCATTGTAAGTACATGGGAAATAAGGGAATACATAATGCTAAAGCGATAGTCATATCATTTAAAAGCTGGTTGTTATGTAAAACAATTGGGGTTCGGTTCGCTTTGCAAGGTCCCATTTGAGAAATGTTAGGTATTTGAAACAGAAATCAATAACAAAGAATATCTAAAAAAAACAGTCAATTTTACAAGAAAAACGTAAATGACATAAATTGTGTATTTTAACGAAATATACATTTTTGTGTATAAAGTTTTGTCTAGTTTTAACGTTTTAACCATTATGCAAAATTCTGCAAAACTAACTCAAGCAAAAAGAGGTCTTCACAGGCTGTTCCCAGAAAATTCAAAATATACATTTTATTTGCGAAGTAAATATATTTAATATACGGAATTTTAATCATAATGGTTAGAGACTTTATGAGAAAAAAAATTCAAATATTTTTTCATGTGAAGGGTAGTTTGTGTCGGGGGATTTAAATAAACTGTTCGTGTCGCATTCTTGGAAGATACTAAATCTATATACTAAGTTTGATTCTTAACGGTCTCAGTTTTTGAGCTATGCTGTCCACAGGCACACGCATACGTAGAGGGGCCTTTTTCTAAAAATGCTTTCTTTTGACTCGGGGGACCTCAAAATATATATTTTCGGTGAAAGATCAAATGGAACTTTTGGATAAATCACAGTACCTTCTCTATCCTCTGTATACAATGTACATACGGGCTAGGAAAAGTAAACAGTAAAATGATGGGAAATTACATTTAAAACCTGGGATGTATTTTGATTACATCTGTGCATAGTTTTGGTTTTTCAATATTCTAATTCAGAGATTCCGCATATTAGTCGGTGACTGCTATAATATTCTGAATCAGTGATTCCTCACATTAATCAGTGTCCGTCTCAATATCCTGAATGTGTAATTCTTCTCATAATCAGTGTCTGTGTTTGTGATAATTAAGTAATCGGCGGTAAAGTTTTCATGGAAATCTCATTAGCCAGTGACGTATTATACCCTCAATACGTCTTGAAATAATGGGAATGTATGTATGCGTGTGAAGCCGGAATTTGCACACATTTAATTTTTTACTGCTCAAATGTGCGAGTGAGTGAGTGATATATTTAATAAGAATGGCCGAACCGATTGTTTTGAGAGTTTACAAAGCACTTTCAATGCCAATTTTATAATAGGTTATCTGATATTTGAATTGCCTTCCAAAGGGAGAGAGTTGTTTATTAGACTCTAAAGCAATATGCGAAATTATTTGTTAATTTTTAAGCTTTCTTAGAACATACTGGGTTGCAAAAGTTCTAAAGCATTGCGTTTCTAACAAGTTTGGTTACTTGCAAAATGTCGATAGAATGAATACCTAAAAAGCAGTAAGAAACTTCATTTTTATTACACTGGTACCTACAGTATTCTTCATAATATGATACAGCGTGACTTTGAAGATTGAGGTTAGGTTGTTTGCGGTTGGAAAACACACCCTCACAGTTGCCAAGTCTTCCACTTACTGGTCCTAATTAAGGCGCGAATCTCTCGACTTGCAAGCAGTCTTCGAGTCTCCAGGTACAGAGATGTTACTACGTTGCCTCTCACCCCTAGTACAGGTTCGTCTTTTGTTTGCTAACGGTTATTGCCGTGGCAGGGGGGAGCAGTCCCGTTTGAATACCATCATGTTTTGGAGAAGATTATACAATCATTACTATGCTTCGATTGAATTGCAAGATTGAAGAAGAGGGACTAGTTCGTTTAATGCTAAAATAAATTACGTTTAAAGAGTTGAAGTGTTCCTGTAAACAGCAGCATTTTACTCCAAAGTATACATTTCATATTTCTAATTCAATTATGTTAATAAAGAAGTACCACGCTTAGTACACTTGCAGCTGGTAGGTGCATTTATTTTGCTCATTGCGGGGCTAGAAACTGCTGGTAGATGGAAAGCATGGTAACAAGGAGGATTTGCACTTACTTCTATTCAATGTCTCACTTGGTTACTATAAAATTATCTGGCAGTAAATAAAATGCATTTACTCAAATAGTTTGAATGCCAGGTTTGCTTGATTTGCTTATAAATTTAGTTATGATTTATTTCTCTTAAGCTGGTGAGAGTGGAGAGTGGAGACTTTATGTGTGAATCATATAGTGTTTATACGACTATAAAGTGCCATAATGAGGCATTATAAAATAAATTGTATTACTTATGTTTCATAGCTATAAACAACATGGAACAAGTCATTTATGGCTGATTATCAAGTATCACATGACATGTAAATTGCACAGAGAAGAGAGAGAAGTGAGGAAAGTGGGGGAGTGAGAGTGGAAAAAAGTGGAAAAGGAAATTTAGAGGCAGAAAGGGAAAAGAATAATGCTGGCATAGGGATACAGCATTCCTCACATCATCTATGTAGGTGAAGAAAAAGCCGAAATTTGGTGACTACTTAAAAAGACAAATGTTTATCTTCCACTAGCACTTTAAAAAAGCACTTGAATAAAATAATAGTACCTATAGATACTGCCCAGATGTTCAGTTTAAGATCCATGTTTATGACAACAGTTTTTCTTCTTTTGTTGCATGCTATCTCATATGTAAATAATGAAACTATATCGCAGATAACCTGTAGGAATATAATATTTAATATGGGCTATATGTATTTAGTTAAGTAAATTTAAACTTTTGGCTATTTACTTGGCACTAGAGACTGTCTTCCAAATATTCTTCTGTCAATTACGCCATTTCTACATAAGCCGCCTTTACTACGTTCATAAATATATATTTATCTTTAGCTTCCCTATATTTTGTGGATTTATTTCTAATTTTAAACTTTGCATAGCCGAGATCATTTTCAGTAAAGCACGCTATAGGTACGCAGCTACAGACAGCTTTTAGCAGTTTCTCTGTCTGTTGATGGATTCGGAGATACAGAGAGAGCCAGAAAGTGGAGCAGGGGAAGGAGATAAACAGTGAGAAAGTGGGCAAAGAAGATGGAGAAGAAGCTCCGTATTTTGTGTAACAAATTTAGTGGAATCGCTTACTTGCTAATAAATGAATGATTCAGTATTCTTCATCTCTTTACTACTTTGGATTAACGTAACAAAGAAAATAATTGCTAGATATTAATAAAAGTAAACTACGATTTCATAGAAGAAGAATAATTATAGTTTTATTACAAGAAACAATAGATTTCTAGTACTCAGTCATTTGGTAAGAGACTACTTCATTGAAAAAAGAACAGCCTTTCTCTGGACCATTCCAGTAATACAGAATTTGCAATATATGTTCAGGCTATATATATTTAACCACAGTTTAATGCAAACGACAGTTTACTGCTTGAGTAACAGTTTAGTAGTTTTCACAATTCGTTTACTCTTTTAACATTTAATGTTACTAACAATGTATTGTTACTGTGTCAAGGCCTTTGTCTTCGCTTTGTTCACAATGCCAAACTGTTGTCTCATATTTAATTTGTCCCTCAACTTCGCTAATGAATGGTTCAGCGTGTCAAATAGTAAAACACGTTTTCTGTAAACCTTAGCTTTCCCCAGTATGTTTAGCTGGTGCACATTGAAGTACTGTCACTTGGTTCCGCAGTAACGTGTAAGGCTGGCATTCGGGAGATCTCTGGTTTCTTTCCCGTCGACCGCACACTCTGTCTTTGGGGTTTTCGTGGTTTTCCCTGATCTGTAGGAGAATTTTGGGGTGGTTTCTCACAATTTTCTTTACCTCATTTCTCTTTAATTTAATTTCCTTTTCATGTTTCCTGTGCGTTTCCATGGTGAGACAGTGATTAACCGATGACGCAGATGCTAGCACCAAGGAAAGGTTATTCCTTGTAGACACCGAAGGTATGCATGGTTGTAAGAATCGTTGGTCACCCTCTCTGGGTAGTTTCAGTAGCAGGTCGGGACTTCGAGCCAGGAAATGTTACAAACTTCCACTCGCTTTTGTGGTCTGTATAGCACCGGTTCACTTCCTCCTGAGAGGTGGTTACCGCAATAGATCTGCGTAGGTCGTAGTGCATGAAGTGTTCTTCTACATTGTATACCATATCACCTATAATATTGACGTTTGCAGGAGCGAGATAAAGACATTGGCCCTACTGAATCTTCGTGGTTCTAATAAACAAAACTCAATATTTCTCCAAAACTATTCACTTACATTTATAAATGAGAAATTCTACAGAAATGTCCTATCAAGTAGTACTTTAAGCAAGTTTAGTATGTTAAGCAAGGGAATATGACTCCTCGTGATCTGATAAGCCTTATTCAATAATAAAACACCCCTACCTCGTAAATAATTCGCTAATTTAATGCTTAAGATCCTGATGAAGGCGAAAACCACACAATATTTCTAGTTTCTATGCACAAATCATATAACATAAACAGAGTTGACTTCATATATTTTTTGTTGATTCACGTGATAACCACTTCCAGATACACATATTTCTAAATAGGTTGCCTGGCTTCATTTATGCGTACTGCTCATAGATACCAGTCTATTACCCTGAACATAGCTAAAATATCTAGACGAAAAAAAAAGGAGTTGAAACTTCCTTCCAGATCCTGCTTGGCACACACGCACGCGTGCGCCCGAACACACACACACACACACACACACACACAGGATGTTGGGGTATGAGTGCGCAGATTTCGCGTGCTGGGAGAGCCAAATGTGACAAATAATGTCTAATAACAATTTCATGTATCTTAAAGAGTAATGGAGATAATTAAAAATTAATGAATACATTATTTGCACAGTCTGGCAACAGGGTAAGACTTAAAGGCCAAATGTACTCTACATATAATAGATATCATATATGTGTACACACACCTCCTCTCTTTGGAGTAGGGCAGCTTTGCGCCAAATATGCTACAAGTATTAAGCATGCACATTTTGTAGATCTAAGCCTTGTGGATTCTTTCTTTGCATAGTGCAAGTATGTGTGAGATTTATGTTCTATGGCTTTTTATATGAATGAAATTTTCTGATATAAATGACCCCTTTTCCATAAACTATTTACTTTAGTATGTTATGTTTGTTACTAAACGCTGGGTAGCATCTATAGATTTTCATTGTCTCTGTTAAAAGGACAGTGAATGATGCCTGCATTGTTGTTAGTGTTTTGTCAGTCTCGAGTTAACTCTTCTCGAGGGTGTGTTCGTACAGTGATTTTGAAGCAATAACACTTAAATTGCGCTTAACCGATACAGTTTCTATTTATGTACCACAGCCCAGTGAAACCAAGATATATTAATTTACGTTACGCCAATTAGCACCTTACCAGAAAAGAAGCAATCATTAGTGTGTACGTTACTTTAAAGAAATTAATGCCGCGTACTATATGATCTTAGAACACTTACACTGTTTTACATCTCCAAACTATCTGAGCTGATAAACATAAACGTTGTGGTAACGAGAAGAATGACCGAGGCAAAAACGTTGAATAGTTGCTATGTGCGGACTGAGCCCATGGTAAACTTTTGCTGAATGAGCGAGACCCCTTGACACATACATACTTTTTGCTTTCTCTAGCATTTATGTACAATGTAAGTACATAGTAAATAGAGACGATATTGTATTCCACCCAACATTCGATGGCGAGATTACAGCAGAAATATATGTTTTGAGAACCCCTGAATAAAAAATTAGAAAAAGATTCGTGTGAGTCTGTTTGTGTGATCAGCATAATTCAACAACAAAACTTTCGTTAAATACCAAACTTCATATTTAAGTTAAGCATCTTTCCAAGGATGAGTCACAAACATTTTCAGGAGACACCCCCAAATCCAACTACTCTTTATATGGAACACTTTTTAACAATTTTTAATTTCTAAAAATTGTCTATCGATTTTAGTATAAATGCCATATGCTTAAGATATTTTCATGACCAACGAAACTGATGTGTTGAATTTTTTGGAAATCGCTTAAGAAGATTCCATTCTGGATATTTTTTTGTGTAATAGGTAAACCGTAAGAGATATGCGAACACTATAGCAACAGAAATGTGCTGCGGGTTAATTGTCCCACGTGATGGTAGCCAAGTATGAAGCTTTATTAACACAGCACGTTGCGTGTCCAGTATGCAGCGTTATTTAACATCTCGTTGAAGAGCCAAGTATGAAGTTGGTGTTGCTCTTGCGTTAACGGGTACCTCTAGACTCACTCCGCTACCAAAAGGGTAGATCTCCACGTATCTTTATCAGAAGATCCACTACCGGTGGTTTGCCTCTGGCTCAGATCAGTCTGCATGTAGATTTGACTCACTCGGGTGGAAGCAATGAGGGTAGCTTGGGAGTGATCTTACGAAATAGTTAATACACACACTTTTATTTTACCTATTCGTTTATTCCTGACTAGAAGACATGTCGACGAGCACTTTGCTTTACAATCTAACTGCAATTATTTCTAGAAGTTTTCCTTCTTTAACAACGTACATTAACTTCATTTATTAAAGTTATTACTTGTTATTACTTGTTCACTTATTCTCAAACCGTATTAACAATCTTATAACAGGTATGCGCCTTGAAAGTAACTTTAGTACAAAGCGACTAAGTGTATTTGAATGCCTTGGTGAGTATAACTGGGGGTGTCTTGACGTGCGTAACTTAGTGAGTGCCCTGATGTACGTAAATGACTGCCTAAATGCCCATAACTGAGTGCCCCGATATACGTAACTGAGTGCCCTGAGATCCTACAACCTCCTACTTATATAGTAGATTTTCTGTAATGGCTGCTTCTTTCTGATTGGACAGAAAGATCGCGAACTTGGCGTTGATGTGGCCCATAATGCATCATCTTCTACACAGAATGCATCATACCACCCACGTTACCAACACCACACACTGGAAAAAGACTCATTTCACTACAATTTGGGTCTTCACCATCACGTATTTCTCTATTGCACGCACATGCACCATGTCCTTGACTAACAAAAGAGTGATTTTTCACAAAGAGCCTTCCCCTCTCCAATAGCCAAGTTTGGGTAAACAACTCTGAGCTGAACTTACTAGAAGCTGTCTTTACACTTTTAAATATATAAAATAATTGATTATTAACACTCTTGAGTGCATTAGCTAATTAACAATTGATGGAAATAGCAATAAATATAGTAGCGAGACCGACTAATGGTCTCAAATGTGGACTTTGTTTAAATACACTATTAAGCTACATACTTTTCCTTCTAGAGTTAACCAGTTTCCAAATACTCCTTGCTATTGGTTTCAATTTGAAAAATACTTACTTTTCTCAAACTTACTTTTCTTACTCTTTTTTTTTTTTTTTTTACTTCTGGCCATACAGAGAAATAACTTTCAATGACAATCGCATTGCCACTGCTTTTAAAACATTTGACTATGTTTTTAGTCTAGAGTATCCCATTAGTTCCTTTCTATGTGTAAGGAAGTAAGTAATACGACCGTTCTGCTAATGTTTATCTCGATTAGCCTGAAGTAGAAAGAAGAAAGAGTTTTTGTAAGAAGTTTGTTTGCAGAACAGGTAGGGAAAGTCATGTGAATGGAACACCGATTTTTTTTTTCAATGAAGTACCGCGTCCCGGTTTTTTACTTTCATAATGCTGAGGCGTTATTCTTTCGGCTCTTTGCCTAGGTGATGATATAGTATTATTAATATTCACATTCCCTTTTTACTGCCTTTCTTATCCTGCGTTGCCTTTTTTATTGTTCCATTTATACTCAACCTCTAACTGCATATTCCTATTCGCGGCATTTCCCTTTTAGAACATATTGCCTATCAGCAATGATATTAATTCTTCTACGGGTTCTATGGGTTTTCTCTATCTTAAAAAATTGGATCACACACAAATTCACACTTTCATCCACACGTCCACGCTCTGGGGATAGGGAATACTCTGGGCTAGAGAAAAATCCCTACCCCGCAGCCAGGAATCGAAATTCATTCTTCATAACTAATACTAAGCGCGACAAATAATTATGATGGGTTGGTGGTTTATTAACCATATAAGTAGAAGAACACACCTCGGAAAATTATTTCTCTACATTTTAAAATACAGGATATTTTATAGTGATTGGCATACCTATTGTGAAGTATTGCAGTAATATGAGGATCACTAGATAGTATTAATACACGGAATATTGACCACCTTGGGGGAAGCATTGCTATTGGATCGAATTAGCTGACTCATTGGTAAAGCAATGGTAGCAGACAGAGCATTGTCACGTCAATCGTTGAAGTCTGTAAAGTGAGACCGTTCTTGCAAGTGCAATGGGGATTCAGAGAATGCGTTTTACGTGCGTTAATCATATACGGGTTCAAACGTGGTTTAATTGAAACGCAGTCACTTCAGCGTTTTAGGAAGGATTTTGGGAACTATTCTCCGTCACTTGCCCATGTGTTCCGCTGGCTTGAAGAATTCAGGAGCAGATGGCTATTTTTGAGCAGACCAACAACAAAAGTGACTGATAAAAATATCACCACTGTGGAAACAATGATTAGGGAAGATTCAACACTAGCCTATATATGCACTGAGCTAACATTAGCGATTAATTGGTCAAGTGCTTCAATCATTCTTTATGAACGCCTTTGCGTAAAAAAGTGTCTTCAAGATGGGTTCCTCATAATTTATTTGAGGCACAGTAGTTCCATATGGTAGGTTGGTGTCTAGAAATGCTGCAAAGATTTAACTTGAAAAGTCTCGCCGTGTGTCAGATATTCTTACGGGTGAAAAAAAGGGTTATATCAGTTGGATTCGAAAACAAAACGTCAGTCCTCCACTTGTGTATTTCTAGATGACCATCAAGCTCAACAGAGCAGGGAGTGCCGGAAATAAAACGGTTGCTTCTTTCTTATCCACAAGGAGTTACTTAATAACAGTTGTGCTCGAGAATCATAAAACTATTACTGCAAAATTTTACACAAAAGTTTATCTTCCATAGGTGTTGCAAAAAGTTCAAGAAAAGCATCCAAAACAGGACTAAGGGGGAGTTTGTCGCATCATGGCGGTGTATCAACTCAAACCTCGAATGTAGCAATGGAGTTTCTGCAAGAGACAAAACGATTGACTTGTCCATTGTATAGCCCCGATCTTGCAACATGCGATTTGCTCATGTTTCCTACGTTGAATAACCGACTTCGAGGTCACCCATTTCTAACACTGAAAAAGTTGCTGTATCATACAAAGAGGAGTTATCTGCAGTGCCGAAAATTGTGGGGCATGGATGTTTCATGAAGTGGTTCCTGAAGGAGAAAGCGGCAAACACTGCCAGAGAGAATTCTTTTAGAGATTAGGATAAACAAAACATTCTACGAGTATTCATTATTTGCTGTATCAATGCTTACATAGTGACCACCATACAGATCATTAAATTGAATCTGAAATAAACTCAAAAAAAAGAATGGGGGAATTCAAAGACAAAACTAAGTGAGACGTCCCACCGAGTTTTTCATGAATACGTTACAGGTAGCCCGCCTGCTCCCAGGCACTGCTGTGGAATACTAGTACTACTCACCCTTTCACCGAGCCAGGTGGCTCAGGACTTTCGTCTTGGACTGGTATTCAGGAGGTCGTGGGATTGATTTCCGCGGCCGAACATTCTAACCGATGGGTTCTTTCGGGATTTTTCCGAGTCACTAGGTAAATAATAGGGAGGTTTCTTTATCCCCTCGAACTTCCTGTCACTTCATTTCATCTCCTGGCAAATGCTGGGGAGGTTTCCGAAATTCCTGTCATTTCATTTTATCTAACTGGAGTCTTTCAGGGCAGAGCTTTCAACGCGAATTAAGGCACATCAACAAACGACTCATAATCAGCGTGGATTAGGCTGTTGCCCAGGAACAAAGCCACATGTCTGGTGCACACTATCGGAGTTAATGCACGTGGGTTGCGAAGCACCGAGAGGCATGCTTTAGCAGTGTTCTCGTAAACATACCCACATACTGCACAGTGGTTATCTAACATTAAAGGATTCCATGTCTTACGAAACCCCGCTAGAGAATTTACACTATTACTTATTTTTTTTATTCTTCCGACTTACAATTTCATCATGACAGGCATTGGATGAAAGCAAATGACTAAGAAGACAAGATGGGGCACATTCGCCGCTATACTGCATTTTAGAAGCAATTTAACGTTAGTGATCTTCAGGAAGGAAGCAAGGAACTCATAAAGATAACAGAGGCAAGAATGCTACCAGAACTCTACCAAAAGGTTATAGGTAAATCTATTTTGTAGACAGACAAGATGTTTATTTTATTTTACCTAACTCGTATCACTATATGAAACATATATATGCTTAAGAGTAGGTTCTTGTGTATATTTACAATAAGATGTTTGTGAGTTTACTATAAGGATAATTATAAAGCAATTAGCATAATAAGTGCAAGATACTTGTGATTAGTGCAAAATGTGTATGTTTCACGTTCTACATCAGTTTTCAAGCTGTGCAAATCATAAGTAACCTTCTGATTAGTTAACTGCTGCTCTTTGCTCCTTTACCTGAAAGCCAGGAGTGGTTGATAACGAATAAGGGAAACCCCGTTTGTTTTCATGACACTTGCTTTCCAAGAACACCGTTTGGGGTACATATGGACATCACACACCGGTGATTCGTGTACTACCTATTCTGAAATAATGTAATTTGCTGTGTTACTTAGAAACACATCTAAAAGAGTTTCGAAACTACTACATCAAACTTCAAAATAGTTTACGTATAAGCTATAATGCAGTTAAACCCGTACGGTGTTGTTTCGAAACAGTCTGCATGCATTATTAAAGTGTGCAGAAGATGCTGTCGCTGTATTTAAGCCCCCAAGTTCGGGTGCCAATATGTCGCGGTTTGCCTTGTGCACTAATATGGCGCTATCATGTGAGTCTACTTGGAGTTGGTCAAGGGTTAATGATCGTGAAATGTTCTACATTAAGCGTGTACATACCTTGCAGATTCCCTTTGTTGCTCTGGCTAAGCTCGTTCTTGTAGACCATGAGCTGTCTCTTGCTCAGGGGGGGAAAGAATGACAAAGGTGTATAACACTTGGTAGACTCAAATAAAAGAGAAATTTCACTTAATTTCACTGATGACTTCTTTTATTGAATATCTGTTGCTGGTTTGAGGCACTACCCCTACAAGCGAATCCCAAAATAAACGATCGCGAACTTGATGACATAATCTTTATAAGTGCTAGTTCCACTCTTACGGAGCTCTTATAGTTTTACAACCGTCGCCGTAATCTTAAGTTTCACAATCCATATAACATTTACGGTAATAGTCGCCCGTCAGATTAACTTTTACCCTATCACTTTCATTTTCACAATTAATGCGTATTTCTTACTATTCATGCCGTCAGATTTCTTATAGCAAGCCGTTTTCTTACACTAGGCGCCGCGCGATTTCTTACACTGTGTTTCGTCACGTTTCTTACATTGAGTATTTCTTACACTGCGTACCGCGCGATTTCTTACATTGCCTGTGGTTTCTTATACGCGCATCACTTATATACCAAAAGAACCTAATATTGCCCTCCTTTTTGATTGACTGGATAAAGGAGCGTAAAGTAGCGTTGTCACGTGACTGTCTGGGATTTTTTCATTATTTTCTACCCACGTGACCCTTCTCTACAATGAGGAAATCCCTCTATCCAGATTTAAGGGAAAAGACATTCCTTCCAACTAGGGGTTGTTGTGTTCCTGATGCTCTAATATTCTTGTTATTTTTAACAAATCAAGTAGCCTTGAAGAATAGAATGCGAGCTTATACACCCTAAGGTTCTGCGTTCTACTGAAGCAGATATTTCTTATATTAAATATGTACAAAACTAATGATTGAACTAGTAATATACGCGTCGTACTAATATACTGTCGAATGCTTTTGAGAAGAAGTTATGTGACACACAGTGTATTGAAATGATGTTTAAAGCCGTCTAAGGGGAACTGATAGTAGGGCAGATGGTCGATTCTTGAGTACTTGGTGCATTGCGTCATTCGATGTTGGGGTGTCTGTGGAAGTTAGTCAGGACAGCTGCAGAGTGGTGACGCCAATACATTCATGATTTGTAAGAGACTGTGTGATTATTATATTAGGGCACAGAGTATGTATTGGGCGTGAAATATAGCTCTATTTTGCTCACAGACCTCTTTATCAGGCTTGAGGATCTTTTACGTGCCTAAACCCACGATAAGGGACCAACGGCATTACTTTCCTTCCGCAGGAAGCGGCATCTTCCGTGGTCTAAAAGTGACATGTTAGTAGCCTCTGGAAATTTTGCAATTTGTAACCCGGCGGATGGCAATGGACCTTTTAGAGTGTAAAAATCCTTAGCATGGTTTTCCTCAGAAGGGAACTAAAACCATTCGTCTCTGTCATAGATTTACGGACCGTAAAACCACCTCAAACCTGATAGGGAAGCCGATGAGTAAAATTAACCTATGTTTCACGTTCAATATGGATTGGGGCGCTGAAAAGCACAATGGTTAAGTAGGGTCCCTAAATAAAACTTAATTTCAATTTTCCGAAGGAAAGTTGGACCTCGCGAACTTGAGAACCAGAACCTAACATGTTACCCCTAGACCACGAAGGAAGTTAAATTTTAGGAAAATACCCTAAATATAGACAGTTGTTAAAAATTGTTTTCCGAAAGTTTTGTAGAATTTTGTGTATGAATTTAAGTTTGGTCCCATCATTTCCATCGTGTGCTGGATATTTTTGTCCATTAGTTTGGTTATGAAGACCTCCACTTCCCAGTCCTCGAACTCAGTTTCTGGTTGCAGATTACGAAGCCTATTTTCTGAGAGTAATAGCCTTATCGTCGGTTGTTCGCCGCTATTGAGAGCCGGGATATCATCAGGGAGGAATTTGTCAAAAAGGGATTTTGCTGTTTCTACCTGACAAGATGAAGGGATCGTCCCTAATCATCTAAGCATCTAAGTGGTTTAGTGTGTTTAGAGGTGCTCTTTTGCGAATCCGGATTTGGAGTTCCTGTAAATCTTCCAAAGCGACTTTTTGACACTCTGTGCAGTATAATTTCTGTTATGCTTGTTTTGCCCTAATATCAATTTTACTCGTTTCTTAGGGATTTAAACCTGGTATCGTATATATTTTTCAGTGCCGGGTTGTTTGCTTCTCTTGACACCTCGTTTCGCTGCGTTAACTTGTTTTCCAAGAGTATTAGCCCAAGGGACCATTTGAATATTAAAGTAGGTAATATAGGAGAGAAACCACTGTTTTATTCCATTCAGTTATTGCTATGTTGTTGTGAAGGCGTCTTCTACATATTTGCTTGTAGTACCGTTGTTTAACTGTAGTTTGCCATTCTGATTGGTGTTATGCTGAAATTATTTCCAGCGAACTCATGGTGAAGTCGTTAGCTTGCCTGATTATTTCGTCGCGTATTTGTTGGTCAGGAATTCAAAAGCTATGAGAGTATGGTCTAATTCACCCCACTCACATCAGTTCCGGACGCTTTGAGCTATACTGATATATGTATGCTGTATAATCAATTCAGCTTTCCCCTTAAGCACCCGAGAAACTGGGGTCATCCTTTTCATTCATTGTGATAAGCGGCGAAATATTGGCAATTCGACTAGCGCTTTATCCCTAGCATCAGTGATTGCGCTATGTCACATGTTCTGTTTACAGTTTGATTTAAGTCCACAGATAAAGTATCCTGGATTCTTTATATTTGCAAAAACTTCTTTAAGTGGAAGATTTCGTTTTCTTGTATTATAGGGAGGCAGATAGAAGATAGTTATGCAAAGAGACTGATTGCTAGTCATTGCAAAGTAATGCCAACCGATGTAGTGAAATGTGATGGGGTATAAGGTTATATTCAATATCACTTCTAATTAGGATTCAGGACCTTGGTTCTATGTTGATCTTAATGTGGAAGTGTTTGAAGTTTGTAGGAATGAAGCAGTTGTAGTAGGATTCTTGATCCAAGGGTATATGTACATCGTTTTATGTTAAATATAAAGCTAGCTGCCTCAGAGTAGTTTGACAGTGACGAGCGTTTAATTGTACTTATATGAAGGTAACCATCGTAATACTCAGGCTTACTAATGATTATTGACTATATTCTAAGATGCTATGGGCGCTGTGTACAAATTCTTAGTGATGCCTTAAATGAAAGAAAAACAGATATTGATGACCCCTGAATATAAAAGAACATTTTGGGAAAAAGTCTCCGCGCGTGTGTGTACAGTAGAACTCAAAAACAAATACCAAACTTGGCATTTAAGTTCAGTATATTGCAAGGATGCGACATTAAGATTTGCAGGAAAATCCCCTCCCCAACCAAACTACACATTTAATGGAACGTTTTTCGAAATTCTCGATTTTCTCAAAAATGGTGCTAAGGATTTTGATTAAAATTCTGCATATTAAATATAATTACATGGCAAATAAAATGTATATCCTGATTTTCTTGGGAAGAGCCCCTGAAGTGCTCTTCTGAACGACTTTTTGAAAAGCTTATTATACAAAACATGTAGAATTCGTTAAAACACACAATTTTATGTAATGTGCAACTTTTCTTAGCGTACATTTAATTACGACATATTATCTGTTATTGATTTCAATATTAAAATATTTCAACTTTTCTCATCCGTGTCATATGTATTTTGTTTTATTCGTGACCTTTGAAAGTGAACAGATGTTCAATATCAAGCGCAAGGCGACAGCTTTTAGATGATTTGACTGTTGCTTTAGCTATTTTAATTCCACTATTTCCGTTCTAGTTACAAGAATGCAGGTAATAAGACTATTTTGCTTATCTCGATTAGCATTCTGTAGATAAAAGAATAATTTTTTGAAAGAATAGTAGGTTTTCAGAACAGAGAAAATCACCGTAGTAGAACACACAAGATTTGTATAAAATATTTTACTGTCTTACTCCATATTTTTCAGAGCCGATTTTAGGTCTTATATATACTAAATTAGGAACAAAGCGCATATTTTAGGCAAAAAAAGCGGAACGTTTACGACATAAAGTTCAGGTTCTAGTGATCAGTTGTGATTAAATGATTGTATAACATTTGCATCGAAATGATCGCATGCTCTGAAGAATATCAGCCAAATATGTATGTTTTGTATATACGATTAATTTCATTTCTTATAGTTTGGTTTAAAAATAGCACTGTAATGTAAGTTCTGCTCTCTTGTATGATAAAATACACAAAGCCATGAGAAGTAAGAAAGAGAAACGGTTGCTATATTTATAGCCATCGGTTAAGTAAGTGCAAGTAAATGTGTACCTTGATGCTGATAAGATAAAAATGTCATCTTCCTAAGTTTTAGTGGAAGGTATATAGAGTGACATTTAAAACGGTCTCTGGTACCCTCCCCCACCACACATTTTCCAATTTGTCTGAAGAACGCTTATCTTGAAGAAGTCTATCATTAGTTGCAGTGCGTGTCTGCTGGAGTGACAGAGGATGGCAAGTTTAAATGAAGCGCATAACTAAGACAAGGAATCGCGCATGAAATCCGTACCCAATTCCTCTATGCTCTGCTGGTAGCTATAAATACCCTACGTGCTTAAATGAAGAACAAAAACTCGGAAAATGCTAGAGAAAGTACAATACGCGGGGGAAAAGAGCGACAAACAGGGATTGGAGGTAAAAAAGTGAAATGCAGGAGGTGTGGGCGAAATGCGAGGAGGATAAATGAGGAAGGAAACTTCTGTCCAAATTTGCTAACCCTGAGGAAGCAGGAAAAATAATTGGAGAAAGGGGATGAAAAAAGAAAACCACCCCTTCTAACATCAATCTTATCCGTTTGCATCAAGGCGCGCCTTCCGCCTGTTTCTAGGCTTCACAAATGGTACTTATTAAACGCTTCTCTTCCCTCCACGGGAAGCATCATCTTTCCTTAAAAAACTCTTCTCGCTATATGTCGCTTTCCTATTAGTTTCATTCCAACTGGTTTCCTGTAGACTTTTATGCTTATTCAGAAAGTTAAAAGGTTTGATAAAGAAAAGTTATGTGAGCAATATTCAAATTCAGCGTTATTGTAAGATAAGCTGGTATATGATAACTTGAGATTATCAAAGCATGAGGCTTATCCTGGACAGTTTACATTTATTTTTTCACAAAACAGATTAGTCTGAGCGTTGCACTTGTGGCATAGGTTATTTCCGGTTCTGTGAGGTACACAGACCTGTAATGGCCTAGATTCATAGTTTTGAGCCGAACCAAACACGATTTGGATATTAGGATTCACGATCCAGCACAAGCCGTTTGTCCAAAATTGTACATTTAACGGGTGAATCAAAAAAATAAGAGCCGCCTGCGCGTTGTTTTGCCTGGCCGCGTCCTCGGCGCTCGTTGTCTTCTGTCTTCTGTCTTCTGTCATAGAACGGCGCGGATGAAACCATACAACGCTTTTAAAACTACTTTTAAATACTTTTCTTACCGACTTTCTTAAAGGAAATTCTGAAACTGGCCACCGTCGTTGTCCAAACATTTTTAGCAGCTTTTTAGAAAACTGTCCATCAATCGCCGTAGTTCACCTCGAGAAATGCTGGTAATTCTCTGGCGGATATTTTGTTTTAATTCTTCCAGGGTGTGTGTGTGTGTGTGTGTGTGTTGTACACTTTACGTTTTAAGTTACCCCAGAGAAAAGTCGCAGGGGATTTGGTCGTGGGATCGAGGGCGCCACAAATCTCTACTAATAATTCTGTCCTGAAACACACTTCCAATTGTTCTCATTGAAAAATTGGTCGTATGAGCTGTTGCAGAGTACTGTTTAAAAAAGAAGGGCAAAACCTGTCTGTTAATTCTATAAAACAAGAGGGGCAAAATTGTTTTCACGTTTGAGCGGGTGTCAATTGTTGACTCGAAAAAAATGACTCCATAACATGTTCTCCGTTAATGGCGCACCACACACTAATTGTTAAGTTATGAAGGGGTACTTCATGAACAATATTAGGTTTCTCAGAGTTCCAATAATGATTATTTTGTATACACACATATTCATGAAATTCGAACCAAGCCTCCTCCGCGTAAAACATTATGCTGAGCCATAATACACTTTCTGACTAAGTACAGGACAAAATAATAAATCACTCATAATAACTGACCTACACCATATCACCGTCAACTCAATACTGCACTTTCTGAGCAGAGCAATGCTGCGTCAGAAGCTTTGCCTTATTTACAGAAGCACTGCGGAATCATGTGTCCACACGCCCAGTGGAAAACGCAGCCGGTTCCGAGGTTTTTAACTCACCCTATCTAATAGCTACGATCATTCCGGTCTTTCCGTTCCTGCTTGCCAAGCGGGAGACCTTGGTTCAATTCCCAGTGCCGGCGTGCGGATTTTTCCCCCGCTGGAAGACCTGGACCGGGGTGCTCTCAACCTCGTGAGGTTTCTGGAGGGTCAATTAGGGAGCTACTTGATGGAGAAGTAACGGATTCAGGTCATGAGGTCTGCATTAACCGGCCGGGGAGGGGGGTTCGAGACGCTGACCACGCCTCACCCTCCAATACTGCACCGCATTCATGACGTCTGTCATGGACCGAGATGGGGGACGCAGCGGCCGGAAGGTAGGCCAAGGTTCCTTGTGAGCTGTCGTGCCATGGAGTTATGTTATTCTTGTCTTTTTTCTGTTTTAAAATTAATATACAGGTTAAAAATGTCTCAAATTTGTTTTATGTACACGTTTGAATACTTCTAGAATAAGAAAAGACCTAACAACTAAAACACCATCCTATAAAAGGAACAGGTTTTACTGACCCAAGGTTCTGGTTCGATCTGTTTTAGTTATTTCCAGATATCATTTCTTTGAACTTAAACTTAATGCAATGTATATTCTGAATAGCTAAAGTTATCATAGAAAGGTGTGTGTGTTTATCATTCTATTCTAACGATGACGAAAATTTTACCGCCAGTGCGCCACTTAAGCCCATTATTATTAACCTTCTGGTGTGCCACTAGTTATTTTGTAGACAGGAAACCCTTCTCTCACCTCTAACTTTTCAAGATATGTTTTAGGTGTGCGTTCTAGTTAGTAATTGTGTTAAATTTCTCGTTTAGTAACACAATTTACAAACACAACGAAAATTAAGCTTTAAAGTGTCTGTTGTTTGGAAGTAAATATGGCATTTTGTTTTAGCTTAAAACAACTTTTAAAAATATAACCATTTCTTATAAATGCAACAAGACGCTTCATTACAGTGTAAGCTCGAAATAAGTAGGCCAATATCGACAGTGCGCGTTAAGTTAAATATTATATTACATTTGTTGTAAAACTTATTAACCAGTCTTACTATCAAATACGTCAATAAAGTAAATTGTCCCGCATATTGCCTCAGTTCTTATGAACGGTCGAGCTCCCTTCTTTCTTCTTTTAAAATGAGGAGAAAGTTTTATGATTCGTTTCGTAACACTGAGAAATGTGCTTTAAAGTAGTCTGTTTGTGTCCATTACATTTTATGCCAACTTCCTTTTGCAATAAGGATCTCGATTTTTTATTTATCCTGGCAGATGCTTATGGAACGATAGGTAGCTATATTTTTTTCTTTCTTTCTTTAACTTTTTACCGCAGGTGCCACCTCCTATGCAGATTAAGTTTTAGTTATGCTTACACCATTTTCGATCTTTAGATTGCTATCTTAGATTTTGCTGTGGTTTTAGACTTGATTTTCTCTCCCATTTTAGCTATTATTTAATATATGGTTAATCTTGGTTTTCGCATAGAATGTTTTCTTTAAGCGCGCTAATAACCTAGAGATTTGAGTGCTCTTAAACCCCAATAATAATAGTAGTAATAATAATAACAATCACAACAATAATGACAGCAATAATAAAACAATAATAATATTAATAAAAATAATATAATAGGAAATGATCAATAATAATAATAATAAACTAATAACCTCGAAGTTTGGGCGCCCCAATAATAGCAATAGTAGTAGTAGTAGTAGTAGTAGTAGTAGTAGTAGTAGTAGTAGTAGTAATAATAATAATAATAATAATAGAACAATAATAACAATAAAACAATAACAATATTAATAGCATTAATAATATAAAAAGAAATAGTTGATGACAATAATAATAATAATAATAATAATCACAGTTAATAATCATTCATTACGTTATTTTTAGAAAATCAGTTTTGTTTGATAGGGCTACATATCGCGATTCCCATTGTTACTGAAAAAAATTATGGGATTATTTCTTCATTTCTTTGTTATCGTATGGCTCAGAGAATGTGTTTACTAAAAATATGCACCTTTGTAGAATTCAATCAATTAAAACACGAAAGTATTCCAAGTAGTAAGATATGCACTGCTTTTACGTATCATACACAAATCGAATGCAAAAATTAAAGCTGAATGCCTGTGTGAAACATAAACAAGTAAATGTTAATATTAGAACTGATGATGATGATGATGATGATGATGATGATGATGATGATGATGGTGTTACATGAACCGGCATGGTCTTAAAGGGCATCTTCTAATATGATTTTTAGTAGCCGGTCCCTATGGCTGCGCTCGCCAAAGCGTCTCGCTTTGGTGTTTCGCAGCGCAGGGGATCGTGGGTTCGAGTCCCGCCTGGGGCATGGGTGTTATGTGTATGTGTGTGTGTAAAAGTAAAACATAAATTCAGTAATCGTACAGTAATCAAAGTAAACAAATTATGTAAATAAAAAGTAGGGTATACAGCGCCGGAGTCCCGATCAGACTGCGGAAGTGTGTTTTATAAAAAAAAAAAAAAAAAAAAGGCGTGTTATAGTTTGGTAATCCCGTTCTACATTAATAAGAGAAGGTCTATACTGCGCACACAGTTTAGATAAAGTTATGGACCGTCAAGAGGGTATAGTCTTAATGCGCACACATGAAATGTTTGTACCTATGGTATGTACATTTGCACAGTGCTTTCACGTATAACTTCTAAATTCGCTGGAACAAAGACACTTGGAGATTTCTAGGCCTAGGGCTGCTGCAATAATAACAGAAGTACTCGTAATACATTTTGTTATACTTTGGCGATATAAAATGTATTCTGTATTGTTTTAAATAAAAAATACAAATAATTTACTTCATTCATCATTGTTACTGTTTATTGTAGCGGAAGCAGCGCAATTGAGAAGATAGTGAAGTTATTTCGCCGCTGTCTGTGGAAAGGGCTATAAGCACAAAAATTACATCCAACACATATTGTGTTTGGTTACTTAGAGTCAAGCTAGGAATACTCCAAACTTGGTTTCAATTATCACATAGGTAGTTAAAACAAACTTCGGTACAAATAAAGTTACTGTAATAAGAAACAGCTATTTGAAAGAATGACGCAAATTGCATTTATATCCCTTTCTCCCTACACCGGAGACATGTCCCAGTTGATATAAAAATATTTCATTAAGACACTTATCCGTGTTAAGGGTACTTAGGACCTATCTTAAAACAAAATGTTTGAAAAACTTTATTTTTCTTTTGTTCCAAAAAAGAACTCTTCATAATATTAGAATAAGGTATAAATTTGAGTTTTTTGTGAAAATACATTTTCTAAATGTTTGGCAGCCATTTTTAGAAATCCTTGTGTAGGCCTTAAAAATACCTGCCACGCCCATTTTTTGCTCTGAGAAGAAACCCTTCTAATTTCTGTGTCAATATAAATCAAATTAGCTCTCTTTACATTGAGAGTTAATTATTAGTGGTATCTTGGGGTCTTCAGCGGTGCCTTTGGAAATAATTCAAAGTAAATACCAAAATTCTCATTTCAAAACAAAGAAATGTTTTTTCAATTAGATAATACAAAGAATATCTTTCTTTCCTTTTCATGCATTTTTCTTTTTTATATAATGTGAATCCTAAGATTCTTAGTTTACTATTGTTTACATCCAGATATATACTTGGAGGTTATGGCCAATAGTTTAGGTGGAACTTTAGTGCTTCAAATATGCCACAATGAAGGTTTGCATTTCCCAATTTTGCACAAGTGATGCAAAGAAACTTACTAATGAAATTGTTACGCACAACATGGCTTCCTCTGCATCTTAAGAGATAAAAAGATACATTAAAGGTGAAGAAATAACAGAAACAGCAAGAAAATTAGCCTGGAAGAAAGATTTCAGAAGAACGTGTGAAAGTTACCACCTACATCACAATTCACTAAAAAGAGGTAAAGGGTTCAGAAATTGCAGAAACAGAAGCTCAAGAGGAACACAGAAAGGCAATATATATGATTATGGTAAATTTTGATGATTATTATTAGACAAAACTTAAGTTATGCATATTTTTTAAACTATATTTTTTCGCATATGCCTTATTTTTCATCTAATCTACAAGAAAACTTGCTAAGCTATTTATATTGCAAAGGAGTTTTAAAGATCGTCTTTGTTTTATTTTTAAGAATCATGGATACAGCGAATTAATTAATATCAAAATATCATAAAAATTTAGCTTTGAATATTCAATAGTAAATTTTAAGTCCTTTTGCCAAAAATTAGGTTTTAAAAAACATCCTTAAAATTATTCCTAAATATATTGGAGAAGTAGCAATCCTGAAAAATAATTTGGAATATTTAAAAGTTTTTTGTGTGTGTTTTTTTTGTAATCCTTACGTCCTTTAAATTTGTTGAACATATCGGACGATGAGAGAAATCAATGAAATGGTGCTCAAATGATCTCAGGAGCTTCAAGTTACTCGGCAATCATTTAAAGGTTCCATCAAAAAAAAACAACAACAACAACAACAAACAAACAGATATCCATACACGTGACCTTCTCTATGTATTCTATGGCAATCTGTTTGTTTTTTTCTTTTAAAGTTTCTTCTTCCATCTACTTAATGATAATTAACACTTACATGAACAGAAATAGAAATTTTACTTAGTTCGTTGTAAGTAGACCGAAAACGTGAGGCTACAGTTGGCTAAAGCAACAGTCAAATCTTGTCGGTCGCTTTGTGATGCAATTGCAATTCCTTTGGTTTTCCATGATAGAAAAGTTTAATAACTGGAAAATGTAATACCAATAACAAGGAATATCCGAAAATTGTTAGCAAAATAATGTATAGGACATTATTATTATTATTATTATTATTATTGGCAGTGGTGTTGCAACTCTGTATGGCAAGTTGGATTTTAGCCAACTAAGAAACCCCTACCCAATACTACTCATTTTAGAATTGCATGAGGGCATAGCTTAAAAATGGTAGCTGATTAGCACTACTGCCTATCTTCTTTCTCTTTTGTCTCTAATATGGACTTGCTTATATCTTTCATTTCTTTCCAGACTGAAATATTGCTTACCATTGTTGATATTAAATTTTCCGGTGTCAAGACTAATCCTAATTGGTTATTTGTTGTCCTTCTTATTTCCTCCCGTCGTATGCAGTAAAATATTGTGTAGTCTACTGAACCCTCTTTTGGACAATATTTGCATATACCTGTTTGTGCTTTGCCCATCTTCAATATGTAGTTTTAGAATCTGCCATGACCTGTTAGTACCTGAGTCAGACAGTAGTCCACTCGTCTAAATTTGCACTCTATCCATTTAGCATTGTGTCGTATAAGTCTCTTTGTCCACTGGCCAACCAGCGTTGCATCATTCCACCTTTTTTGTCATTCTTTAATCATTTGCTTGCCAATCTATTTTGCATGAACGAGGATTTTCATTTATATAATACCTCTGTTTCACACAAAGAACAATTGGTAGTACTCCTGTAGTTACCTGCAATGCTCTAGTTGAGACAGTACGATATGAACAAATCATCCTGAGCAACATCTTCCTTTGAATCACCTCCACGTGCTTTTTCCTCTTAAGAGCCGTACCCTATAGGGGTATAAAATAAAACAGAGTTGACTGCACTGTATATTATATGTGGGTTTGTCGACCTAGGTCCTGCAATATTTGGCGTTAAACGGACCAACTTACACACTTTTCGTCTGCTCTCCCTGTTACCGTCTTAACACGCTCACCAAATTGTCTATATTCATCAATCACAAAACCTACACACTTTACTATCTTACTAATTTTAATTTTAGTTCCTCTTAATGTAAAAAATATATTATGTTTCTTCCGAAATCTTTTTATTATTATTGATCCCGTCTTCTGCGGTGCCAGCTCCAGTTTATTTCGTTGCATCCACCTATTGGTGCGTCTTAATGACTCTTTTACACTATGCCTGAGTTCTACGTCTACCGCGGAAACTATCAATTCTGTCAGTTTCAATCTCAAAACTCCATTAATATGTTCACAAAGTTGGTCCTAATATTTATCCTTGCGGCACTGCTGCAGTTATTTCCATTTCTTTCTTATTTATTAATATGTGCCTTCCTTTGAAGTAGGAGATTAAAACCTCAATCAAATGTTCAGAGACATTCTTCTTTTAAGTTACAAAACTTGGCCGCCAGGAAGACAGCCCATGTGATCTTCACTACATTTCCCGCTGCGCGCATCCTGCATCCGTTCTGTCGCCACAGGTGCGTGAGTCTTACTTACATCTGTTTAGTCCAGTTAAACCGTGAATAACATTATGAATGTTTAGAAGTGTTTAGTTTAGCTTGAGATGCATTCAAAATGCAGTATACAGTACACAAGGAACTGACATTTCGAAAGCTTCAGCATGGAAAGCAACAAAACTTTTAAACTCAAATCATACAAGGTTACTGTTGTCTACGAATCACTATCACGTGATCACTACATTCGGGTAAATTTCTATTACTGGATTTTGAGGAATGCTAATAATTGGACAATCGATCCACGATTAATACTGTTCTGTGATAAGCATGGTTTCATTTGCATGGTCATGTGTCATCACAACACAACCGATATTGTGCTAATAACAAACCCAATTCCGTTCAGGAAATTCCCTTGTATGATCAAAAACTCGGGGTATGTTTCGCAATAAATGGATACAGAATAATAGGTTCTATTTTTATGAGCGTACTATAAATGCAGACAGATACAGAAATAATATACTGGCACCATGTTTCAAACAGCTGACGGACATTGCATGTCGGTCTGGATATTTCCAGTAGGATTCTGCCACCGCGCAGAATCATTACAGTTTATTGCGGAAATTTCTAAGGATAGAATCATTGGTAAGGGTTTATGACCTGCTCGGTTCATTGATCTTACGCATGCAAGTTTTATTTATGGGGAAACTTTAAAAATAAAGTATACAACACTAATCTCCACCCATTAGGAGAATTGAAGCAAAATATCAGGACTGAAATTAATGCTATTTGAAAGCTGCACTAATTCGTGTGAGCGAGCATTTTCTCAGAAGATGCCGTTAATGTATCGAAGCATTTCCAAAATCTCCTATGATAAAGTATGTTTTGTGTTTATTCTGATAATTGTTAATGTGATTTGACTGGAAGATGAACCGTGAGACTGCCAGCTAAGTGCACAGTCTGCGACCGGGAGACCGACCGTGCGCCGTAGGCCAAGATTTATAGAATGCTTACTGCATTATGAGACTCCACATAGCCGTATTAAATGAATTTTTCACATCCCATGTCATTAATACTACTCACTTATCTTTTGTGCCTTCCTTGATCTTAATCACTGCCTCAATTACTTACATTGTAGACTTCCCTTTCCTGAATCCATACTGACGACTACTTTATCCTAACCCTGATTCCATTTTTCTTTCTAATCTTAATCGTAGCAGAGCATCGTAGAGCTTGCTAAGCGTTATTTAAAAGGCATATTGGCCTACATTCTGATGGCTTTTGGGGGGATTTACCCCCTTTCAACAGAAAGATTACATTGGCTATTTTCCTTTCATCTGCAAAATATTGCGTTTTAATCAACTCATTCATAATATTTCAAATCCACCCTGACGCAACCTTCCCCATGCATGAAATAGCCTCTGGAGGAATTCCATCTATTCCTGTTGCTCTACCTGGTTTTATGTTTTTCACTACTACCCACAGCTCTTTCTTCGAGAAGGGATCCACGTTATAAGTTCAATATTCCGATTCCATACTACCTTCCCTAAATGCAAACAATACCTTAGGAGTATCTCTTTTCTTTTCTACAGTCAAACAAACCGGCAATTTATTGATTAATCGTTCAGTCACAATTTTGTATCCTGTACCCCAAATATCATTACTGGTCTCATCACAGAGCATTTGCTAATGCCTTTGCATATATTGCTCAATAGGCTCATTTAATTCTCTGCTGCATGCCTTGCAGTATTCCCTGATTTATTCTACCTCCTCTGTGTCTGTGATCCTTTTATTTGTTAATAACCGCTCCTCTCAATACATTTATGTCTAACTACACCTATTTTATTTGTCCACCAATACGGCATACTACTCTTTGTTTCATTGTTTTTATTTGTCTGGCTAACTGTACACATTTCCTGCATCATATTGGTCAATTTCTCCACATTTTTCGGTTCCGCCGTACCTTTAGCCTTCCAGTCTAATAGTATCTCAAATACTTCCCAATCATAAGTTACTTTATTTTTTTCAATCGTCCTATCTGTGTTCCCTCTTACTTCATTGAGTTCAAAGTAAATAAATTTATAATCACAGAGATCATAAGAAACTTGACCTCTATATATGATTCACAAAAATATTTAACAAATGTCGGCACATCCCCTGTTTTTAATACAACCAGATCTAAGGAAGCCAAACACTACCGATTTTCTCTCTCTACGATCTGTAGTGGGTGAACCCCATAGTGGAGATTTAATATACAAGTCTCCCATAATGATAATTTCTCCTCCAGCGCTTTTATGAGCTTGTATTAACCTATCTGTATCACTCTTGAAATCGTCTGAATAAGTGCTTGGTGAACTATTACATGCAAAAATATGGCACTGCATATTGCTCTTCTATTCTTAGAGTAGATACTTCCAACTTCTTGTTTAAAAGTAGAGTAGCAATATTAATTCGTTTATCTTTTATCCAATTACTACCAGCCACGCATTCTATGTTAGGCTCACTTGCCACTATAATATCCAGACTCCCTTTTTGCTGCAGCAGCTAGCATATCATGGCTACTTTTCGAACTCATCAGGTTTGCCTGAATTATGCGTATAGTTTGTACAGTCGTATTCGTTATTTTTATTCTTCCATCTTCCCCTCGTTTCCAAAACCACTTTCCTATATGTGGGACATTTCATCTAATCAAATCTATGGCCTTCTTCCTGGCATTTATTACAATACGCGGCTATTGAACACTGCTTTGCATTCTGCACCGGTTCTCCAAAATTAAGGCAATCCTTTAACATATTTACCTTCTCTTTACACTGATATGCTCTATAGCCTAAATCCAGACATTTGCAACATCATAGGACAGGCTCCCTCTCATACACCTGACAAATGTCCACCCTGTCTGCATTTACCTAGTTTTTATCATCCTTCTTGCTCTTTCCCTTGGCATAGTTAGAGTAGCATTATTGTTTTCAAATCTTCCAGGATTGAGAATATTTATTTCAATTTCCGTATCTTTTCTCACCGTTTCCTTATGAAGCGTCATTTTTAATGTGTCCTCTCCAATGGACGGGTCTACCCCGTACAATAACACAGTGGCTACATTGCTTTTTGTACTCACTATTACGTTTTGGATATTTTCACTCTGCAACACTTGCTTCAGTATATTTTCTTTAGCTTCTCCCTTTATGGTAAGCAGCGAGTCTTCCTTTTCGATTTTTGATGGCCCCTTAATCTTTACTCCAATCTTTTCTACATCTACTTCCCTTTTACAGTCTGTAAAATGTCTGCAAAGGTTCTCCCATTTACCTTGAAGTTTACCGTTTCTTCTTTATCACCACCTTTCTTAACAGAACCATGTTCATGCTGTCTATTTGTATATGGTTGCCCTCTCTGCACACTTGATGGAAATAAATGTTACAGTAATTTTGCTTTTGTTGAATATCCATTCCAGATTTTTCCTAATCAGTACTCTATCCAATTCCTTTGGTGTTACTAATACTACATGTTTCCTCTGATGATTTTGTAATAGTTGTTCCCATTGGACTAGTCTTTCATGCAGAAATTCTGTACCTTTAGCCTCATTTACAACCCCACAATATGGTATCAGATATACATTTCTCGATCTATAACACAACCCAACATGAAATTTACCGTTGCAAAAATAATAGTTAGGCTTTGTCCATTTTTACACGTAAATTCTGAAACTGATGCTTAAAATGGCACATCACGTCACAATTTATAGATATTATGGATATACAGCATCGAAAACGACTTTGCGTACCAGCCGATAACACGCGTGTCATAGGTTGCACACCGTTGTCCTACAGGATTACAGGTAGCTACTTACAAAATGTAAAGATGCAAACATGCTGTACAATTTAACCAAGCCTTTGCCCGTTACACCAGTTTCAAACTCTACTTCTATAGAAGCAAACACTGCAAAGAGTGAAATCCAGGTAGAGACCTTTAGCCTGTTGAAATTCATACCTGAGTGGGGATGTCGGCTAACAGTTTAAAATACGTTATTTCACTTGCGAAAGGAATCTGCCAGACTCATTCTGAATGTGTTGTCAGCCTTGTGGTACATTGTGATATGTCTTTTTCACTTAGCATAATTCTTTTTAAATGGTGCATTGCAAAGAAATATTTCCCATCGGAACTGTAGAAATAATCCGGACAATTTTTGCTATACTTTTGGACGATTTACTCCAAAAAATCAGAGGAGAAAAAGGTATAACATTACCAAACCTGCATATTATTTGTACTTAGGGTGTCAAATTCGTGACCAGGAAAAACAATGGACACCTCATCGATGTTGCATCACTTGTAAGACAAATGTTCGGTTATGGTCACATGGCAAACTCAAAGTGTTACAGCTTGTTGCACCTGTGGTGTGGCGAAAACCAACAAATCATATTAATGGTTGTTACTGCTGCATGACAAATATACTTGGACTGTCTAGTAAAAGTAAGCATGTTAATCAGTATCCAGATATTATTTCTGTCATGCATTCTGTTCCACATAGCGAGGGATTACCTGTTCCTGTATCCCCTCAGACATTGAGTAGTGAGAGTATTGGTGAAGGAAATAGTGATTCACAAGGTGAGTTGTTACAGGAGCTTGAGACCTCCACTTCAAAATATCCTGACCTTCAACCAGAAAATTCTGAAAATGAAAGACATTTTGTAGAGAAAGTTTCTTGAATAATTTAAATTTGTCAAAAGAAGACTCTGAACCTCTAGGTTCTAGGCTGATAATAATGACAATTACTTGCACCAGGTACAAAAATTGCAGAGTTTTGAAACAGACATCATAAATATGGAAAATATTTTTCTATGAAACAGAATGTGTTTCTGTATATACCTCAGTAGTTTAATGAGTGAGCTAGGATTGAATATAATCCATATGTCTGGCGATTGTTTATAGATTCATCAAAGCTCAACTTAAAGGCTGTGTTACTTCATAAAAGTAACGAAATTCCATGTATTCCGGTTTTTCATTCTGTGGGTCTTAAAGAAAGTTATGCAAGTATGGCCAAGGTTATACATGTTTTAAAATATGAGGTTAATTGTTGCAAAATAAGTGGTGACCTTAAAATAATTGGATTTCTACTTAGATTACAAGGGGGATGGATACACAAAATATTGTTGGTTTTTGTATTGGAGGCACAGCCGTGCTACGCAAAAACATTATGTAGTAAAACACAGCAGGGGAAGTTGCAGTAATATGTCCCAGGGGAGAGTAATGTAAAACAAACACCATTGATCCAGATTGATAAGATAATTCCACCTGCATTACGTATAAAACTTGGGCTGATGAAGAATGATGTTAAGGCAGTCAACAAGGACGATAGTGGATCTGCATATTTGCATAAGTTTCCAAAGTTAACTTCCGCAAAATTGAAAACGAAACGAATTTTTGTTGGACCTCGAATCTAAAAGCTCTTGGAGGAAATGCTACAAACGGTGGAATTAGCAGCTTGGCTATGATTTACAACGGTTGTGCGTGATTTTCTTGGAAACACAAAGGGAAAAAAACTATAAAAATTTGGTCTGAAATTTGTTGAAAAGCTACAAAGACTTGGGTTGAAGAATGTCTTTGAAAATCCATTTCCTCCATTCATATCTAGACTTTTATTCGGAAAATCTGGGTGATATTAATGATAAACAAGCAGAACGGTTTCATCAGGACATTTGCGTCATGGAGAAGAAGTGCCAAGGTCGTAAGGACTGGGGGATTATTGTTGGTTTCTTGTGAGGGAAAGCTCATAGGAGTACAAAAGCAATCACATGCTACCAAACACTTTTAAGCAGAGTTACAGATATGCCCCTTAAATATATAGTCCAAATGTTATTGCATGTATGTAAAACAATGTTTTAAATTAATCTTAATTCAACTTGATATATAGTATTATACCATTAATCATTATATCACAATAGTAAAGGTGACAAAATGTCTAATCTGAAACCTTGTAAACTTAAAGTCTTCATATCTTTTTAGCCCGACGTGATAAGAGATTTCTGTGGCAATTTTCAAAAGCAGCTCTTCTTTTTCCTTAAGAATCGCGTACTTTTATCGTGCAGGTATGAAAAAAGTTGTTTTTTGGGGGGGAGGGTATTATAATTTATACTTCCCTTGCCTGTGATGTTGGTTGAGCTCATTTGCACAAACTCCAACTTTTCCTCATCCATTTCTTCTGTTAGCATATCCGATATATCCAAATAGGTCTATTTTATTTTTCCAACATTCCTAACTGTTTATACTCTATATTAACCACCATTGCAATATCCCCTTCCACTTTAAAGGGTTGCTCATATTCAATTTGTGTAATTTGGTAGTAATCCCCAGGCCAGTCTCTGTCCACCAGTACGATAGTTGTGTAAAAAATTTCACCAGGGAAATAGCCACCCTTAATTTTACTTCCAATTCTACTTCTTTATCCATATCCACTTGGGTTTCTGTCTCCACATTTTCCCACCATTTTTGTTTGGGAGCATATTTCCACCAGCATCGCACACTTGTACAGCCACTGAAACAGATTCACTTTTCTTGATACCATATCCCACTCGTTCCAGGGACTAGGTAAAGTTTCAGTTCTCTGACTCATTACTTTTATACATTGTGCTGAATATTCTCTTTCAATCCGGCCAATATTTTTTTTTTTTTGGTAGTGTTTAACGCCCGCTTTAACTACTAATGGCATCGCAGGCGGTGACACTGATGATACGTGAATGATGATGGAGCACCAGTGGAATGCGATGGCGGGGGAAACCGGAGTACCCGGAGAAAACCCGCCCCAGCGCCGCTTTGTCCACCACAAATCTCACATGCGGTCGCTTGGGATCGAACCCCGGCCGTCTAGGTGAGAGGCTAGTGGTCTAACCACTCGGCCACGGCGCGGCCCCCCGGCCAATATGAAATATTCTAGGAGCTCTCTCAATACATTAAATAAGCAGATGAGACAATAGGAATCAATGCCACAAGGTGGCTTGGGCTTCTCCAGCAGAATTAACCGAGCAGTCTTCTACTCAGTTGGAAAGACGCCTGCTTTAAGGCACTGATTGAACACAGCCAGACTGATTTCTGGGTATGTGATAATAACCTTTCTGATTATTACGGGCAGCGGACCATCGGGTCCAGGTGGTCGTTTACCAAAGCGGCGAGCAATTCTGCAGGGGTGAAGCAACGTACCTCATCAGCGGTCAAACCTCGCTTGGACCATGTAATCGGGACCTGGTCCACAGAGTAATAGCTATCCCAGCTGCCGTGCGCCTGACCGATTGAGACACAAAGGAGAGTGAAGTTTCTTAGTCACAAGCTGGTAAAGCTTGCCCCTCACGTAAAAGTCAACTTCTTCGAGAAGTGCTTGCCAAGCAGAGCGCTTACCATTCATAATGTGCACTTTAAGCAGAGTTCTGCTGCGCTGATACTGCTCATCGCACGGGTTAATCTGCTCCTCAATCCCTCGCCGGTGAACTAGCACAAACGCCCGCCAAACATTGTAATAAATGTTTCCTAGTTGTCGCAATGGCCTAGGACCACCAATATGCCGGTTGTGAGGATGTCGTTACAGTATTGTCAAACGCGGTCCGAAGGACCTGTGAAAACTGCATCGACGAGATGCACGGTGTGCCCAGGAGTTGCAGAAGCTGACCCACCTCCTCCAACAGCCGGGGCAAAGTCTCGGGGCACACGTTTCAGTCCCGCGGAAGTGGACATTGCTATCCAGGAACTTCAGCCAGGAGATCATAAAGTAAATACCCATGAAAGCTATGAGCCTGTTCCTACAAGACTTGCTAGCTAGTTACACGCAGATCTTAAGTAACAGTACTAAAAGAGATATTAATATAGTAAGTGCTACCGTTGGAAGTTATTTAGTTTTTGTTGTATATGTTTTTCTTGCTGATAGGATATCCAACATCCCAAGCAGTTAAAGGTGTCAACTTGTTCTATTATTTGTCCGTCTATTTTTGATCTTATGGGGAACTTTCCTTTAAAAGCCATAGTTTTTTATTTGTTTATTTATAGATGTTTCTAGATTATAGTTCTTAGTATCTGTTGCTATTTGTACACTGTTCTTTGGAGTTCATTTTCTGTGGTACCAAAAATGATCTGGTCATCAGCAAATAAAATTTGTATATGAAATGTTATAGGGTGCAGGCTATCCCTACGCTCTGATATGGCAGGGAAAACTGAAATTTAAGTAGAGCAAATAGCAGAAGATTGGAAACAGCCGAGATGCAATTTCTTATACGAATATCAGCTTACAAATTAAAAGATCACATACCAAATATACAACAACGGGAAGAGTTAAACATATATAAATTAGAGGAGAGATAAATGATTTTAAGTACCAATGGTTCCAACACATAAACAGAATGCATGACAATAGAATAACAAAATAGGCACAAAATTATAGACCAAAAGGACGGCGCTCATTAGGACGTCCTAGAATGAGATGGGAAGATGACTTTGAGCCGGAACGAACAATATAGTCTATCCTTGAAGTAGAAGAAACAGAAGCGCTATCGTGGCGGACAAATGTTGGCGCTGTTCCAAAGCTGTGAACCACCAAATCATCCTTCGGCAACCACTCGTACAGCAGCTTCCCTCTAGCGTCCTCAATTGAAGATATCCAAAGAGACATGACATTAAAATTTCCTCTCACAAGTACTTCAGTTGCATGACATCGCACAGAAAAGCGCAATTCGTGTAAAAGTTCCACATAGATAGAGAAATCTACATTTTGGGATACATAGCAACCATAGTAGTCTCCAAAGGGATGAATCCGGCCCCTGATCCGGTCCTGACTACCAAAATGTTGGCGATGATGCATTTTAGAGCCACATCTGTGTTCTGGTTCACAACGCACTGCTCCTAATGAACCCTAGAGACAGTAGGTTCAGCCATTATAATCACATGAACGCTATGTTCCATGGCCGTTTGGTGCAAGAGATCCATTTGCGCTCTTCATCTATCGACATTATTTTGAAGAATCTTTAGCAGAGGCAGTCGGTCCAAATTAAATTGGGAGCCTACAATTGCGAGTAATTGAGGCTTTGGATTCTAGCTCCACGGTCCAGTTTACGGTAACGGGGGCAACGGTTTGTCCCGAATTATGACCCAGAGCTTTACACGTCAGACAATAGGATTCGCTAGTGCAATGTACAACCATGTGTCCACCTTTACCACAGTTCAGGAAGTCATGTCTTCTATTAGGTCTAATGCACCTGTGGGTACGATGTAAAAACTCCTGACAGTTAAAACATCTAAGAATAAAAACCCGTTCTGGAACTCTTTAGGAACACCATCCAATGCGCACTGAGCCTAAATGCACTAGTCGACGGATAAGGTCTACGCTTAATGCCATTGTAGCAATCTCCCTCAATTGCTGTAGGCCTCATGGAGGTAATCAGAACGACGTTGGAAACCACTTCCAAAAATTGTGAGATTGTACTCTGCACCTCCGCCGTCGTAGTACTGGCATCAACGTCATGAACGTATAAAATAATATAATTTCTCCGAGAACAGTGCATAGCAGTGTCTTTAATGGTGTGTATAATAGCTTTTTGTAACGGTTCCACTTTGTCAGTCCATCAACCGTGAGAAGCAGTTCTGCTCTACGAGACTTCCGTAGATTTTGTACCTCTACATCAATGCCTTTCAAGTTTGCAGAGTTCTTAACCTCCTTCAGCAATTCGGCATAGATACGCGTTTCAGGTTAAACAATAAAAGCCCCGGTGTGAAAACGAGAAGAAACAGTCTCCGGAGCCGCTCCAGGTCGAGACCCCCCCCCTCATCGTTAGTGGCAATTTTCCCTCGCCGTTGCGATGGAACATGTAGATAGATAGAAATGCCAGATTACAGATGACTTCACGGGATATAAACCGAGTTAAATTGGCATCGGAGAAATCGAAGCTTTCGACTATCTTGACTCTCTTGTCTTCCTCAGGGAACTAGCAAGTCTAGATGATCGAAAGCTTGGATTTCTCCGATTCCAATTTAATTCGGTTGCTATCTCGTGAAGTTATATATAATAAACAACACCGAGAAAGCTTCAAATCTTTAAGAAATGCCAGAGTCAACAAAAACATACTGAAGAAGATTTCAGAGTAATGTCGCGCCACACTCAGAAGGTGGAGGCAAACAAATCTTTCGTCTCCCATGTTTGTAAGCCAAGGCTCGCAGATGTGGCAATCCATCGCCCAGGATTTGGAGAGCATCTCCTTTCTCTTGAAGCTCGGATACAGTAACTATAAAACTGAAACGTTCCGTTCTCCGAAAACCGGCATCTACAGGCTCTTTAGTAATTGAAGAAAAATTTGCCGTGCCACCAACATTTTCATTAAGGTGAGTGTTTCCGGATATCATTCCTTGAAAAGACGATTGATGCCCTGCTTCATATTGGATCATCGGTTACAATGTCCAGATCGCTTTCCGCGCCCCACAACAGGGGATTTCCCATCACGAGTTCCACTGCCTAGAAAGAACTCAGGCCAAGATTTGTCCAACAGACTTTGAAGATGAGCAGCGCTCTCAATGTCAACAAGTCCTGTCCTTATTTTCGAAGCAACACGCGTTTCCTCATCAATCCTATCCTCCAAGTCCAACGAAACACCTACGAGCACCGTGTCAGCTTGCACCCTATTGGAGCGAAAAACCGTAGCATCAAGCTTGAGCTTAGATTTAGAAGGAGCACAAGTTCCGTGTAGTCAAAAAGTCAGCAATGTACTTAACCTTCTGTATAGAAATCAACTCAGTGAGATCTTCATCAGCTTCTCATCAGTAAGAGCTGCAATAGGTCCCTTATCTGTACCACGAGATATGCGTAACATAAGACGACGCTCCCTCAGGAACATCAGGGTTGGGGACTCCAATGACGACAGCATACGTGTAGAACCACATACACTGCCAGCAGCTCGGATGTTCACACTTCCACGATATAACTGATTCGGGTGACCCGGTAAACTATCTGTGTCATCTCCAGTAGCAGTAGAGGGGCTCAAGGCTTGGAGCAACACCTTTGGATCCTGGCAGTCGCTTAATGATGGTCGAGTGGAGCCTACCCCTCCACTACCATCACTGACCGCTTCTGGAATTCCGAAGCCTCTGTCCCGTAACAAGTCATCTGGTACAAAGCTGTGCATAAAGAGTATATAAGAGCTAAAAACTCTCCGGTTGGCAGCAAACACGAGGTCAAATAGAAGGAAGAAGAAATGAAAAAAGGGGAAGAAGATTACAGGAAAGGAGGACCTCCACGATCAAATGAAGAGGAGTAAGAATCCAGCTTGAGAAACCCGGGTATGCCAGACCCGTGCTTACAAGAATTAAGCTCCTGGGGGAGGAGCAGTAGTGGTGGTGGTTCTGGTGGTGGTTGTAGTGGTGGTAGTAGTAGTGGTGGTGGTGGTGGTGGTGGTGGTGGTGGTAGATTCTCTTATGCATTTTTTTTTTTTTTTTTTTTTTTTTACGGTCTCTTAATGTTTTGACTTAACCCAGCAGTAGGTCTAGTCTCCAATGATAAATATGAACAGCATGTACGCAGTATAAAAACTAGCCAAGAGCGGATAGTGATAGATGAAACAAATACTTTTTAATTATGTGTCAATCAGTTTAAAAGTTGGATTTATGTCCTCAAAAATAAAAGTTCTATAACTGAAGTAGGAAATATTTTAACATTTTCCGTCAGTTTATACTATTTCTGTACTTCATCATAAACTCTATAACAAGCCCGAAAACTCAATGAATCCAATTCATTCACCGTTTCCGTTGATATGCAGGACCAGGAGCACAAAGGTCACTAATACCGCCACTGAATGGTGTTTATTTGAAATTGCCCCGTTGAAAGCTGCAGCTTTTCAACGCACGAAAGCAAACTGCACACACGAAATACGGCAATGGTATTCGAAGGCTAAATTTTGTGTGTACAAATATTATATATATATATATTTTCTATATCATTATGTGCCTTATGCAGTGTTTTGCATACACTTCTGGATTAATGGAAATATGGATTAACAACAAAATGAATTGAAGGAAAAGAGACAAAATGGGGGGCGGGAAATGCAATGGATAAGAAGAGTATTGCGTTATTAACAGGTATAACCATTTGCATTATAGACGCATGCGAATTTACGAATTTCGCCACTTCGGACTAAAGCACTGCATGATGTGTTCAATCGTTTTGTCCACGGAGCTGAAGGTATATCTGTTAATATTGTTAACGACATTTTTAATTGTCAGGATGATATCAACACCACCGGTGTACCCGCACGCATTCTTTTATACGTAAATATATCTACTGTGATGGGGCTATCATTTTAAGCACATTTTAAGACCAGTCCACGGTGTGAACCCATGTCCTTGTGATCAGAAGGCCAGCGCCTAACCAACGGCGCCACTCAGACCAACTTCTGAAAGTTGCTTGCGCCATGATTCCTATTTCACTTTTTGTAAGTAAGTTTAGGCGTTTCCCTTTCCTTAGTGCATAGCAAACTAGCACGAAGAATTACTGTCGAGGCTAAACTGTAGCGCCAATATCGTTGTTGCATGGGAGCAAAGCTCCTAAAAATATGTAGCAGGCATTTAATCATACTCTAATGCACAAACAAGAAGAAAAAGAGATGAGGTAAACAGCACATAAACATTTAATGGCACTTATACTCAAAGCCTTTATGGCCCATAATTGAAGCAATGATCGCCTCAGCGCTAGTCGCGTGGAAGTGATATATTCGCTTCGTTTCACTCCGTCTGCCACAGTTTATCGACCGAGACTTCGCAGTCATGTCACATCGGTCCGAGAACGAGTACTGAAGCACCAGAAGCTCCGATATTGTAAGAAAAACTGTAATAACTGATATACGAAGGCGTTCATATGCCACATAGAGTTGAATTGTTTCGTTAGCAGATAAATCAATAGTTACAAACGTCTAATCTCTGTATTTTATAAACATGTTAAATTAGAAAACAAACCAAGAATATTATAGATCAGCGAGCGGTTTCGTCGGTGATTTGCATTCCGGAGGTCGCGGCTTCAAACCCCGTGGCGACCTCCCTAAGCCATGGTTTTTTCGGGGTTTTCCCGGATCGCCAGGCGAATGCTCGGTAGGTAAAATATATCCCTAGCATCTTCCGATCCACCATTCCCAGTTCGTTTTTTTTTTTTCTAATCATTTCTCTTTCAAGGTTGAAGAACAATTTTCGGCGGATTGCAGTTGGATGGAGGACTGCGTATTGTAAAAGGTTATCTTGGCGTTGTAGGAAGAAACACTAGATCGGGGATCGCCATCAGGTTTGAGGTTGACTATGAGGATCCACCCAGGGGCTGGAGATCCGGGTTTGAACCCACAACCTTGGGTATAGGAAGTCAGCATGGTAACCACTACACCACGGAGGGCGACAGAGTAGGAGAAGGAGTGTTAGTATCATTATCTTTGTCATTATTAAATTTAGTTATTATTATCATGATTATTTAATATTACTATTATTATTACCATCATCATGGTTATTATTATTATTATTATTATTATTATTATTATTATTATTATTATTATTTATTATTATTACACTCTGTTATTATTTATTATTACTACTATTGTTATCATCATTGTTATCATAATTATCATTATTAAAATTGTTATTATTATTATTATTATTATTATTATTATTTCAAATCTGAAAGTCCACGTTACCCAGTCATGATATTTCAGATGCAGTAAAATTAAATCCTGCCTTGAAACATGCAACGTGTAAATAGACGAATTTCTATACCAATTAGCAATCAACAGATATCCCTTACATATTCAACTATTCATATAAAAATCAATTTACATGCATCAAATTTACGTTGATACTAATCAATGTCAAGAAATGCTTTAGAATTACGGAATAAAAACTGATTTGAACTCAAGGTTCATTAAAAAACACATATATTTATATATAAACCCAGTATTTGCTACAATGAGCTCAGCGTAAAAAGGGGCGGGTGTTAAAAATATTCCATTATGTGGCGTCAGAGAAAGGCACAGTTACCCGGGTTTCTATTATGTCATTTGAGAAATCAGAGGTTCAGAAGGTGTATTTTCGGTGAAAAGGTGATACAGAACTGTTTTGTACGGAACAAAGTATTTGTTTTATCCCGCATAATCAGCAGAGACAGTGAAATATTTGCATTGCTACACAAAGATAAAAAAATTATTGAACCATAGTGAAGAAATACATTTAATGCCTAAACGTTATTTTTTAAATGAAAAAGTTCATCAAAGTTGCGTAATTACATGCTCCATTCTCAGTAATATTGTGAATCTTAATCTTAAGTCGCTGGAGATCATAAAATTCGGAAATTCATCAAAGGCTCTTAACATTCAGCCGGTTTCTCGAATGCGTTTTAAGCATCGTACTTTTGTACCAAATGCCATGAATGCTGCAAAATCCGCATTTAATCAATCAACCAGAGCCTCTGCTCAAGAGCAGGTCCTTCAACGGAATCCAATCCCCTCCATTCCCAGCTGTATTTTTTCGTCTGTGTAAAAGATTATCCATTAACAAATTAGCCTGATATTAAGCTAACCCTGTTAAAAATATTTACTGCATTAAAATGAAAAATATGACGCTTTCTCAGCAATTAGGTAACTCGGCTTTATTCCCTTTATGTAGAATTAAGGGAAACTGGGAGAGAAATTTTGACTACAATCGTTAAAAGACATCGAAAGTTGTTTTATTATTACAAATAGTTGTTGTTACCCTTGGCCATTTATAAAGAATCACCATCTAGTCATCCTCCCTTTGAATTAGGCTCTACAGCCACTAGAATAGCATGCTTCTCCAAATACAACCACCGCATGAAGCATTTTGTGGTGGATAAAGCGGCGAAGGCGCGGATTTTCTCGGGGTTCACCGGTTTCCCATACCATCGCATTCCACCGGTGCCCCATCTTCATTCCATTATCATCAGTCATAAACTGCGGTGCCATATGTGGTAAAAGCGGGCCTTATCAAAGAAAATAAGGGCATAAAGGCGATGATGATGATGATGATGATGATACTACACTACTACTACTACTACTACTACTACTAATAATAATAATAATAATAATAATAATAATAATAATTGTAATAATAAGCTGTATATAATGTTGAATATTATTATTACTATTATTATTATTCATACTTTATTTTTATTTTATTTTATTTTTTGATGAAGTTGTAGATTCATGACCTGCCATAGGAATTTCTAAACTTTAAACTTTAACAAAGGGGATGAACTTCAACTGTTATTAAACTTTGCCCTGTGAAGTTGCAGATGACAACCACCCCCACCAATACAGTCCGTTGCCATTTGCAGTCAGTACTCACCAGAACCTGTTTACCTGTATTTTAGTGGCTTATGGCCGCTGTTGTTTACATTGTATGCTGACATGTGCTTTGAGTATACATAACATGAAGCCAAATACTTAAAAAATATCTATGCTTCTTAGTAAGACAATAGTTTGTGTCTGATGATCAAAAATCTTCATTACATAAATACACCAATATCGTCATCTTTGTTAATATTCTCATCATTATTGTGAACAATAGTACTCAACTAGTAATAACATAGATATTACTACTGTAAAGGTTAACATGCGCTTTATCTTCGTTATTAGAAACCTCTCCGATAACGCGCTGATTATTCTGGAAAGTCGCCGAAGTTTTGCAGTGCACCAATGAGCGTCATTTCAGCCAATGAATGCGTAGAAATCACAAATGACAGAAAGACATTAACTACGCGTGGAGTGAAACACAACGTTGCAACATCTTCGCTGCTTTCTCTCGTTCATCTCATTTATGTATTTTCTTGTGAACTTCACAGGTGCGAATGGTATTTACCGTGTATTCTGAAATATGTGGAGGCCTTGGGACGTATCTCGCTTTGGTGCTAGAGGTAATAGTAACAGTGTCATTAATCCAGCTAGTTTTCCTTACAAAAGGGATTCGCTTGGACAGTGAAGTTACTGTTCCGCCTTCGCAGTTTAATAATAGGGGCGAGAAATCAGCAAGGACTGTGGCATGGAGGGTACCATATAGTTTATTTAGATGAATCTAATGATGTAAGAAAAGGTTGAGATGCCGGCAGTTGCTCCTGTTGCCTTCCAGCCCATGTGTCCCGTGGAAAAAGAATCATGATCATACATGCAGGTGGTAGGCAGGGTTGGTTTGAGGGCTGCTTATATTTGGCTTCTGAATATATTCGTGAATCCTTGGCTGATTCATATCTCGAGATGAATGCTGAAATATTTTAAGCTTGCAAGAACACACTTTTGAAAAACTTTTCCTCCTGAAAGTGTATTTGTGTTAGAAACCCCTAGTTATCATTTTCGGCTTAAGATCAAAATCCCCGCCATTTCCAACAGGAAAGACGAAATGATCAGATTCCTGGAAGCACATTTTAGTTTTACCCAGCCCAGTTCCTAGCCGTACTCTTGGAGAAAATTCGGGAAGCCAATATACAGAAAGTGTATTATATAGACGAAATGGCAAGACATCATGGACCATCAGTCCTCAGGTTACCACCATATCACTGTTGTCTATCCGATTGAGCTGATATGGGCACGCCTTAAGCATGCCGTAAAAAGCGGAATGTGACTCATTCTATAAGTGACCGTATGTGTGCAAGGTGTTGAGAGAATGTGTACCGAATGTAGATTCAAGTGTTTAGTAAAAATGTGTTCAGTACACAATCCAACAAGAGCGAAAATTTCAAATGCGGTAGGTTTCACACGACAATGGTTCGTTTGTGATACATGTGAGTGAAAATGACAGTGATAGCGAGGAAGTGTAGTACTCTCGTTTGACTTAATAAGAACCTTGCTAATGTTATTATTCGCTTGGTGCTCTAAGAAATAAATGCCCATGCATGTAAAGCGAGTTTACTTGGAGAAAACGTGAAAACGACGCTTTCTATGTAACTGAATGTCGGCAATCTTATCGCAGTCTTTGATGCCGACGTGTTAACATTTTCTGTAGCACGGTAATGCCTGCTGGCATTATTACGCTTATCAACTTATTGGGATGACCTAAACAACTTATCTAAGTGATTAAAATTATCCAAGACGAAATGGAATGTGACGATTTAAAGAACCCTTATAGACCTTTAATTGATTACAGCTTTATATACACGTTGTGGCAGTATTTTGACTGCAAGAAGCTGCATAAAGTAATCGAATGGAAATAATTAGCCCTACTATATGGAATAGATTATATCATCAAATGTAAGTATAAGTTTAGTTTATAAGAATAAGATGAATACGAGAAAGTTGAAACTGTCGAGGGGGGAAGAGAAATTGTTTGCAAGGTCTTTAGGACAATAGTCACGTAGAGGGTGTGAAATATACAAAACACAGAAAGCCTAAAAATGATAGCTAAAGAGCTGAAAAATACAGAAAGTCAGCGTTGGTGATGAGAGTTTCATAGAAATGTAAAACCCTCTGGCAACTTATGGGAAATGCTAAAATAGTAGTGATTTGTTTAATGAAAATACGCTTGTAAACGCGTCAAGGTAGGAGAATTATAGCGTAATTTTAATGCTTCGGCAGAACAGGGGTGTTTGATATTATATACTCTAAGGAGACAAGAGACAAACTAATTATTTGACTTCTACTGATTCTACTTCTACTTCTACACACGAATTCTTCAGTTGTTCTCAACATTACCTCGTCACGATAGCTATTATTTAAATAAGAAATGTGATACGCAGAATCTTAAGCTTACTTGTAAGCGAACACATAATTAGTACAGTTTCAGCTATAATTTTTGTATATATCTAATGTATACAATAATTACGAATATTTCTTTGACAACGGTTTGAACAAATACTTAAACTAAATACTGGCTGGTCTCTGAAATAATTCCTTTTAACTATTACTTCCTGCGTACGTGATAATTGCTCGACCTAATGACCCAGCTAACCGGAGAACATATAAATAATACATTTTAGATTACGAAACCAATATAAAATAAATATAGATAATGAGGAGCAGGAGCGCAGAACACTTATAGGGTTGCGTCATTATGTATTCAGAAGTTTATATTTTCGTGAAGGTATTGAAATAGCTTAAATTAGCAAAATCGTTATGATCAGTTTCAGAAAATTACTATGCTTCACATCTCATATTTTAGAGCCCGGTGGAATGGAATAGAACAATTGACTTTGTAGTATTGTTTTGCATTGTTGTAGCCTTAGTATTAAGGTAAATATCCAGGCAGAATGTAAATAAGGAATGAATGTTGTATTTTAAGCAGCTATTACAGCTGAAGTTTGAAGTAGTAGCTCTGTATTGGTTTCCTATCTGATATTCATAATTAAATATCTGATATAGGCAAGAAGGATGAAGCTGAGAACGGAATTCATTTCCTGCATCCTCCCTGAGCACCTCGGATCCGGCCTCACTCCCTAGCTCGCTTTTGTTTTTCCTTCGTCAGTGAAGAGCACTTTTCAGCTACATTATAACAATAGCAAGATAAAAGAAGCGGAAGTTCTTCACAAACTCGCTCCATTCACTTCTCAGAACCATTTGGCTTCGTTCAAATGAAATATCTTCTCCAACGTACCCTTGTATTGCATGCTCCATGTATAAGCTCAAAGCACAATTATCTCGATTTTACTCTTGCACTGTAAATGCAATTATGAACATACAAAGCATTCAGTACGCAGAGGAAGAAAATTCTATTATGGGAGGTCCTGGTACTTGCAACCTACTGTCTGCATTATAATGTGGATTTAGAAACGCGTTAATGCACAGCTTCTTTCGGAAAGCTGCTGGAAGCTCTCAACAAAGCCGCACGCATTTGTGCAGTTCATTCCAAAACACAAGAGCGTCATTTAATGAAAGCCCTATTTAGTCCGGTTTCTGTATACAGCGCTTGAGTGCATTAAGCAAAAGCAACGGAATGTTACAAATTTCACCATAGAAACTGCTAAGCCATTGTCATGTTGTCGGCTGTTGTTTGTTGTTGATCCTTAATGGCATTTTGCTATGCACAGCTTGATACATATTTTAGGAGTGATGAAAATAGCCTAATAATGCTGGTAACACCTAGGGTTGATCAGTTTTAGGCATCCTGCACAGTCCGCTGGAGGTGATAATTAGCTCTAGCATTGGGGCATGGGAGAGGTGTTATAAAAACCAAGTTACACATTTATCTTCTTTATAGACAATATAACGTATCAAATATGAAAGATGTAAGAGAGATCTTATGTTGAAAATCTTTGTACTGTGTTATTATTTCCTTGTATTAAAATAATAACGTTTTTCAAATGTATTCAATTAGACGATGCATAAACTCGGGAATTAGTAAACCTGCGTGGAAAATTTCGGAAACGGCTAATGCTATGAAGAAGTTATCATTGTTTATTACTTGACTGGGTTCAACATTGTCTTTTTTCCAAAAAGTAGTCATAAAAACTTCTAGGCCAGGTGTCACCAACTGGTCGCTCGCCGAATAAAGTAGAGATAACAATTTTGCTCGATGCTCCAGTGAATCGCCTACTGTGTACAACGTAACCAATTGTGCGGAAACAGGAACATACCTCCTTCATGCAGTGGCAGTATAAAACATGTTTTGTTTGAAATACGTAATGCAGCTTTCATAGTTTGACTATATATCTATGGTAGAGTCAGATTCTAGTTTCCCCTAACAATGAAATCTTAGGGTTTGTTGTACCTCCTATCAATAATATTATGCTTAAGATCATTTTTATTTAGGAACTCTAACTTTTTAACCAAGTTTTCTTTAGGAAGAGTATCATTTGAGATTATCAAATTTTTCGTAGCAAACCTATTGTAGGTTCATGATTGATACCTAGAAAAATGTTCTATTATAATCTATTTTACATCATTACTTATATTTCTGATAAGAACTTATAAATATTTTCATAGGTTTTGTAGTCCTAAAATAAATAAGGAAATTATTATAGTATTTACAACATCACGTGTTTACAACTGTGTGCATGGAGCAAGCCATTTTGCTCTAGAACAAAATCAAACCCGTTGGTAACGCCTGTTCTAGGCATTAAAACCGCGAATGAAAATACGTTTAATGTTCTTGGAATTAACGCAGCGCCGCCGCACCCCATCCGGTGTATAGTATGTTAGCGTTGAAGACAACAATTACCAGCTGCCTATCAGTGACCCTTGGCCGCTGTTTTTTACACTCTTTACATTGACAAATGGTTTGCGTGAAGACAACTTGAAACTTGAAGATAATTTCCTATCTTTGGTAATAAGTATTTCTCTAACCCTTGTGGTTTCAAGTCAATTCAATAAAAATAAATGGAGTTTATTGACTACTAACACAAATTCAAGATATTCATTTTCCCTCTTATCACAAGAGGTCAAACACAAGGTGGCTTGATACTAGAGTTACGGGGTCTCTGCAATTAAGATTTTTGCCCGGGTGTGCCACGTGGAGGATAGGCCACTTCGCGCACAGAAGTCTGGCTCGACATTTCATTCGTGTTATCTGTAAAGACAAGTATCACATCAAACTAAACCTTAATTTGTTTTTATTCCGTAACTGAAAATAAAAACATATTACAATTACAGAGGATATCTCAACACAGGTTAAAAAGGAAACGAATATTCTGATGCATCTGTGAAGAAGGGGTGTAGATTAACACCACATACCGCCCAAGAGACTATAATTTCGTTAAAATCCTAATGTCAAGCAGTTCTATCAATGAACTCAAAAAGCTACATGCAAATATACTAAATAAAGACTGTAAAGAGATTAAAGCACCTCAGACTAATTTTCGCCTCTGCAGGATACGGTTTTCTGGCACAGGCCTCTCAGGGTGCATTGCACGGCGCAAAGTGCAAAAGTGGACTTCGCCAACTTGACTGTGCAAAACACATATTCCATGTTTTTGAGCAATAGCATTATCGCTCTCTATTCTTGCCTCACTTGATTCAGTCGCCCCCCCCTTACTCACCTTCACCGCTGTTTCTTCCATACTGCGAAATTTCAAGTTGAGTCGAATTGGGCCGATGCACGGTGCACAGCACCTCTGTGTCTCAGTTTGCACGCGCGAGATTTTACGCTTTTGAGAGGTCCTGGTCTAGGATCATACCGCCCTAAATTGGAAAATCAGCAAACTAAGTTGTATGCCGTGTAGACAAAATGTGAAAATTGGTAGAGCTCACCTAAAACGATGTGCTGCTGTTCAAAGCATATGACGATTGAAACGCTAATGAGAAGAAAGAAATACAAAATTTAAGATTTTTTTCTTGTTAATATTTTACCATGTTATTGTATAGAACTTTATTTTTTTTGTTGATTTTTATTATTTTCTTACTTCGAAAAATGGATTCTCATGAAATATTCCGCCATACGGAATACTAACCTAACATCTACATTAAACCGTTTAGAAAATTTAAATTCAATGTTATTAGTGGAAGCTCTCTAAATGCGATGGTTCTCAGCATCCCATTCTACATTGGGCGTGCAATAACGTTTAATTTCGCTCAGAGGCTTCTTTATTAGACTTAAGATTCTTTTACGTGCCCTAAATCTACGACACGGGACCAACGGCTTTACTTCCCTCCCTAAAGAAGCCATGCCAAGGAGTTATACGCTTGAAAAAGCCAACGCCCTCCGACGGGTTTGAACCCGCGACCTTGGATAACAGAGGATAGCATGTTACCTACACCATGGAGGATGACAAACTCGTTTGAGCATTCTTAGTTAATAAAGAACAACGTAACACTTTCCATGTTGTTTAGGATAATTTATTGGAATTACATGAAAACCTAAATACCTTGTATTCCTAAAATATGCTGAACTAAGAAAGGAAGGTATTCATTCCGCTTTTATTTCGAGTTTACCGATACAAATACATATACCAACTCATGTTGCGCGCGGACCTTTCTCTAAATATTTTTCTTTCGATTTCAGATAACCAAAGTACATGCATTTCCAGCAAAGAACCAATATGCGGTCGTTGCTTGCACTGCAGTATTTCCTCCATCTTCATAGGTAAGCACCAAAGGAAGTAATAATCTTATCCTAAGGGGATTTATCTTGGAGTATGAAGGTGATGCTCTGAAGTTCTGTTTCAAACCACATGTTTCTTTCATTGAGCGTGTCTTTAGCACATTTGCATCTTACTTGCTTCCCTAAGTCTTAACATTTGATATTTTAAATGAAAATTAAGGAGATACTATAGCGCTGACTAAAACCACAGTGTATTTATTAATTCTAATATTTATTCGCGATTGTATATATCACGGTAGGTATAAATCCCCTCAGAGGATAAATGTGGTTCATATTGGGGAACACAAGGTTGTTGTAGGCGGGGGTCTATTTAAATAGAGCACATTTTGTAACAGTGACCCAAATGAAATGGCGTTTTATTTATGGACGCTTTTTAACTGTTGTGGTCCTCAGGGTCCCATTCTATACTGGGCGTGAAAGACCGCTTAATTTTGCTCACAGGCCTTTCTATCAGGCTTGAGGTTCTTTTACGTGCCGTAAATCTACGACACGGGACCCACGGCTTTACTTCACTTCCAAAGGAAGCCATGCTAAGGATTTTTACACCCGAAAAAATCCACCGACCTCCGCAGGGTTTGAACCCGCGACCTTGGGTATATGTAGTTAGCAGGTAAACATTACACCACGGAGGGCGACTAACAGTGATCCAGCAACAAAGTTATAAAAATATAAACATAGTGTATAGAAACCACAATTCTATAGCACATAGAAATATATTCAATAAACCCTGGCTGTACATCAATCAATCAATCAATCACTGAATACAAAAAAAAAACATATTGAATTTTTCTCTCTTTACTTCACATACTCAAACTTCCTCTTTAATTGTAACATTGCAATTCCAATTTAAACGTAAAAACAAAATACGGTAAAGTGGTGTGAGTTGGGTCCAATTAGCAATTCAAAACCCTCACCCACTCACCAAAAAATTATGGCAAAAGTTGAATGAAAGCTCACTGAACGGATGTAAATGTGAGCCATCTTTATATATGAGTGGGAAATTTCAAATGGAATTTTAGTTTATAATCACCCCAAAGAACAGCAGTAAGCCTATGTTAGAGTAACGGTCACCAACAATATATAAAAACCAGCTAGCTGAATTTAAATATTATATTTAAGAGTACAATGTAATATGTGAATTAAAATAGCAACTGATTCTACATACCTATGTTATGGCCATAAAAGCAAACGAAAAATGTAAACAACCTGGTGATAATTTCTGTTCCAGTCGCCACAGCAAAATCACCTGGAACGGTTCGCCGCCGAAGTGGTCCAATGTGGCACCACGCAGCTGGGTAAAACCTAGACCTTAAACTCTCATTACGAGGCATAGGAATTGTTAAGCATTTGGTTTCGAGTTATCTACACTCAAACCATTATCACTATATAAATGCAATAACAACAGAAGCCAGGGTCACTGATAGGCTGCTAAAAACTGTTCAAGCGCTTTCTGCAAACGCAAAAGACTGTACGAGGGATGGGCTGGTGGTTTGTTACCTGCTGTGCTTCCTATAGCTCAGTGACAGTTTGGCTTATATACTTTCGTTCTGGCTTTAATGCTTATCAAAACCTATGCCTACTCATCACAAAACAGATTGGTGCACTCGTAATAGCAAACCAGATTAACTCACAGGAATAACTGAAAATTTTATGATGACGTCAAGTGACTAATTGCACAACCAAAGTGCCAGTGTAATGTATACTACTGGAAGAGCCAATGAACTGGGCGCCGGCTGAGCGGTGTTTTCCACTGGGCATATGGACAAATGATTCCGCAATGCTACTGTAAACAAGGTCACGCTTCTGACGTATTTTTGCTCTGCTCTGGACGCGATATGGTGTAGCTCAACTATTAAGAGTTATTTATTACTATGTTCTGTACTTAGTCACAAAGTATATTATGGCTCAAAATATGTTTTCTGTTGCACGGCGTGTATTTACCCATGATTCATTATGCGTTAACTCAATCGTCTCCCCAATTGAAAGTACAATTTGCAGAAAGATTTCCGGGTTTAAAAATTCCATGCCGTCAACAAACCATAAACTTTACAATAAATTTCAAGCCATTGGAAGTATTCAGGCTAAAAAGTCTAAAGGATAGACAGGGTTTTTACAGAAAACATTAAACGGCATTGGTCGTGGTTCGAGTTTCCCCACCAAAATCGCTTATGCGTCTTTCACAGGAGGTGGATATTACTCGTGGCTCTGTGCAAAGAGCAACTAATTTGCTGAAGTTAAAACCACATAAAACAACTGTGTAACATGCCTTTCGACCACATGATCCTGTAAGTAGGCACACATTTTGTGCGGGAGGGTGGTTTCAATAGAGTATACAATACTGAAATAGACTAATATTTTATATTTTCCAATGACAAGGGTTGGTTCCACCATCATGGATATGTGTGTATACAAAATAATTGTTATTGAAGCTGTGACATACCTAGCCTTCTTCATGAAGTATCCCTCCATGAAGAAAAAATTGGGGTATGATACGGCATTAGCGGAGAAAAAATTATAGGGCAATTATTTCGACCCAACAGTTGACGCCCTTATGTACGTGATTACAATTAGTCCCTCCATTTTTAGAGAGAATTACCAGACAGGGAACTAGACTTGCCTTTTTTTTTTTCAATAAGACTCTGCAATGGTTCATACAACCACAGTTGAAAGTGTGTTTTGAGGAACAAACTAAATCATTATTAGAGATGCGTGGTCTCCTTAGTTCCCTGACCTAACTACCTGCGATTTGTATCTCTGGAGTAAATTTAAACATAAGGAGTACAAGACAAACCCACACACCCTGATTGAAGAATTGAAACTTAATATGCGCCAGGAAATTGCCAACATTTCTCAAGGTGAACTACGGCGAGAGATGAATAGTTACCTAAATATGTGCCAAAACTGTATGGACAGCGGCGGTGGCGGTTTCATCTTTTCCTTTCATAAAATTGGCAAATAGAGCTTTTAAAAGTGTTTTTTTTAATGAATGGTTCAATCTGCACCATTCTATTGATGGTGTGGACAGGAACACCGCGCAGCAGGCTCCCTTATCAATTGGCTCTGCATGTAAAATGACATAGAATTTGTGTATACTAATATCCATAATTATACGACAACCAAGTCGTTTCGTTACTTTAATCCGTACTAATTTACTGTCACGAACACATAAACCCTTCAGATGAAATTAGTTCACGGCACCACCTGCTTAACAGCAGAAAGCAAAATAAATCTACTTTGACTGATGTTTGTAATGCGTTTTCTACTTCCATGTACATTGAATTACAAGAATATACCTTGACTTTAAGCACATTCTACGGATATGTCTTTCTAATCTGTAATGGAGATTTGTTGGTCCAGGAAAATAATACTTAATGTAATACCTATCATATAAAAATGAATCAGCCTTGTGAGAAAATTCTAGAAAGCTTGAATTCCGAGGCTGTCTCAGAATACTACAAAAATAATTTAGTAAGTGAATAACTGGTTTTAATTCCTATGACTAAAAGAGTCCTCGATGGAGGATATTTCGAGAAAACCTCATTGTTTAAAACCGTCATAGGAAAATATACTCAAATATTGTATAACATAATCACTTCATTTACATAACCAAACGCAGCATATAAGTAAACGCCCGTAGGGGTGAGCCAAACAGCCATAAAATTGTAAATTTCAGTTTTCTCGTAATCTTGCAAGCTTGGTTATTTGTATTTTTAAAATAATTATCGTGGTACGGTCTCATTTTTAAATTTCTTTCAAGTGTTCTTTGTATGATCTTCGAAGATAATTAAATATATCTTATGGAAGCTTTTACATCAATTAATTTTGGACTTAGGCCTTTAATATTTTGACAAATGATGTATTTTATAATGATTTTAAAACTGTAGACTTCATTATTCTTTTCGAATAAAGTGTTAGGTAATGTTTCAAAAGAGTTAGTATTTTCTTCAACGAACTATATTTGGAGAAAAGAATTTTAAATGTTTAAGTGTAACATGCTCATATTTGCATTCGTTGCAGTATTTTACAAACGACTTGGTTCACTCTAAAACCATTTGTTTGGAAAGTTAGCATAGGTACATGAGACCATTAAACTTAATTTCCTATTATGATAATAATTATTATACCGAACGCTTCTAAATTAGATTATAACATCTAAAGTTGGTCATATCCAAGCTTCTACGCACTATCTTCCATAATTTTCTCCGAGAATGTATGCTCAGAAAATGAAATTTCAACTTATTCATATGTACAGAGTACCCAGAAACGTGCAGTAAGCCAGTCTTTGAATAACGAGTTTAATAATCTCAGTAACAATTTTTTTTTCTTTCTTCCAGCTAAAGGCGGTTCATTAAGACACTGTAATGACTTATTGTCTTTATGACTGTACAGTTGAGTTGCACACGAACAAAGCTTTGGCTCTCTTTATTTTACATCCAATTATAGCATATGTTGAAAGCATTACAATACGGTAATTTTTATGCATTTATGCAGATTTTATTACTTGCAGACAAGGCTTCAATTTTCACATTGAGAATTTTGGGCAAAAAATTCTTTTTTAGGGAGGGAAGGCCTTTGTTTATTTTTACTTAATTCACCTCTCCCTTACTGATCCAATTCAGCAGTCGGTCATGTTACCGCTTGTTATATCTAAGGTTCTGTGCACCTAAATAATTCAGGACAAAAGCTGACAACGGCAAACTAAATTGCACTGGACATGCTAAACGGATCATTAGTTAAATTTTCGCTCTGCAAAGGTCCTGTACTAGAAAAATGTAGTTCTATCACGGGAATCATTGTTCAGGAGATTGATCAATAAAATAAACACAGAAGTTAACAACTTTATTAAATATTGTCGATTTACTTGAAATGAAAGAACATGCCAAAAAGTTAGCAGACCGCGCCGAGGCCGAGTGGATAGACTACTCGCTTCTCACCAAGGCCACCTGCATTCGATCCCAGGTGACCGCATGTGGGATTTGTAGTGGACAAAACAGCGCAAGGGTTTCTCCGGGTTCTTCGGTTTCCCCCTCCATCGCATTCCACTGGTGCTCCATCTACATTCCATGTATAATCACTGTCATCGCCCGCGGTGCTATAAGTAGTAAAAGCGGGCGTTAATCACTGTACAGAAAGTTAATGAAATATCCTGATGGACTTAGGAACAATGCATTGTTCATACTTTTGTAGATAGGTATAATTGATTCATCTGAAATGTAATTTTATATTTGAGTTCTGCTTGGTATAATTTTAATATCCCAATATAAATAAAATAAACAAATGACGTCTGTTTTCTTAATTAAGAGACAACGCATTTATTTACCAATTTATATATATATATATATTTGAAGTCATCCCCCTTTCTACATTTGCTGCCGTTTTCTCCAGTGGTGAGCTGTGAGTATGCAAGGTCCGTTGAATTGACTGAAAACATTTAATGAAGGCTAATCTGGTTGGAAAGATTTTCCGATTGTTTTAAGGTGAATAATTGATCTGTGCCTGCATCTAGCACGAGATATTGTAACTGTGTTGTATATTTGCTATCATCCTCATTTTTAATTACTTTACGAATTAGGGAAAATCTGTTTGCGTATTCAAAATAAAAAGGGGTAAGTTACCGGGATTCACTGAAGAGCTAACCGGCAAATCCCCTTGCGATTACCGCTAAGTGGATGATGAGCCTCGTGCGGTAGTTAAACCCGTCCGAGTCCTGCTAATCGAAGTAACACTTGTGTATCTTATAACAACTGTAAGGAGAAGAAGCGAAAGAAGCAGAATAAACAAATATTCGAAACACAGACACTGTTATTTACATAAGTCCCGCCTATTTATGATCACCCCACTTTGGTTCCTACGTTATACGTCGCCAAATCTACAGGTTCTTATTCACATCTCATTTTTCACTCTTTGACTTGAGACATTCTAAGTAGTCCTCTAACTTCTAATTTCCAGAAACGGTCTTCGTGCTTTTTCAAGCATTCCGTTTATTTCCGAACTTACTGAATCCTAATGAACTAAACCTTGAGCTGGTGGGTTTTTGGTCTACTGAGTTCACCGGAATACTTCATTGCCATCGCTATTCTGAGTTCTACCTAATTGTTCTACTATAACGATTGCCTTGCTAATGAGTTTTACTAACAGAATTGTAACCCGTGATTTCTACATCATTGGATTCTTTTTACAAATGGAAAGAATTTCTTTTACTTTTTTTATCTATTTTTCCGCAATTTCCTTACAAAATAAGTATTAATTTAATAAAACAGTAATTCCGGATTCATACTACGATTAATACTACTCGTATTAATATATTTAAGGATACAGCCAAATATTAAATTATTGTGAAGACACTAAACTGTGATTTTAATGAACATATACTCGTAGAAACTCTGATATTGATTTTAAGAATTCCATTAAACAAATTTATATCAAGCTCCTAATCACAGACAAGAGGCAACGGTGGCCTTGATAATGTACTGGGTAATGCTCCTATTCTCAGTCGCTCTATTGAGTAACAACTGTTAGCCCTTTGCACACCATTTAGCTTCACGGTTCAGGTTTTAAGATTTAAACATTCAGTTCAAAACACACAATTGAAACACACTTAGTAAACAAGATAAAGCTACTAGACTACGGAATCTTAGCCTCCTGTACTTGTGATAAATTTCCCAACATTTTTAGTCCAATTGTATTACACACACACACCATGTATACCTTATAGTTTGCATTGAACTGCAGAAAAGAACTATAAGGCATTCTCTTATTTACTGTCTGATGTTTTTAGCAAACGTTTCACTCAGAAACGTGTATGTAATAATAAGCAATACTTATTCCGCAAAACAAAATTAAATATTAAAATTAAAGAATGCAGCTTAAAATGCGGCTTAGGACTTCTATGATATCTATAACGAAACACCTTTGCAAAGTGACAGCGCAACGGTATTATTTTCGCAGAAAGCTTTAATGACATAAGGTCTAAGAAAAACTGATGGCATAATATGAATCGGATAGAAAATGCAAGTAATAAAATTAAAACTGCACGATTTTTTTTAAACAGATTTACAATTGATAAAATTAAATATAAAGTCAGAATTTCTGCTGCGACTTTGCATGACTATTTTACCCACCGCGATGCGATTTTGCGTAGTTGCAGCTCATTACGCAATATCCTGTGGACGGTGCATTTCTCGATGCCACTTTCCCTCTCTAACTCCACATCGTCTGTCTTCATCCAGGAGCTGCTCAATGACGGCACCTACCACGTCGGTCCGCACACTGCCAGTACGACCCGAACGTTGCTCATCACTGGTTGACACACGTTCTTGCTGAAACTTTCCTATCCACCGTGCTACTTTACTGTATGGTAGGACATTATTCCCAAGGGCTTCCACTAATTCACTGTGACATTCCATCGCATTTCTCCCTCGGAGAACGGCTATTTTAATGTAAGCGCGCTGCTCAACACGGGTTACTTCCATTTCGCACGACACTCACCAACTGACTGATTTCACAGCCCTCGCTACGCTACTACCAGCTATCACAGAGCCATCTGTTGTTCTGCATACACACTATGCCTGCAGAACTTCCACACGATACATATACGTTTTTAATCCGCTCACATATCTAGAAAGAAAAAACTAGTTGCCATGACTTTTGCCCCAACCGTCGTATTTTAATACTTAGCGCAGTAGATTCTTGCAATGCATCGCAAATTGAGTTCAAGTTCCTCTTGGCGTGCTTCAATTGTAATATATATTTTAAATGCTTTCTCGAATCTGCATGCTTATGAAAATCTCGTGATAAGTTAACAAAATCTCCAAATCTTGTAATATTCCAAATCTTTTTCTTTACTCCTAGAAAAAGACAGGCCCGACATAAAAGATTTTGTAGAAAAATACTACCGCATAACCAAATGTATTCTCCATAACACGTATTTTTTAAATGTAGCCATGGTTTTTTTTTTTTTTTTTTGATAGAAACTGATAAACGGGGAGTGGCTCGATGAAATGTTAACAAGTCATTTTTATGTTGTCCCCGCCATCGTGAGAACCATGTTTCTAACGCACTGCAAATTAATTCGTTTTCTGGATTCATTAATACTCGTGAAAGTCACAGAACAGTTTGAACTGAGATTAAATTAATTATTTGGAATGACCCTAATAACGTATTTCTCAGACAAAAACTTATCGAAATTCAATTCACTCCACACAACTAAACGCACAGTTTAACGATATGCATTGTACTCACCAAGACAGAGCTAAAACTGAGTTCCTAAGATCTGAAAGGAAAGTTCCGTAGCATAGCAGGTATAAGAAGAGCAACCCTGAGTGGTCTTCCAACAGGAAAATAAACATAGTGCCATGGTAGCCGGATGGAATAGACGGATGCAGGGTGATGAAACAGGGTGGAATTACGAACATTTTAGCCAAAGATATTTGCTCTTCTTTGACTGAGGGATGAGAGAAAAAGAGAGAAAGGGGAAACCAAAATGGTCAGCGACAGAAGCAGAGCGCGTTCCTACCACTTCGTGGAAGATTTTGGATAGGATATTGTGTGAATTAGCATTACAAGATACAAATATGTAAATTTGTATTTCTAATTTCTCACTTCGCCTGGTGAGCCGCCCTTGTGCTTTACCAAAATGTAGTTATTTAAGTAATGCATTTGATTCAAATAGTACTTATATTTTAAGTGTAACATTTTGCTCTAGTTGCAATACATTATTTTCTTAGTAATATCTATAATCATATTATAATATTTACTTTTGTTATTGGTGTAAATAGCTTAAATAGATTGATCAAACAATGTGAAGCTATGCTAAAGCATCTGAAAGATCAAAACTAATATTGTGCTCTTAAATAAAGATGTAACTGCTCTTTTATTTTCTTTGAAACAACAGCTGACTCATTCAGCATTTCTCACAGGTTTGAGTAAATTTCTGGAGGTATATACAGACACCCAGCTAAATTATGCTGGTCACATTGCTTTCTGAAGAAAAATTTGTCCTACATACTATTCTCAATTTGAAATCTCAGAGAATATACTCATTTGGTATGAAAAGTATATATTTTGCATTTTTGTACCAGACATAAGACATGGTTTACATCTTTGATGTGACACTGCAAGGATTGATGCAAAATTCCTTCTGCTAAAAAGCAAGCGCATTAAAAACGTTGTTATTCAACTCATTGTACGTAACTCATATGGAGTTTTGTCACCTGAATCATATGAGTCTTTATGTTTTGGATGTGTGGGTTTTTGTACACAACTCTTCTGAAAACCTAAGCCGTAATGTTATTTGGTATATCAAATAAAAATAATGTGGGCAGAAGCTATCTGTCACGATAATTTATTTTTGTCTAATGGTACTACATTAGTCGTAATTTTTCTCCGTGAATAATAAATTGTCTATACCTACATAGCCCACAGCATTTTCACGGAAGAAAAGACCAAATAGACGTAAATGAAGCAAATACCTAACATTTAACGGTCAGATATTCAGAACTATTTTGTAACATATGGCTAAGCGTTAAGAAATTGTTAAAATCACCAGGCACTATTTGGTATTGTGTAACAGCGTAACGCATCCTTTTGAGAGGAAGGAAATTATGGTTATCGATAGCAAGTAAGGAGACAGTGTTGTTAGTGCTAGCAATACTACTTTACAGGCCGGAAATAGATGTACTTTTAGTGTTTCTGATCTTAAGATATAACAGTAACAATTGTCTTATCAGATTAAATTATGGACAAAAAATGGTAAATATTTGCTCGCATGCCTGTTTTGATAACCTTGCTTCGAAGAGGAGCAAAACGAGCCTCATACTGAAAGTCGTGAATAACAACTTTTAAAAATCTTAATCTATATTTTCAGACAAACCCCTTTTCTACCCCTTTCAACATAACCTCAATCTCTTTGCACGCATTTTCCACATCACTTTTCAACTTTGAATATACTTTTACGTTAGAACTCCATTCCGGCTGCCCAAAGATATTGCCGCACAACTTTCTCAATATCCTTCACCGTCTCAAGTTGGCGTCCAATCTGTTCATTAACAGAGCCTAAAAATGATATTAGGATGGTGCCAAGTCAAAGACTGCATGGATGGACTGGAGGATGTTGAAGGGTTTTTGATCCAAATGTTCAGATCTTCACCAGAGTGATACGAGCAGTGTGAGAACTCAATAAATGTGGGGCCCAACGGGCACAAACTTTTTCGATAACCTAAGCTTTCAGTAATTTCTTGCACTGCACATGTCCTACTAAATTGTAGCGATTGTATCTTCAGCGGTACGCCTGTCTTCACTAATGAGAACATCAACTTGTTCCTTGTTGCATTCCCTGTAGACTATTCGAGAGCGGCCGATACGAGACTCGTCTTGGATACGTGTTCCGATTTTGAAAGATTTCAACCATCTCTTAACACTGCTGGTGCCAATGCAGACATATTCATAGGCATACAGAAGTCTGGGTTGAATTTCAGGAGCAGAATTTTTTTGGCAAGGAAGTCAATAAAATTACGCTGTCTAAACGTATCATTGGTGTCTGTCAATTTGGAAATGCTGCTTTTGATCTCGTGGTAAAAACTAATGACATCATAATATGGCAACATGTGATGTAAAATATATAGATTACGTTTCTGCAGACGTTTTCGTTACACTGTTAGAATATGAATTTTAACAATGAGCTACTCATGATTTATTCTAAAATATTGAGTGATAAAGGATGAATATTTGCTTTACAATTTTTCAAGCACATGGCATCCTGCTCTGGTTAATGGTCAGTAAGAACAATCCGTGAGCATAAAGATGATAGGATAAATATCATATCACACATTCAATATCTTCCAGATTTAGATTTTAGCAGTAAGTCAATATGTAAACAAACTTTGCTTTGAATTTAATTCATTGTCATAAATGTCACACTTCTGTAAATTTATTTACTCTCGCAAAAGGTGATGCAATATGGGAATAATAAATTTGCGCTGGTTAGTTTATAGGTCCAAATTTAGACCTATCACTTGAAGAATGTTCTACGGAACCAACAGAGATTATATTATTTGTTATGCAATTGCTATTTTATATGCATTAAAAAGGCAAACGATCAGGCTTTAATACTTTCTAGATTTAGCTTCTAATGCTAAGGAAATTAATAAATAACTAAGTTTCGCTTTGAGTTAAATATAATGCAATATGTGTCATACTTCTGTATATGTCTTTTTAGCAAAAGGTAATAAACATGTGCTTTATGCAGTATGGGAAGATAAATTAAAAGTTGCTCAATTTATAGAATGAAATTTAAATCTAAGACTGAAGGACGTACTAAGCAACCAACAGAGATATATAGCGACTCAAGGAAGTAATTTTCTGCATTAAAACTTCTAGTGCTAGATTAACTCAGAGAAAATTCTCACTTTTAAAAAGCAAATAAAAGAAACGATAATACACTTTACGTGCACTGGCGTTTTTCCAGGTGTTTGATTGCATGAGTTTATCGATTTTTAAAAATCTTTATGAGAAGTGTGTAAACAATTACGTTATGTACATTTAATAGGGCATTCTTTTATAACTATATACAAACTAACGGAGAAATACATTCGTAAAATTAACAAGCTGAGGATTAATTGTAATAAACCCGAATGTCTAGACTGGAATGAAAACAGTATAATAATACGCTGAATATTCTAACCCACCAGCTACATGGATGTTGGAATCACTAAGTTATTAATTAAATAGTCTAATACATCCGCGGCGACAGTATCATGTCCCACACTATGTCTATCCAAAATCTAGGTTTGAGCTAAAAAGTATGTAGCTGACAGCTGTTCTAATGGTAATCTGGTTACACTAATACTAGATAACGGTTAAAACAGAGTAAAATATGATTATTAAACAGTACAAAATAGGCAGTGATCTACGACACCAAAGAACAGTTGGTGACCTCACCATCACAGGCTCTACATTTTCGTGTTGCTGAGCTACATGTAATATGTTCTGATGTGCACTTACATTCACGTGAAGAATGGATGAATCGAAACATCAATCACTTTACGAACAGTGTTACAAAGAATGACTACTAATAGAATAACTGAAGACGAAGTTAAAAATTATTAAATCGGTAGTATTCCTTAACTGTATTGCACGTCAAGTGCAAATCTCAAACATATTAAGAAAATAAGTAAACAAACCCCAAATAAGTATCTGAACCATATTCATAAAAACTAAAAGAAACTACGAAAATTTGCAAAAAATAATCAAATCTACACAAAATTATATCAATTATGTATCTATATTTTTTTTCTTTCTTCACATCTACAATCTGAATGATTTTTATGCACTCTATATTTAACACCCAAAGTTTCTGCGATATTTTAATGTATAAATTTTACACTATAGTCTGCTTCATTTCTGATGGTACATTAAAGATTTTCTTAGTGTACTTTTGTATCTTTTTGCTTTGTCTGGTATTAAGTAAATGTACTAGAAAACATGTTAAACTTGGTTTAGTAAATGGTAGAATTCTAAGGCGGCCTAAGGAAAAATAGTTTAAAAATGTCAGTGAATTTGAGCGTATTATGTTTCTTATATGCTAATGAAACCCTTAAATTTCCAAGTGATTAAGGAAAAAAATTGAAATTTTAGAATTACATGCTTTGGATATTGTTCCTGCAATATTTAATTTTGCATTTCAAGGCAGTAATATTTTAGAAAGTTATACTTGTAATCTCAGTTTTTGAGTTCAGTTTTGTTTTAAGCACGGATAAGTCAAAAACACTTTGTCGTACACATATAGTTTACCACCTGTACATCTTTTTTACGAATGAGTTGGATGAATCTCTGTTTCTTAAAGAATGATTTAATGTGTGAAATTATTAACACAAAAAGAAATTGCTCCACTAAAAATATTAAAATACATACCTACATTGCTTTATTCAAAGGTTAAATACTGATAATCTCAAAAACAACATTTCAATGTGCACGCCAACAGCGTGCAGTCTAAATAAATTAAATTGTCAAAAAAGCATAATGATAGCTAGTTGCAAAAAAAAAAAAAATACATTAAAATAACATTGGCTAACGAGCTTAAAGAACTAAATCTGATAGACATGTCCATAGATTTCTAGCACTGAAAACAGCAATATTAGATAGCTACTTGTAAATTCCGGAAATGTCAATCAGGTGCACGCTCATTGTTATAGATTAGTGTCACCAAGATAGGCTATGATAGGGAGAAATAATTGAGGATTTCGCGATTTGGGCTCAATCACAGCAGTTAAATGTGGCAGACGATTGCAATGTCAATCTTCCATGAACTGCGAGGTCAACTACCACCCTTCTTCATCAATTAAAGGCACTATATGTTGCTCATAGTTGTAGTTGTACACTGGTAGTTCCTTCTAAGAAAGTACAGAACGGCATTGTGTCCAATGTCCTCTACTGACGAACCACAGATCAGCAGGGTTCGTTGCGTATTATAAAAATATTACTAGTTTTAATGTGAATTGGATTTATTTTCACTTAATACAATATGTTCTATAGTGCTATTCACTTGACCACACAAAGAAAATGCAGCAATACTAAACATCAGAGACCCCTCACGAGCTGCTGTGTAACCAAGTGACCCAAGTAGTTTCAACCTTGCGGTTTATTATTAGTTTGTACATGAAGCTTGAACTAATAAATGGTAAGCAGAAGAGCCCTTGGAAAAATTCTCCTAATGATATTTGAAATCGATATGAACTACTGCCTGTGAGCATACATTCTGGGTATCCACAAAAGTTTGACAATCGGATAGGAGTATAAAATAGCATCTGTTTAAATAGTTATGGTTGTGAACAAATTGATGCAACTGTAGGCGATCCCAGCAACAACAACAAAAATAATGATGGTGATACTGATGCATACGTTGCCTTACGTAATAAAGGGTAGTTGTGTTGATGTTAATTGCGTACATCATTAAGTACATCGTCTAAGGCAAGAACGAAATAATGTGTAAATTAAATTGCTGAGAATATGGGTAGCGCACCTACTTTTGCCTAGATCACAAAATGGCAGGATTAACGCACTATTACTGCCTCTGTATTCTGAAGTACAGAACTAATAAGCATTAACATTGTTGCCATCTAGTGACGTTGACATTGATGCCACGTTTCAGCCAGTTTCGAGAACTAGTGGTGTAGATTTTAAATTATTGTATATATGTTACGTTCAATATCATTCAAATAAAGATATCTAATAGTCCACCAGGTGTCAAAAGTTAGGTTTTTCATACGCTCTTGTGCTCTTACATAGGAGTCGCCTCTAAGAGAATGATATATTTAGTCAAGGGTTTATTGAGGAAATTGGTAATAAGTATTGGAGGAATTACATAACTGTTGAAACCATCAAAAAGCAGCACGACAAATCAACGTCCAATGGTCAGTTTCTTAAGAATGGAAGAGCCTTTGTGTTCCCACATTTTGGCTTTTTCAATGGGGGACGGTCACGATGTCATTGTTAATTCATTACAGCATTAAGTAGAACCTTTCTCATCTTCTCCTCTACACAATATGAAAGCAAAGCCCGCCGTTGATATTTAAGGAAGTTTATCGCTATTTTCGATGATAATAATAATAATAATAATAATAACAATAATAATACTTATTGAAGAACTAAGTTACCATACGTGTTAGAGCGCCCACTAAAGTTTGGCCAGAACCATTGTTCGGGCGGGCAGTCCATTAGGGTATTCAATTACAAAATATTTCAATGATCTTAATTACAATATCTTATCCTTCTTTCTTCTTTTACCAATCCACTTCCATTTGTAGTTTTAATGTTTCTAGATATTGCCCGGTGTTCTTAAAAGTTCTATCTAAGATTAGTTTCACACCCATATTCCTATTCATTAAAGCCCATACACTTTTCTCCAACACTCTGTTTCGTTGCATTCGAATAATATGTATTTTGTATCCTCTTGCCACCGCAAGATAGTCATTTTGTTGGTCTAATTTCCATATTCCTAGTCTAAACTATGCTAACCACTCCCTTTCTTTCTTGTAGCATCTATCAATTCACACAACCCTCTTTTAAATCTCGTTATACCTCTAAGGAACTTTTCTCTCTATAATAGTAATGGTAGCGACACATAAATGTTGTCTAAGTCCTAAAATCTGATTCAAAGTTATCTTACAAAATATAATCATCAGATTATCTTTTCTAAATCTCCCTCTCCTCATTCCACACCAACTTAGTTTAACTCCGATTTTTCCTCACAGCTTGTTTCACCTACATTGGATTATTAGAATTTTAAACGTTCATTCATTACATGACCGACCCTATGGCATTCGTAATACCCTGAACCTGTATTTCAATATTCTGTCCATCACCTAACTTTTCAAATTTACCGTTCCTATTTCTAAAAGGACCCCAAAATTGGCTGAGTTTTCTGTAATACCTAATTCATTATTACAAAATATATGAAGAACTTATCCATCTCTTTCCAGCTACCTCCATCCCCGATATCTCTGTTAAATAACTGAATGCTAACCTTCTCTAACTGTATTAAAACATCGTTGATGAACAGACTAAACAGAATCGTGGTCATTTTGCATCCTTTCTTAAGACCTCGATCCTGTGCAACTTATTTGTCAATTCGCCCTCTCCACATTTAATATAAAAAGGATTATTCGTATAAATTGCCTGAAGTAACCTAACAATATTTTTACCCATTGCTTTACACTACAATTTGTACCCTAATGCATCTTTGTTTACCCACTCATAGGATTTTTCTGTCAATAAACACTGCATATTGTCTAACTGTTTTCTTTGATAAACTTTTATCAGATAATGTTTAAAGTATTAAAACATAATCATTTGTTTCTCAGTCCCTGCTGAAACCGCACTGAAAGTGGTATCAATTCATTTATCTAATCATTCATTAATTCTCTCCCTTATTATCCCCATTAAACTATTTCCAGGGCCTGACAAAGGTGAAATTTCTTTATAATTATCTGGACTGTCCCTCGTACTTTTTCCTTTACAAGTTGGATGTTTCACAAATAAAAAACCTTACCTAGCCTTACTTCAAACAAATATCTAGAAAGTTACAGGAAACATTGAGGTAAATATTTCCGGTGGTTGTTACTTTATTATAAAGCTGTTCATCCGTTATTCCTCATTTTGTCTTGCAGTACTTCCTTAATAGAAGCCAAAAACTGACGAACCTGCATATTTTAGAATCAAGCTAGTTTTGGTTTGTTCGCCCCTTTAATGTAGAGCTTCTAATATATAGATTCTTCCTGGACAGGGTTTCCTAGCTAAGAAACGAGGAATGATTTTATAATACAAGGTGCTGTATTTGGCATACTCCAAACAGGACTGAAGAAAATCTGCACTTAGTTTACGAAATAACTATAATTATTTAAGAAGCAATCTGCATTATTTCCACCCAGACGATTGTGGAGCAGCAAGCTACCAATGAATAACTGCAAGGCAGGGATGGGTTGTTAAACAGAAGTAGAAAGAAAATGAGGAGATGAATCGCAGGAAAATTCGGGAACTTACTTATCCAAGTCAGCATTCAAGTAGCCGAGGGAAGCTCCAAACCCTCCGGTCACATTGACGAAATCCCCTTTTGCCCTTACGAAATTTGAAATCGATGCTTCCAGAGCTTTACCCCTGTGTCAATTGAATCTTTAAAAATTATGATGAAATGATCTAATATAATATCAAAAGACATAATGGTCGTTTTACTTCTCATCTTTCATTTCTTCTCATGAAATGATCAGGTGCTGCAAAGAAAGGAATATTTATTTGTTTAATGATTTCCTTTAGCTTTGCTGGTTATAGTTTCATTGGCAATCAGCATAGCAATATCTTCGGAAACTTCTAAAGATATAAAGATTCGTTTATGTAAATTTCTGGCGAAGAAAAGTCAAACATGTCATTGAAGTTCAAATGTCTAAGTTTATGAATGCATCATATAATAGTTTTTACAATTTGGTTCAGAAAATCCTAATTACACTATAGCTGTTATTATTATGTACTATTATTATTACCATCATCACTACTATTGTTAACAATAATTTTACTGATATTATTAATATTATTATTGTCATCATAATAACGAAGATACATACCTCTCACAGTCAATAGTTTGGCTTACTGTGCCGTGTCATTTTGATACACGAGAGAAAGCTAATTGAAACTAGTCGGCAAGATGAAAAAAATATATATTAATTGCACATATCGCCACTAAACCACATTCTCAATCATATGTTCACAAAACTCACAGAACTCTTACTGGACATAAAAAGGAAATCTGATAAGTTAAAACCTATACTCGTAAATTTTAACGAACGTTGGAACCAGCTGAAAAGCTGTATGTAGACAAAAGCAAAAGGAAATATATGATAAGAAACTAAAGTAGTGGGTAACCTTAGATTATAGAATACATCTTAGAAGTAAAATAAGCCGAAAATGAAAAGCTCTATGCTAAGTGGACTATCAGTGGGGTATTGCCGTGGTGACCTCCAGCGGAGACGGCGAGTGGGTCGCGTTCATTGAGAGGGTTAACACCAAGGTTGCACATACCAGTTCCTCTCTGACGGGTTTTAACTTGAAATAGCCCCGTTGAGTTCTGCAGCTCTTTTAACGCACGAAGGGATCTGCACACGTCAAATAGGGGTCAGTTGGGTCACTGTGTAGGTGTAACTGTGAACCTGTTTACCCTTACCTACTATTAGACATCAACAACTCATGTGAACTGTCTCGGTGAGGATGTTCAAAGTCTACCATCCAAGAAACTATCGAAACTTCAGCATGATATATTCCCAAGTTCAAGAAATGAAGTCAGCAAATACTCTGGCTACGGTGATCGCATCATAGCAGAGTTAAAACTGTCAACTCGTTTCAGCAGTCTAACACTAAGCAGAGATTAACAACGAGTGAAGGGTAATACGAGCTTACCTACAAGATTAAGTAGCAATTATGTGGTTTCAAAGATCGCACGATATGTATTACTTCAGCAATTGGGCTGCGCCGTGGCCGAGTGGTTAGACCACTTGCCTCTCATCTAGACGGCCTGGGTTCGGTCCCTAGCGACCGCACGTGATATTTGTGGTGGACAAAGCGGCACTGGGCCGGGCTTTCTCCAGGTTCTCCAGTTTCTCCGCCATCGCATTCCACCGGTGCTCCATCTCCATTCATGTATCATCAGTGTCACCGACTGCGGTGCAATAAGTAGTTAAAGCGGGTGTTAAACACTACAAAAAAAACCCGAATCATTCTATCTTGGCTACAACAATTTAATATCTTAATTAAGTAACTACAGTTTATTTTCTGTGTTAAGTAAATTTGCGGAGAAAAAATAAGCTTTTAGAACAACATTGCTTCCTAGTAATCGTAAAACTTATCCATGAAAATGTTCAACTATTAGAAAAGCATGCTCTTTGTATCATTCGGTTAACCTTCTCAAAAACGAACATACTCCTGTAACCTGTTAGGATTACTTTCATATTTCATGATTTCTTACAATTGTAAAATAAAATATAGAAGTTGGTTCACCTGTTCCTTATTATTTTTGGAGATAGGCAACACTTCATATTCTGAAAGGAATAAGGTCGAAATTACTGTGCTTGTCAGCCATTTTGGTAACCGTGCAATCTAGCCTGCTCTTCATCCGAAAATACACCATAGCAGCAATAGCTACGTCCATTCCAAAAGCATGTGCTAAATAACTCCTGTTATAGCACGCCTGGGTAGTGTGGTTGTAGCGTGTCTGCCTTACATTCAAAAGGTCATGAGTTCGAGTCTCGCTTAGGGTGAGTTACCTAGATAAGGTTTTTTTCGGGATTTTCCCTTGTCCTGAGAAGACGAATGTCGAATAACTTTAAGCTCCATGGACCTCGAGATCATATGAGCATCATTTCACCAATTTCACTCGCGACTGATATGACCAACTAGGTTAAAATAGGTTAAGCCAAAAAAAAAAAAAAAAAAAAAAAAAAAAAGGTACATGTCATATCAATAGCATCGCTGTCATAGTGCTACAACGTAAATTATAAACTATAATGAATGAAGGCTAAATGGACGGCTTAAGCTAAAAAAGGGGTTATAAAGAGATCAGAAGCGGAGAGGGAGACATGTGTGATGGTATACCTACAAGTTTTAACGCAGAAAGCGGGCCCAAAGATTGCAGCTCAACTGGTTAATTTCATATTCTCTCCTCACCTTCAGCGTGTCAGCAATCCCAGTCCCACAGTCTGCGTGCACTTTCTTTCTTCTTTATGTATTATCCACCGAGGTGCAAAATTAGTTCAGTGTTTGTCACTCTAATAATTTTAGATGTAAACAAAAATGTATACGAACGAAGTTTATGTTACGTTTTCTTCAGCCTTAGCTCCTTAATTTTCTTTCTAATTATTTTGAAAAAGAAACTTCACTGAGACTTTAAATAACAAAGGAAATGTTCAAAACGCATAAAGTTAATAAAAACAATTTCAAAATACTAGAACACCTAACACTTTATCAATTGTTCTTCGTAGTTAGAGAATGTCCTCTACAACATTTTGGCAGCTGGAACCCTCGGTGGCTCAGCGGATACTACCAGAAGACACTTTAGGTGTAGACATGCCCCATTAGATACAAATGCACGAAGTAAATATGCAGCTAAGATTATCTCCTATGAACCTCACAGCACATTTGCAGACTCAGTTGGTCATGAACTCGCCATGTGTTCCAGGCTAAACGCCCATATGAAAATCGATTTCCAGAAAGACGAAAACCTACACACACAATACTTTTCGGAATGCTGAACGACGTTTACGTATAACAGGAGCATTTGAAATGACAGGTCCTGTTAGAGAGACGCCAGTTACCTCTGGGCACAATGATGACATAATTTTAGACACTGTCTTGAATAATCCCCACATTAGCACGCAGGCAGTGGTACAACACACAAACATCAGTAAGTAATCAGTTATGCGAATACTGCATAAAAATACATTTCACCCTTACCGCTTGCAGCTACACCAGGAAGTCCATGGTCGTGACTTTGTAGCTCGACTAAATTTCTGCCAGTGCGTATTACGCAGTTTGAACCGTGATGCAGAATCTTCATCCAAAGATCTATTTTCATATGAATCGTGGTTTCACAACAATGGTACTGTGAATCTCCGCAACATGCACTACTGGAGTGTCGATAACTCTCATTGGGCAAGACCGGCAGCTTTTCAAGACCAGTGGGGAATTAATATATGGTATGGCATTTTGGGTGATCATCTAGTAAGGCCACATTTTTTCGAAGGTCACCTTACGGGAGCAACTACCTTCACTTCCTCCAAAACGATCTCCCTCCATTGCTGAGCATGTACCATTAAATGAAAGATTATGAATGTAGTTTCAGCCTGATGATGCTCCACCCCACCAGTCCAGGATCGTCGTAAACTATCTTCATGGCACACATCCTCAAAGACGGATAGGTAGGCGAGGACCTGCCTCGTGGCTTGCCAGATCTCCTAATCTTACGCCACTTGATTACTTCCTGTGGGGTCATTTAAAACAGTGTATAGCCTAGGGCCGCATAACCTTAAATCATTTTTAGCAACTAATCTGGGAAGCCTGCAGGTTCGTCACTTCCCAGATATTACCTCTTGCCAGGCTGTCATTGCAACATCAACGAAGGTCATAATTTTGAACAGCTGCTACGCTAAATGAAAAAGTTTCTTTACTAAGTGTCGTGTCGGAAACATTTTATCTAGTGGATATTAGAAGTTTGTTAAGTTATGGGTATTAAACCTAATTTTCTTTTCAACTGAAAGTATTTGGCACAGTTTGTGATTGTCAGCCTAGGTATTTTGTATATTTTTCGTTTTAGAGATACCCTGAAAGTGGGTCTGGTTCTCTAATATTATCTGAAATACCTATGTTAGTTTTAAAACATTGTAATAATACCTGCATGTTTAGAAGAAACTGAAAGAATATGCGTCAGAATGCTCATTTTCACTTTATTTCCGGTAACTGGACTGATTAAATTAGAATAAACATAAATAAAGAGAACAATAAAAGAAACAAAAAGCAAGTTTAAAAAATGTTCCGATATCCCATCTAGCTTTGTGCCAAATCAGGAAGAAAGAAAGCGGGGGAAAACATGTTCAACGTTTTGGCAAGATTCGAACCTGAATCGAGCATCGAGTGCTAACACCGCGCGTTAATCAAATACACTACTGTTCAGCTACGACTTGTAAACCCAAAGTCTATAATGTTAGTATGCAGAAGATGGGTCTCGGGAACGATGTTTTCACGTTAGAATGTAATCTGCGGGCTGCATAAAACCAGAGTGTGTGTGTGTGTGTGTGTGTGTGTGTGTGTGTGTGTGTGTGTGTGTGTGTGTGATTTGGTACAATAATATATCTTACTGCAGTAAAAAGAATGTTATATGAGGGCATGGAAATGCATGATACTTGGGTCTGTGTGTATGCGAGCGCGCATGTAGATAAGTGTGAAAATAACTTCGAATCTTAGTGCCATAAAGTAAACGCTGTTCGTAAACATTCATATCATATCCACATGTTATCTATCACAATAAATAATACAGCTTATATTGTTTCACCAGAATCAAAGCAAGATGAGGCAAAACGGACATAATAATTTAATAATTTCACCTAAAGCTTTTGTTTAAAAAAGAATAAATACCGAACAGTGCATCCTGATTATGTATTTCTCAAATTTGTAATTCATCTGTAACTATTTTGTTTTCGTAATAACGATGCATGAATGGTGTCTAAAGTAACGATTTTTAACTAAAATTCTTCCCACTGCGATTCTTTTGTATTAGTTCGCACAATAACGTTGTTGTGTGTGTGTGTGTATATATATATATATTATCCAGTTTAATACATATATGTTTGAAGTTCTTTTTTATTGTGAAACAAAATATTCTTTGGAGGAAAACAAGTGCCAAAATGCTTAATTTTTAGAACGTTAATTATTCTTATAAATTAATACCCTCAGTGATCAGTGTTTTAAAAAAGCTATTTTTGTTTAGTTGCCATTTCAAACGCTTCTTTTGTGCAGGTTCTAAAATAACGGTCGCTATATTTTTTGTTTCCTCTAGAACAAAAGAATTTCTCAAGAGTAAAACTGGGGATAGCAAGAACAGGGGAAGCTTAAAAAAACGGCGTTTTGTGTGGACATTTGAAGAATGAAGTAAGGAAGATATTAGTGAAATAAATGGAAGGTGTCATTGTATGTTGCAAAAATCTTGACGTTGGTAGGAAGTAAAAAATGGCGATTGAAATTATTTGAAATAGGAGTATAGATAAGATGTAGTGTGTGTAACAGACGGACATCGAATAATAAATGTGATTTGTTAAATATTGCGAAGATGCAGAGCAATGCTAATGGTGATAGGATGAGTATCAAATATTGTGAAATATTGGTTCAGAATAAACTGCATACCAAGAAATGCATTGAAAGAATTGATCAATTTGAACAGGATATTGGGCACCAAATAATACCAGATGATGATGCACAGTGCTTAAGAAAAATAAATAAATGTGCGGAGAGAAGAGAAAAGACAAACTAAACAACTGGAGCTCTGTTTCAATACCATCATTATCTTTATACGACAGTGCGAGACTATTGTAGTATAGTACATCAGTAGTTAATCACTGTTGAAGAAGTACTATTTAGAATATTTAACAGTAGCGCTGGTTTGTTGGCTCTGATATCGATTTTACATTAATTAGCCTGTACTCGTTATGCACAAGTGTTGTTACGTTAGCACAGTGACCTTGGAATTATATTACCCAGACACCGCTGGCGCTAGTGTTGCTGTCGCTAATTGAAACCTCTCGCGCATAAGCTCCTGGAAGGCAGATATTGAATTTTGCCATATGTTCAGTACGCTTAAAAGGCTTTAAAAGTGAGATGGTTTAAAGGTGTGAATGTTTAGTAATTAACATGGCGCATTCCTATGCTGCATAACTGAACCAACCATTGATAAAATTTTTCCGATATCCCTTTCCATCGGTAGGAATAAATTGTATGTGATTTGTGTTCCAAATTTATTCCGATTTATTCTCGTGGGTTTCCTCGGTCACTAAGCAAATAATTATTTATTTTAGGTTTCCAATACATAAAACAGAACTACTGAGTAAGCCGTTAGCTGCTCTGAGACGTGACAAATTTGTGCCATCGGAATATCACAGAATATATTCAATGTATTTTGCGAAAAATTGTTTCCATTAGAATAAAGGAAAGATTATGCTAAACCCTGACAAAGGTCCTTTTAATATTTAGTTTCCCTTTTCATCTTACAAAGGTAATGAGAACACTAATTTCATTCTTATAGCTATTTTGAATATGTTAATTAGCATTAGAAGGCAGTGTTAAAGTATTAGAATCAATATTATAATTTGTCCTAAATTTAAAAAAAAAAACACCTAAAATCTTGAATCTGTAATTTCAGAAGAACAGCCCCACAGGGTGCTAAAAGAAGTTTTGCAATAGTGTTAGAACATAAAAAACATTAAGTAATAATCTATTGTAATTTTAGTTTTGTTTATAAATTATTTCAGGAAGAACAGACCATACTCTCCTGTGGTGCACATATTAACATACCTATATTATCTATCTACCTCAAATATACAACAATTATTGATAGAAAGTGTTTACTGAAGAATATAGGTACATAATTTCACATTGATTTTATTTTTATACTGTACATACCGTCTATGATAATCCATCACAACATTTTTTTCTGCTAAATCATTTTATTTATTTATTTTTTGAGCAAAATAAAAAATACCATATTAATAGCTAAGTTCTCCTGCTATTGGATTATAAGACTAAAAGAGCCCAGCCATCGCCAAAGAAAATGAATAATAAATTAAATTATAACTGTGGACTTCAATTAGCTCTAAATGGAAACCACTTCATTTGAAATCCGCTAAAATGCGCGAATTTTCAAAGAGAACCGTGCCCAAGCAGTGAAGTTCTGTGTTGGTTCACCACCAGATCTTCTGAATCGATGCCATCTTCAAGAAAGTCCGGAGGCTAAACGAAGCTTTTCAGGATCTTAATTTTGATTTCCTGAACGTGACTGCCGAGCTGACGACCCTGGACGACTGCCTTCAAGAACTCCAAGCTACCACCAGCACATCATCATCACATCACCAAATCTTCGCCTACTCAACAAAACAACGCATAGAGTTCATGGAGAGTCTCTACAGGCTCTCGAATAGAACGTTTACCCTCTACGCACAATGGGTCAACGTGACTCCCCACGACGTAAGACCGTCAAGCCAGCACAGATGACATATGCCCAGAAGCTCCTGAGTCGTACGCCACCACCAACGTAATAGACATAAACTATCCTGCATAATTTTCTTTATTCCTTCCAACTTCACCTTCAATTCTCCTACACTGCAGTCAGGTTAAATGGCTGTAGCCTCGATATGAACTTTTACCCACTCCCGCACAATGTGCGACCGCATTCCAATTTTCGTGTGCCACCGCGGGTGCTGTGCAGGAAGATCTGCACTAAATTGTACGCCTTATCACGTGGAGAGGTTTGTTTGTTTTTGAGTGGGTATGTCCCATTCGGGTGGAGGGCTACACATATTCTCCCAGCCATTGATTTCACTTCGGCTGGGGATTAAATGTAGTAAAGCATTTTCCCACTCAACGGTAAAAAAGAAATGGTGTATGCGGCTATACAGGATCTAGAACTCGGTAGTTCTTTTCAAGGTACAGCGGAACGCTTTTGTTCTACGAAGGAAGCCTACCAAGGCCTCTTAGATATCGTTCTCCCAGGAGCTCCTGAATCGTGTGACTTTGTAGGACTGAACCTTCCTGCACAACCTTCACCTTTACTCCTTTCAATACCACCTAGGTTTCATGTCTGTAGTCTAGAACTAACCATTCACAGGTTTCATGGCTGTAGCTTAGGGTTAACCATTCACCCGCTCCCACACAATGTGCGGCAGTATCAACCCCTTTCACATTCTACCGCGGATGCTATGCGGAACCGCACACATACATAGCACGGATACATGGCATTGCACAGTTTATTACAAGGAAGGTTTTTTAGTGGGTATAGCGCATCCGAGCGGAGAACTCTACATATCCTCCCAGCCATTGCACTCTGACTGGGGGTTGAATGCGGTGCTTCGCATTAAAGGCCACCCAGATCTTCTCCGCCTGTGGTCCAACGCCACTGGTTCGCGTGGAGCTAACAACCATATGTAACTGGATGCTGCCTTGGATTTCAGAGTCGTTCCACTGTTTGGAATTCTGCTCCGCGTCGAGGCCAGCCAACAGAACTGCCTAGCTCCATGTCGCCATTGCTGTGCCTTCGGATTCATAGAGACATCGTGTACCGCGCAGCTGAGGTACCACAATTCTGGCGCTTCATTCACCACCGCAGCGTGGGAATAACACGACCTTCCTCGCCGATGACGCTTCTGTGTCACGTAGGAAGGAAAGTCTCATTTTACAGTCCAGGCGCAGTCGCAAGCTCTCCCAACGATCCCGGGAATCAGCGTTGCCTACACAACCAGCACCATCTATTCAAGCATCGTCTAACTTCAACACCGACATCGTCACCATGAAAATCCGGGGCCTATGCAACGCCGTTCAGGTCCTCTATGATGAGTTTCTGGTCCTTTAAGCTAAGCTGACGGCCTTGGAGGACCGCATCCAAGAGCATAATAAAAGCAATCAAAGGAGACTGCTCTTCAGGCACACGGTGACACAGCATCCGCGCGATCCCTGCAAGCGACCGACCATGAGCTCAAGGCGTACTCCGGCGGAACGACAGACAACCAAGGGGCTACCAGCTCACGTTGCAAGCTCAAGGGCTCTGCAGAAAGCTTAAAGAACCGGATTTCACTACAGACGACGTTATAAGACTGAAATCTTAGTAGACAACCATTGTCTTACTTCTACACATGACTTACAATTCCTCTAGGTTGCAGTCAGGCTTCATGGCTGTAACCTAGAAAATACATCTCGTATCTACTGCACAATGTGTGGCAGCATCCTATCTTTCGCTTTCATAACGGCAGTGCCATGCGGGACACGGCATATGGCATTGTCACAGTGAAGAGACATCAATAAACTCTTATTACGTGGAGGTGTTTTAGTGGGTATATCGCGTCCGAGCAGAGAACCCCACATAACTCCTATATACAAACGGCTTTCTAAGACTCACCAGAAGTTCGATACGGCCACTGGCCGGGCCTTGTTCAAGTTGGTCTCCTAAAAACTTTCCTTCGCTCATACATGTTCGCATCGCATCATTTCACTTTCACCTAGTCTGCGCAAGTGCAACGTGTGGTACAGCAGTAGTAATTCCTCTCCTACTACTACCAATGAGGTTTGTATAATCGATGTGGCCAGGTGGCAGAAACTGACATGGTCAGTTTATAAGATAGAGTTTTCCTCCACTGGAAAATAAAATCATGTGAAGATCTTATAAATAGCCGAGCCAATCATGTTTCATCTCTTGGTTAGAACCATGCCAAGAGCCAACTTACCTAGGAGTGGAATTCTTTCGCTGCAGTTCTGTTTCCTTGAAGACGAGGACGAAAAATGTCTTCGAAACTTTGAGAGTGTGACTCTTTTCTGACATAGCTGGAACTCGTAGAGCAATTTCAGATCATTCTTCACCAGGAAAATCTCTAATAGTTCTCTTATTCATTAGCAGAATATTCCAATATATGTTACTCTGTCTTTCCTTTTACCCATTATTAATGACCAACTTATTTCGCTAACGGTAACGACATTACTTTTATACCACTATTTATCAACTCCCCATAAAGCCTCTTGAAAGCACTATACAATTGGTACCTTATCAATTAATGCATTATAACCCTTTGTAACTAATTAATGTTAGAACATTGCCATGCACTAAGGTCATATAAATCAGCATAAAATCTTTCACTTCTTTTTACCAGCCATCTCCTCCATTTAAAAGCTAAATAAACTGTGGAAATTCAGGAGTCTATGGAAAGTGTAATAACTTCAGTGTTGTTTCCCATAAAAGCTTCCTTTTGACCTTATTGAGAAGCTAAAGAAGTTAATGAAGAACCTATGAATTACCCTATATAGAAACCTTAGAAACTACTTGTTGTCAGTTATAAACGAAACAACTTCAAGTTTGTTTGTTTTTTTCTTTCAAAGGCAAATCTACAGAAAAAAATTGAAAATTTGAAATATTTGAAATTACTGTAGTAGAATTTTTCATTTTTATAATATGCCCTAAAATATAATGTATTTTGTGCTTTTACATTATCTACCAACACATTTTCAAACTGTTTGGACCCATTTATTTTCATTTTCTGATCTGTGGCGACGAAAACTATAAAAAAGAAGCAGAAATTGGTGAAATACATTATGATAAGGAAATGTTATATGCCATTGTATTTCTGCAGGCATTTAAAATCCCGAGCTGAATTTCAATTATATTCCAATAAAACTACTACATATCGTACTGTGAAACTGCAGAATTCTATTTTCGGTAAGATAAATTGAACTGTTGCACCCATATGCGTAGCAATGACAGCCAAATTTAAATTGCGTTTGATAACAGACATTTAATTCAAGGTATGCGTTCTCCACAATTTCGGCGCTTACCATCCAACAATACGATGACCACAATATACATCCGTTGGACTTTTTTTTAACAAAGATCTACATCTGCGCATTCCCCGAATAATTTAACTCTTTGGAATACAGCCAAGCGACTTGACCATTTGCGTTCTGCTGTTGCACTTTCGTACGGATCAACAACTCCACCAGTGGTGGGAGAGATGCGGCGTGTTTCCTCCGGTTACCGCACTGACCCACGATATTAAATATGCTCATTGTACATGGAATCCTAAAATGCTTCTTCAAATCTGCTCCAGCTCAGGTCGCGTTGCTCTGTCTACATAGTGGACGTGCCTGCATTCGTTTGCTTGACATTTTTTTTTTTTTAAACAGTAACGGAGTCTGATCAGGACTCCGGTACTGTATCCCTATTTACATTTCCCCCCGTAGGTTTTACTGATTACTGGTTTACTGGTTTTTCTGTTTCTTTTACAAACATATACAAATTGCACAAACATATAACATCCATGCCCAAGGCGGGACTCGAACCCACGATCCCCTGCCCACGAAGCACCAAAGCGAGACGCTTTAGCGAGCGTGGCCATGGGGACCGGCTACATTTTCACCAGAGCGTTTCGCACCGCGCCGTACCACCAACCTAATCAACAATCAGGTTTATACAGAAGATTAGCGAGAAAGAGAGTAAGTTCGGATTGTAATCCGGATGTCAACTTGCTGTTCATGGTTATTTTCTGTTCGTGAGTTTTTCGCAACGCCACATTATTCATTTTTCCCTGTTTACCACATCTATCTCCTACGCTTCTAGTATATTAGTACGTATGTGGCTAAGTTTTTACAATTTTTCTAGAAGTATCTTTCATCTTTGAAACTGTGCTTTTTACACATTTTGGTGGCCTGACTTATTCATTCTTGATGCCGGTTTATTCATATCAGTTCCTTTTTCAATTTAAATCTATAAGTTTCCTACCATCAAGACTCATCGTTCCAAATGTATCTAATTCTGGATGTTGTATTGTTATACTGTCGTAGCTTGTTTTAGTAGCGTCAACGTTCGGGTGCCAATATGTCGTATTATTTTTGGGTTGTCAGTATGACGCTCTCAGGTGAGTCTACCTGTAGTTGGTCCTGGGTTAATGCTAGTGAATTTCCCTACATTAAGTGTACATTACCTTGCAGATTCCCTTGGTTGCACCGGCTAAGCTTCTTCTAGTAGATCATGAGTCTCTTACTCAGGGGGGAAAGAATGACGAGGGTATGTAACACTGTTGGTATTCTCAAATAACAGAGAAAGTTCACTTAATTCACTGTTTACTTCCTTTATTGGTGAATTATTGTTCATTTGAAGCACTAACCCTCCGAGCAACTCCCGGCATAACTGATCGCGAACCTAATGAAGTCGTTTTCAATACGTGCTACTTCCACTTTTACGGAGTTATTATAACCTTACATTAGTCACTGAAGTCGGGAGTTTCTCGGTCCGTATAACATTCACGATAATGATTGCCCGACAGATTAATTTGTAAAACACTGATTTTCTGCAATATTCGGCGCGCGATTTCCTACATGATATGTCGTACTTTATGAGCCTTGTGTGTTACGCGTTGTGCGTCTGAACCCTGTTAGCTACATTGTGAATCTTACTCGCCTGATTTCTTATCCGCACATCACTTATATACAAAAAGGTCCGAGTTTTGCCCTCCTTTTTGATTGGCTGAAGAATAGCGCGTAAAGTGGCGTCATCACGTGACTATCGGGGATTTTTCTTTATTTTACACCCACGTGACCTTGTTCTACAAAGCGAAATTCCCTTACTCCTATTTCAAAAGGGAAAGAACCTAGCTTCCTCTTAAGGGCTGTTACTTATGTCCCTAATGCATTAAAATGTTTGTTATTTTCAACAAAGCCCGTAGCCTTGAAGAATACAAAAGCTATTTTCTATTCTCCACGGTAATGCTTTCCACTGAGCATATATTTCTTATGTTAAATATTATAAACTAATGATTAAACTAATAATATATACGTCGTACTAAAATACTGTCGCAATACTTTACTCTTTGGTACATTCCCCATGTAAAACAACATATGCAAGGGCAGAATGTACTATTGATTTATAAATCCCAGCTTTTGTGTCTATTCCAAACTACATGTCTATTTTTCTCTATATAACTTCGCCCACTGATGCGGAAAACCTTGCTGCTTTGCTTGCATTTTGTTGACCGAGGGAGCAATTGATTTTAAGCTTTGTGCTCATACAAGAGAAATAGGTGGTTCTGTCATATTTCTGTACATTATTAACGTTCGTAGTTCTTCAGATTCTAACACTTCTTTTATACACAGATGCAACTTAGATTTTGAATTATGTCATCCATATACAACGTATAAAGCCACTAGTTAATACCTCCAATATCTTCATCTCGGAATTCTGACAACGAGGCATTCACTTTGCATACATTTGACATACAAAAACAGCAGTTTTGTACTTTTTGTCTAAACAACTGTTGGACAAGCTAATAGTTATGTTAACACAGCTTGGAATAAGGGAAAACTTTTAGAGATATACTATGATCCCAGGGGAGATTCATGTATCTGGGCGTAGATAACTAGCTATTGTAAATAAATTTATTTACATCCCTACTTAATTGCAGTTTTGTGTCCATAATTCTGGTCGTTAGTCTGAAAAGTGTGTTACATAAAAAGGAGGGCGAGAGGGAGAAGAAATTCCAAAGATACTTTGGATTTTGAGCATACCATTGGAGCAGTAATTATTTAGCAGAATCAATTTGAAAGAGAATTTTGGATCTAAATATATTCTATTTCATGTGACAGCGCTAGAGAATTGAGGATGCTGCTAATACTTACAGGCGTTTTAAAAACGTTTTCTCTCTGAAGAGAGTGAAATGTAAATTTTAGTTAGGTTATAAGGCAAAATGCAGAGTATTTAAAAAAAAATTATGCTAAAACTCCTGCTTCTAGTTCAACACATTTTCTTGGATAACTATGATGATCTTCATCCTTTAACGTTTTATACTTTTTTTTAAAAGGTTCTTAGACAATAAATTGGGAAACACTCATAAAGTCAGTCTAATTCGAAAAACATCGGAAGCTTTCGCTGGCGCTCGGTTCCCAAAATATGTGGCTAATTTTCCTCCTCTTTTATGATGTTTAATAAGAAAGTAAACATAGCCTGATCGCGTGGTGAATGCTGAACCTCAAATGCACATATCTGACATTTCGAAATATCGTTATACTTAACTTTGTGCACGTAAATTAATGTCTAATGATAATATTTTTATTGGACAACTGAAAATAACATTTTTTATATCCTCTGGTATTAAGTTATTTCAAATATTTGGTTTGGGTTTTAAAAAGTTTTTGATAGTGTTTAACGCCCGCTTTTACTACCATGGCACCGCAGGCGATGACACTGATGATATATGGAATGAAGATGGAGCACCAGTGGAATGCGATAGCGGGGGAAACCGTAGAACCCAGAGAAAACCCGCCCTTGCGCCACTTTGTCCACCACAAACCTCACATATGGCCGCTTGGGATCGAACCCGGACCATCTATGTGAGAGGCGAATGGTTTAACCATTCGGCCACGGCGCGGCCAGGGTTTTCGAATAAGAATAGTTATTAATATAATAATTATTTTGAAAACAAAAGGAGTAGAGAGCCTAAATACCTTTGAATCAAACAAGGTTTTAAATTTGTAAATTATAGTACTCTTCTATAGTAAATATTATGTTTATCTTTATGGGGAGATCTATATCCCTTTGGATGGGACATGAAGCTGTGCAGCAATTACCGGGATTTGAACATTGGGAGCACAATGTAAATTGATACTAGAACTTGGAATTTTAGGTGCAAAATATTGCTGTAAAGGGTGCAAAAGGGTGCCCTAGTTTAATTGGAAAAGATGCAAATTTTAAATGTACGAGTATATATTCATTAGAAAATGTGCCAAAGTCAACTGCAGAACATAGTATGACTTAAATTCACGCATGTATCAAAATGTCTGCTTAAAATGTCACAAACCACAATGATATTAAGGCCTCTAACCCAGATATTCTTTTAACACGGATAACCTTCAGTATTTCAGTTAGGCTGCACTTCGGATCCCTAAGTAAATACTCTGATATCTACTACGGTATGTAGAAAAGGAACGTTCCATGTCAGCAGTTATGAAAGGTTCATGTTTATATTATCGTTCCATACATACCCCGCCTCTAACTACACGGTCCTATCGGCGGTACTTCCCTGCGGAATATATCGCCTACCGGAAATTGTGTTAACTCGTGTACTGTTTGTTGTCGTTAGATTCCTATTGTCTTTAATTTAATTTTATTCATTAGTATACATACACATTCACACTCTCATCATACTTCCAGACTCTGGGGAGGATAGGGAATAATCCAGGCTAGAGAAAAATTTCCATCATCTAATCGGAATCGAAGCCGGGATCTCTCGCACAGCAGGCAAGTGCTCTAGCGTCTGAGCTACGGGGTCCAGCCTGTTCATATTTTGTTTGTAGTTGGTAATGCAGATCGTTGTCATTTTGCGCCGAGCGAGATGGCTCCGAAGTAAAGAATGAGGCTCGAATTCGTGAGGTCTGCGGTTCAAATTCCAGGGTTATCCTCCCTGACTGATTTTTTTTTTCAGGTATTCCTCAGTTTCTTAACTGGCAAACTCCGGAAAGGTACCCTAACCTTAGATCTGGGACGTTTCCTTCGCAAATATAATTTCATATCATGTGTCATCTATGTCCATTGCCTTTGATGTCACATGTGGCTAGAACAGGAGTTAAGTCCTAAAAAAATGCTTTTTTCAATATCCTCTACCTCAGGGCTATATGCCCTATATATAAAGATTTAGAACAAACACTTTTACTAAATCAAAGGAAATTACATTGTAGATTTAAGTTTAGGACCATATATAGCAGAAACAGTTGAGTGGTATAAGCAGCGCTTCTTAAAATGGTAAATAATATTTAAGACACCAAATTTGAAAAATGTGCGTATCTTTAACAGGAAGCTTCTGTTTAAGATACCGAGATTGAAAAATTAAAATTTATACTTCTAACAGTTTAAACTCTTTACTTGTATAGTGTCTTTCTTATGATTGTAAATAGACATATTTATCTTTAAGGTAAGGTATTATCACGCGAGGTGGCGGCATGGTCTGAGTTTCAGACTCAGTGACCACCCACATTAACCCATGAGTTGTTCGTGATTTCCCGGCGGTCGGTAGGCGAATTCTGGGGTAGTTTCCCACCTAAGACGAATTTTTGCCACCATTTTGCTTTATTCCGTTTTCTTCTCATCTTTTAAGTGAGTTCTAGATTCCGGGCTTATGGAAATGCCGGACAGCTGGCACGGATGTGTGCTGAGAGGAAAGAGTACTCTCCGTGGATGCTAGACGGCTACCTGATTGACGGGTCTTTGATCTGTCTGTCTGTCTATCAGTCTGTCTCTCTCTCGCTCTCTCTGTGGCAAGCTTCAGCAGTGGGACCGACTTTCGAGCTTGGAAGCTTCAGTGCGTCTCTCTGGCCTGTGATCTCCTTTGGTTCCCTCATTTTACCCTTCTTCCGACTGGGGTCTTAGCTATAGTACGTCTGTGTAAGTTGAAGTGCGACGATGTCCCTCTCCGTGCTGTAAACAGTACCTACCCATATGACTATGCATTTCAGGAATTTGTTAACTTTCTTTGTTACGTGTTTATATGGTGACACTTGAATTTGTTGTTGTTCCATTTTAATACATGCTAACAAAGGCGAATTAGCTCTTCGTTCAGACATCGTATAACAAATACACTTCGTCTAGATGTCGTACGATGAATATTGTTAACGCTAATTAGGTTTCGTCCACGAAATTCTCCTTTTTTTTTCCTCGGGCAGTTAAGAAATAGTTGCAGTATTTGAAAACAGTCGTTTCTAACGTAAGTAAATAGGAACGAATCTGGAATGATTTAATCAATTTAGATAATTCGCACACTCGATAGAGTTCATATAATTGTTAGGATATTCATTGGAATTTGAATGAGCATAAAGATAGTAGGATAATTGTCTAAGTATACAGAAGTGTGTACTCATTGTTAACTGTGCGAGGCTCAGGTGGTTTCGTCTGTGGCAAGTATTTGGGTGGTCAGATGTTTTATTCTCGTGGCCGGCCTAACTGACGCATGTTTTTTTTTTTTTTTTTAAACAGTAACGGAGTCTGATCTGGACTCCGGTACTGTATCCCTATTTACATTTCCCCCCGTAGGTTTTACTGATTACTGGTTTACTGGTTTTACTGTTTCTTTTACAAACGTATACACATTGCACAAACATATAACACCCATGCCCAAGGCGGGACTCGATTGGGGGTTTCCCGGGTCGCCAGGCGTATAGTGAGTAATTTTCTTCCGGTCCATCAATGGCATTTCCATTATCATGTCATTATCTCTTCATACAGTTAAGTTGGAAGCGTCGTCATTGGTACTCGGTGTGGCGTGGCAGGGGAAAAAGAATGCTCATTGTGATCCTCTCCGTGCTCCGACTTCGGCAGGTTGTCAGGACGAGAACTGCTCTGGCGGGGGCGTTGAACCCTATGTCTGACTGTCGAAGTTGTAGGGGCCCAATAATTGCGGTGTCATCGTTCCTGGTTCCGGCTGCCCAGTGTATTCTCTCAACTCATCCCTCCCTTCTGGTGACGCCCTCTCGTGATGTATGGGTACAGCAATGGGTTCGTGGGCGAGTCCTGTCTGTCCGTATCTTAACGCTGATCCTGCTCCTGGTGGCCCCAGGTATAGATATTGAAAATAATTGTAAATAAAACTAACGATGGTTACTGAGTTATTTGAAATGTTTTTAATGTATAAACAAAAACTCCTAACGAGTTAACGTAAACGAATATACGAAGAATAATTCCCACTCTTCAAAAAAAATTAGTTTTTGCCTCATAATATTCACTTGAAGCAAGCCAGCACAAATTTTATCTAATGTCCAGTGCTTGTGAAGGCCTCGGTACAATAAGGCACCGCGTTTTAATATAACACACCAAGATGTTAATTTATTTTAAAGTGTGAAAATGGCATTATCGCTACAGCACTTGTTTGCCTTTCATGCTCATCAGTGACCATGAGAGATAGTACTCGCCGCTCTACCAACCTATCCATCTGACTTCAGTTCAATGTGAATAAATGTTGCAGACTGTATTACCCACTTTATTCTGCATAAAATAATAAATAATGCCCTTAAGTACACTCTTTTGAGAATATAATTTTCAAGGATAGATAAACTGCACCTTTTAATATTTATGTCACACTTGCCAGTATAGACCAATTTGAAAAGTTCAAAACAGAATTTAAAAATTCAGTGCAACGATTAGGACCTAAACCTAAGATCTTAAACTTTAGCCGAACTAGAAACTCGGAATTAAACGCGGCTACAGCATAGCAAATCCACTTTAAGACACCATATTTCTAAGTAATTTAGTTCATCTTGGCGATTCAGAGGAAGAGTCGAGTGCCGGAAACTTGCTGGGGTTTCTGGATTCTTATGGTATTCTTCGTTATTTAATGTTGGCAGAAACTGCCAGCCTTGAGTCAGCCAAGCTCTTATTGGTTTGTATTCAAGTCCGACACATAGGCTAAAGGCCTATGAACAAAGGTCAGATATAGGTGAGCGGCACAAGCAGAGGAGTACGGAATCATTTCACCCGGAGTAGCTGGAAGGTACGCTTCGAAATGACGGCTCATATCGGCCTTTGGATGAGTCCTCTCGTATATAAGTGATGTCAAACTCTAGCACTCAAACATTATATGAACACAGGTCGGTTTAAGATTTGCGAGTGAAGGAAAATGGGGGGGGGGGAGTAAGTCAAACATTAATCGGAGTGCTAGAACCAGTAAACAGGTAGGGGAGGGCGTGGTAGAGTCGGTTTGTTATTTCCATGCCAACATAAACCACTGCACATTATATTTTATGCACTCGACAATGTATGAATCAAATGGGAAGGTTTCAGTACAACTTCGGATTTCTCGTCCGGATAGAACAACGGTAGTTTGTCGGCACGGAAAGCCAAATATTCGTGTTTCAAGCTCTGGTTATGGTAGCAAATTTTCAAATATGATACAACCTCCCATGACTATTTCTCTTGGATCAAATCTCATCCAATCAATACGAATTCACCACCTAAGAGGAAGCTTGTGTGTATACATGTCTGCTGTATCTCGTGAGTTGAAAATGTGTGGCTAATACTCCGGTTCATAGCCTTTTGATTTCTGGTCATTGATCAGCTGAATATAACCACTTGATAGGCCTATGTAATAATTTGCAAATAAGTTTGAACTACGTTATAAATAAGGTTAGCTGGTGCATAAAAAAGGTTTCCGAAAACTGTGATCTAGTCTTCCATCTGCAATTTATCGCAGAAGAATGTCTTATCTAGATTTCATGGACATGTTGATGCTTCGCGTCATTTTGATATCGTAATATATTTACAATTATCAGATTATTACAATATATTCAAACAAAGTTAGACTCGTATTTCTTAACATAAGCACCTTCTATACCCAATTCTTACGGTCTGTATCCTTACCCAAGGGTATACGGCATTAATTGCATTGGACCATAGATTTGGAATTTCAGAGTACCATTTTGTTCTGTTTCCTCGTCACAAAAAAAAAAAGCGTTTTTAGAATCATGTCTGCTGTACTGTCTGGGTTTTAGTGCCCCTATGGATGATTGTGCCAGTGATGTGTGTGAGTGTGTGTGTGTGTGTGTAAGATGAGCACAGAAAATAACACCTAAATTAAAAGAGAGAGAAAATTAGTTTTCCAAATATTTGCGCTTCAAACAAAAATTTTCAAGACATAAAAACTATATGATATTTTATCAAGATATAGATAGTTAAGTCAATTACAGACGTTATATGCGTTTATTATGATGAACTGGTAACTAAATTGCAAACAACGCAGTAAATTATTTAGGTTGTTCTAACAGCCGCTGTATTCACCGGTAGTTCAAAATATCACAACAGAACTGCCTCTCGTATTGAAAGTAATATACTGCAGGAAATATATACCATCACTTTGTCCACACACTATTATTTATTTTATATACATTCTATAAATGCCTATTTCAAGCTTTTTTTTTCTGCTTACTTCCTTTAAAACATAATAAAAGCTTGCATAAAAATTAGTTTAGTATACACTTTGTTATAGCTTTGTAGCAGTAGGTAGCATACAGGAGACTGACACGATAGACGAATGTCTACAAATTTCACCTGCTATATCACATACTTTCTCTAACCATAACAAATCTGTATACTATATCCATTATACATTATAGCTTTCATAACAAAAACTGACTCTTCTATTACATTACATTATTCACTATATACAGCAGGTTGAAGTGCGCGCCAAAAGGGCAGCGAATCACTCATTGGTTTCTACCTGTAATATGCAATACAGCGCAGCATGAAAGGCAAGCAGTAATCAGGCCAAATCAAATGTTGGAAATGAAGTGGCAGGATTCATGTATTACACTGCGATCTTCGCCCAGTGGCTTATTGGCTATCACGCTCCCACTCCAACGGGATTCCGAGGTCTGCAGTTGACTACACTGGAGCGTACCGTTACACAGACGAGTCGAGTTGGAACAGCCTTATATATATGTTAATAATAACATCAAATGAATTAACATTGGTAACTTTAAATATGTACATCATATAAGCACTTATACCTTTAAAAAGGCAAACATGCAAGTAGAACACTTCAGAAGCGACTAACACTATAAGCATATTTTACGTATATCTTTGTATTACAATGAGCTCGATATTTGTCATGTAGTAGGCTTTTGTGAATCTCATATGATTTCCCATTATTATTACAATAAAACAATTCAACCGGTTGAAGGGAACTTCACAAGCTATTCACGACAAAAATGTAAGATATCATGCTTTCAATTTGTTACACGAATATATAAAATACATTTTAATCAAAATTACTAGAGCTATTTTTGGGAAAATGAAAAATAACCAACCATGTAAAGAGTAATCCGGGGTGCGAGGATCTCATTGAATATCTTCGGGTGACATGCCTAGCAATGTGTGATTTAAGTGCACGAGAAGTTCAGTTATCCGAACTAGGTTCGACCGGATTTATCCGGACAATCCGGAAAAAACCATTAAATGAATAAAAAACTGATAGTGAAATTTGGATCACTGCGAAGGTAGACGAAAAAAGAATTGAAAGTCGTCTGTCAGTTAAGTTCACTATCAGAACTGTCTTGAAAGTAAGTGAAAAGTAATGACGTAAACTGTAGTTTTGTTTTTCTGGATAGCAACCATTGTAACGTAGGTAATGTTATCAGCTTGAATGTGCGATCGGCACCGATCTCAAAGCTACCTACGGTGCCAACATTACAACAATGGACGTTTATATTTATTTATCATTTAACGCGATATTTTCGCACTGAACGCTAAGCAAGAAATACCCGTATGAACCGGAAACCCGGATTGATGAGGGCAGGATAAATGCGATTCTTGTGTGTGAAATGTGGTACTCATTAGACTGTTCGTTTTCTAATTATGCTGTTGCCTGACGCACACATACATACGCTTGAATACAAACAAACAAGCAAACACGCATGCACACAATCACACATATGTACGCACGGTCTTTTCTCTAAAATGCTTTTATGGGTACAGTGGACAAAAAATTTATTCCAGGTGAAATTTTGGTATAGAATATATGGGTGATACGCAGGTCTTCCTCTGCCCATTTTTTTAACTGGTAGAGAAAGTAACTAAGTAGTAACATTGCTTGCGTCTGCTCTTTCCATTAAAGTTTCAAAATTTCGCAGTTAATTTGGCCACTATCCCCGGTTACAATTCTAAAAAATACAAATTTTGCTTGATTTAAAACGAAACAATGCTGCTCTCGGGTAGATAAGTATGTTCCTCCGTGTTTCAACTGTAAATCGGTGCCATTTTCACTATCAGCAAACAAAGAATTTTAAAGCCAGTCTCCATTTTTGTGGAAGTATAAACGCAAATAAATGTCACAGAAATTAGAGTTACAAAAATAAAAAGGTCAAAGAACAGAGCAAGTAATATCGTTGCATAAAAGCACGGTTTGTACATGCCTTTTTTAAGAGCTGACTCCTACCTTAGTATAGTGCATGAAACAAAGCATGTTGTTGCCTAACTTGAACTTCTTTTGTCGTGATTAACTTAAAAATGAGCTTTAAGATGCACTAATTAAGATGGTGTGTTCCTATAGCGAAATTAAAACCATTGTAACAAAAGTACAAAAATAATGGTGATGATAATGATGAAGGTGGTAATGATGATGGCTACTATTATTATGAATAATAATAATAATAATAATAATAATAATAATAATAATAATAATAATAATAATAATAATAATAATAATAATAATAATAATAAAGTTTCCATGCTTTAAAAGCTGACGTCACATTATCTATAATTAATTTACGAGTGTGACGTCAACATTCAAAGCATAGAAAATATTTATTTGCGTTCATTTCTTATAAACAAGCCTCGAAAGAGGAACTTGTCAACATTTTGCGGAGGCAAGACTGCCCTTGTCTTTAAAACCAAATAATGTAAAAATTACATGTTTAGCGGGGGAAAAAAAGCTGAATGAGGTTTTAAAAATCTAACGAATTACGGAATTTCAGCTTTATGCGCCGATGCGTTACCATTGGGCTACACTTATACGCCATCATCTAAATCTTAAGTTCCCACAGAAATGTATGAAATGTGGTCGCCTGAGCCTTGGAAATTAACACGCAGTACAAGTTGGCTTCAAGGTTTATCTCAATGGTTAATGAGATTGCATCGGAGGTAACCGACAATATTAGCCTAGACACGACACGGAAATACCAATTATTATTGAACATACAGACTGTTAGGTGTATAAGTACTGATATTTATATTTCTAATTAAAATCAATGTAGTGAACAACATTACATCAATGTTTGCTTCATTTGCGGACTTATAATTTTACAGATTAAGAATACCACGTTTTGTGGTTGGTTAGTGCCTTCAAGTAGGCGTGTCACACACACGACATACAAGTTTATTTTCCTTGAAACCGTGGGTCGGAAGGAGCAACATTGAATGGGATTAACCTTGAAACAGAACTGAGTTTGAATGATTTCTGTAAGGCCAATGACCCCACACTACCTAGGCCAGCAGGTTATGAATTTGTGTGAAAACGTGAAAGCAAAGTGGATAGCCTATTCTGAAAGACGTTCATATTTCAGCGCAGTTAAGATAGTAAATTATGCAGTTAGTCTGTGGGAAAACTATTAGATAGAGAGAAAAAGAAAACTAACACAACGAAGTGGATACACATTAAAGTACTTACCATTTATCAATACATCTGTATCTCTACTCCTAACACCCTATAAAACCTGAATTATTATGAGTTTTGTCGTTCCATGTGTTCGCGAAGTAATAATTTATATCTTGCTAATATCTGCATGAGAAATTAATAATATGTGAAGGCACTAGTTAAAAAGTGCCTGAAAAACAATTCAAAGCAAGTTCGATAAGAAGAATACTGAAACTGTTGCATGTACCATAAATGTAATAACTATTGTCATAACCAGTATATTATGAAACATGTTATATTCTCCTTCCTATATGTTGCAAAGCGATGACATTCGGGCAATATCTCTGCAGTAATAATCACTATTATAAATCGCTCAAGGTTTTCACAGATATTCAAAGTTTCGGAAATATCTTCAGAGTTTTCTTGCTTTTGCTGGACTTTTTTTTTTGTAGTGTTTAACGCCCGCTTTAACTACTCACGGCACCTCAGGTGGTGACACTGATGAAACATGAATGAAGATGGAGCACCGGTGGAATGCGATGGCGGGGGAAACCGGAGAACCTGGAGAAAACCCGCCCCATGCCGTTTTGTCCTCCACAAAGCTCACATGCGGTCGCTTGGGATTGATCCCGGGCTGTCTAGGTGAGAGGCGAATGGTCTAACCACTCGGCCACGGCGCGGCCTCTGCTGGACGTTGGAAACCCATGCCTTGATTAACACTAAGCAAAAGTGTTTAACTTTTTATGCATTCGGCATGACAATATGCGCATGGAAGTTATTTTGTGCCAGAACCTGCAAATAAACTCAGAAAATGTGGATCTAGTCGTACTTTTTATTAAATTAGTGCCTTATTTAGCCTGAAGATTGAAATTAACGATATTATACTTGCTTTAAATAAACCAGTAGCAAACACTTCTTAAATACGCCGGGGCATTGTAAAAAAGGCCCTCTGAGTTGCTCTTGGTATTAAAATGAGCTGGAGGTACATTAGATGCTAACAATAAATTTATCTTGCTTTAAAATTTTCTCTTTCTTGAGGTCCAGTGTATGACAAATCAAAAGTTTCCCAGTTTAAAAACCGGCAATAATCTACGATCACAGCTGGATCCCCTCTTACTTGTAGAGGACGACACGGCCTTGGTCTTAGTTCACAAGCCCACTTCGGGCTTAATTTTAAAAATGTTTGTCGGGCTCGGGCCGGCATAACTTGAAAATAAAATATAACATTTGATAGTTCCATTCACATGAGTTTTTCTACATATTCTGCAACATGCTAGTCTTAAAAATCTGATGTATTTCAGTCACATGACTTTCTCTAGCTCTTCCGCAAACAAACCTTCATTTTGTCTGCTTCCTGCTAATCGAAATAAACATTAGAAGAAATGCTCTTATTACTTATTTCCTTCTAAATAAAGGAGAAATAAGCGAATACACTAGGCTAAAGAGATAGTCAAATCTTTTAAAAGCTGGTTGACATGTGAAAAATTGAAGTTCGGTTCGCTTTGCAATACCAGTAAAACAAAAGAGATATGAAAAGAAAGGTGACTGCGTTTGAGAGAAGTTACGTAGGTAGTTTAAAATTGAAACCAATAATAAATTCATCTAGGAAACGACCAACTCTACAACAAAAATGTATATGTCATAAATTGTGTCTTTTAGCATGATCTACATTTTTGTGCAGTAAGCTTTTGTCTATTTCTTACGGTACCAGTTATGCAAATTTCAGCAAAATCCATCAAGAATGAACACGTCTTCAGAAGCTACTCCCAGGAAACTCAAGATATATATTTTGTTTCTCATATAAATATATTTAATATACGGTATTTTCATCAAGGTCGTTAGAGCCATTTTTGAGCAAATCAAAATGTTCAAAACGTTTTTCATGTAAAGTGTAGTATGAGGTTGGGGGAATTTACTTTAGAATCTTCATATCGCATCCTTGGGCGATACTAAACTTAAATACTAAGTTTGTTATTTAACGGAATTTTTGCTTTTGAGTTATACTGTCCCGCACGCGCACACACACACACACACACACACACACACACACACACACACACACACTGAATTTTCTCTAAAATGCTTTTTGTAAATTCAGGGGTCACAAAACATATATTTCCGGCGAAATCTCCGTATTGAATTTTTGAGTGAGGTGCAAGACCTTCGCTGTCTACTATGTACGTTGTACATGCCGGTAGAGAAAGTAAAATTGTATTATTCAATTTCATACTAATCAAGACAAACATTATCAGAAATGATCTTGATACTTAGGTCGTTGTAAATAGAAGGGAACTAGGCTAAAGTGATAGTCAAATGCTTTAATAGCTCACCACTAGGTTATCTTCACTTGGCCAGGAGTATAAAAAAGACACGAATTTCAGTTGAGAATTGTTTAATTGAAACCAATGCTTCATGATGTTGGGATGCAAAGTTATCGCAGCATGCACAGATTCAATAGTATAGTAAATACTCAACACCCGCTTCGGCCAATTGCTAACAACATTACAACAGAACAGCAGCTACAAATTCTGCCTTCCTCTGTCCACCCACTCCTAGAGCATTCTGCGCTAAATGTATTAATAGGGGTGTTGTATGATTAATAAGGTAGTATATACCGTCAACACAATCCTTATTAAATGCGGATTCCAGGACCTTAATCACCGACCGCTATTTCTGTGAAGTGGTTCCTCAAGTGGTATAAACTAGAACCAGAATGATCCTCTTACTAGTGCACCCTAGTAGGGGTGTGGCGGGGGGAAATGTCCACGAGAGTATCGGAAATTGAATATCCCTTCGCACTGTAGGTAACAGCGCTCCGAACAGTAATACTAATAATGTATTTAAAACAAAATTAGACAATCCGCACCGGACAGATGATACAGTAAAACGCATTTTCGGGATCGGACCGGATCGGGCTGAACGTAAGTATTTCGGGCCCTGCAGACCTCTAATTCCATGTAATTTTGTCCTGAGGAAATGTTCTCTTGCCCACATTTGTTGGTAAGAAGCCCAACTGCGGGTGAAGAAGGTATAGCTCCAAAGACATACGGCAACCTACAGTTCATATGGCTATCGCGATTGAAATCACTAAATTGTGATAGTTGAGTGCTTTTATATTTCCGAGAAAATCTGCTTTAAATTAATTCCAAGCAGGAAGTTATACATAATTTAACTCTTTGTCAAATTATCTTCCTGATATGTGCAGTCGCTAATGTCTGTTATGTAGCAAGCAATGTGGGAAGTCCACTCTAGATCAATAGAAATAAAGTTGTTATACCTTGGAAATAGCGGGTGTGACGTTTTTCCTTTGTGACTTTGGCCACACATATGGCAAAAGCCACCTATTTGGGTTATTAACATAGCTAGAAATCTGTATTTGCAAACGTTTACTAATGTGTAAAATAAAACCATTTGTACACGAAAATAACTTCACTGTAGCAAATTAATTCAACAGAATGCACTTTCCAGGCTCAACCACAGCATAAAATTCTGGGCGACAACTTTTGCGATATCAAAATTCTGGAAACTCCACGCACACTAATGTATATAAGTATCTACTGTTTTACGTACTACACATATTTGTCATTTGAAGTTGAGATAAGTTTTGTTTTATAGCTTTTCAGGCTGTATATTCACACTTTAACAAAACCTATTCGTTATCATTACTTTACAATTATTAAATAATAAAAATTTTTCGTATATTTTGTACTGTTTTCGTTATAATTTTAAAATATTGCCGCGATTGCCATTTAATCATCTTCAGTGACAAAGTATTTCAGGTTGGGATCGTTCTGAGGGAGCCATAGTTCTAAATAAATGCGGGCATAGTTATCGGGCAACTTAATGTAACCTGACGCTGGACCTGTGTGGACACCGGTATCTTCCTGGAAAATGCATAGTATGATATTCCCTCATTGTATTATTTCTAAAATTCTTGCCGTGTTTCCTTATTTACACTGGCCCGAGGAAGAAGGTATTATAATCGTTCTTAGATTCCTATAGATAAGCCGTCGTTCGGACAATATTAACCCTTAGTTGCCTGCACTAGTATACTACATATGCCGTTTAAAACTGGAGTTCTAGTAAAAATATTTGGGAATAAATCTATAAAATTATTATATAAAATAGTTTAGCAAATAGAAATGAAAATAAATGTAGATACTTTATTAATATTCTTCTTTCCAATTAAAAGTTTAAATTATTCTAAACCAGTTTTCATAATCTTGCCAAAAGCACTACCAAAAAAGTAGTTCAAATGGCCATGAGTGTTAGGTGATAGTTAATGGACTGGCCATCCATTCAAAGTCCAATGTTACATGTTCAAATTTCAGTGATTGTGGTAAAGGACGGGGAGATCCCAAGTAAAATAATCAGTGTGATGCTTGGAAGTTAAAAGGGTAACATTTGGCTGTAGTTATGTCGGTTTTGTCTTTTATTTATTTAAAAAAATTACTGTAATTTTAGGTTAAAAATTGTATATATTTTTACAATATAAAACAGTCTTGATTATTTGTCGTTTATGGTTGAAGGTGTGAAATTAGTCCTAGAGTACAAACCTATTTGTATAGATACGCTTAAAACAAAGGTAACTTATAGGTACCGACAGGCAACAAAGGGTTAATAGACAATGCGAATGGTAGCATTATAGAATGGGCAAGAAAAGGTGTCACTGAAATTAAGTTTTTCTTTCAGATAAATGAGGATTATAAAAGTGAATGTGGCGAATATATGAAAAGAATAAAACCGATAAGCCCCACAAGGTAATTACATGCGTTCATACCAATGTCAAAATCGGAAGCACTAGTTAAAAGACAAAGGTAAACGCATCTCTCTTTGTATTCCTTCTGCAGTTAGTAAGCGTTGGATGTTCTGTGTTAAAACTGTCTTTAAGTAATCTTTTTTTAAAACAAATACGTTCTTAGTAATAATAAACGATGGGTACTTAATGCGTAAACTGATTCAGTAGCATTCATGCATCCATACAACGGAACAAGGTTCAGCCGTGACGCTCCAACGGCCAGCCGCCACCGTGCACATAATCCGCTGGGTGAACTATTATTTTACTTGCCCATTTATTATTGTCCTATCCTGAAATATGACACGTGTATTTTATAAAACAAGGAATATTGTGCTATTTTTAAAATTCAACAAATTAGTGACAAATGTATGAATATAGCATTTTAAATGTACTTTATCAAAAAAAATCGGATTTGTTACAATCACATGACTTTCCTAATGAATTATTGTTAAAAAGCTTATTCTACTATCTACATCATGTTAATCGAGATAAACATTAGCAGAAATTGTCCTTACTACTTGTTCCCTTGTAAGTAGAAGGGAAAAATCTAATGTGTTCCATTCACATGATGTCATCTAGCTGTCCGGAAAACAAACATTTTATTCAAAATATTAATCTGTTATCTATATCATGCTAATAAAGATAAGCATAAGCAGAATTAGTCTTATTACTCGCTCCTTGTAAGTAGAAGGGAAATAAGAAGATACACAGGCTAAAGGATTAGCCTTGTTCTTTAAAAGCCGGTCGCTATGTGAAACAATTGAAATTCCATCTCTTTGATTTCCAGGAGTAAGAAAAGAGAAACTTGAAGAAATATATATTCCCGTTTGATGAAAGCTTACGTGGCTAAAATTGAAACCAAGAATCCGGAATATCTCGAAAACGGCAAACTGCACAAAAAATGTATGTAACGTAAATTATGTGTTTTAATGAGATCTACATATTTTGTGTATTGAGTTTTTATATTTCTTACGGTTTTCTAGCTTTACAAAATTCATCCAGAATGAAGACGTCCTCAGGGCCTATTCCTAGAAAATCCAAGATATACATTTTGTTTCTCATAAAAATGTTTTAAACATATGGTACTTACACGGTTTTCCATTTTTGAGCAATACTGCCCAAAGACACACGCACATACCCACACTCACACACACAGATAGACCTGGACATTTTGTATAAAAGCTTTTTTTTTTTTTTTTTTTTTGGATTCAGAGGTCTCAAAACATGTACTTCCGATGAAATCTCGGTATTGAATATTTGGGTACAATACAATATCTTCTCTATACACTATGTACATAGTACGCGTAGACAAAATAAAAAACATATTTAGTTGTGCTATCTCAGAAAGAACATTATAAAAACTATGAATATCAACTTGTAATTAAGCTTAAGTTTAATGTCATCCGATAATAAGGAGCGGAGAAAAATTTATTTGTACATAAGAATACGCACGCAAATATGCATATTTTGATACTGAATATCAGCGAAATTAAACATATTTAAATATATATATATATACAGGAGAAAGCACGATTCATTCCACGTTCCATATACAGGGTTACTACAAAAGAAATAGACAACTTCAACTGCCTGAAAAACAAAAACTATTAGAGATAGCAACCCATTATTTTGGAGCTATGTTGAGAAGCTTTCAAAGTTTCGTTTGTTACTATTGGTAACGCTGTAGTTTTTTGTTTGTTGTTGCAGAAGCTGAAATGGCGGAAAATCCTGTGGAAAAGGCATATTGCGTGTTGGAATTTGCTAGAACGCAATCAGCAACTGTTGTCCAACGACATTTTAGAACACGTTACCACAAAACGCCACCGACTAGACGGTCAATCTACGACTAGTATAGAAAATTCGAGACAACGGGATTTTGTGCAAAGGGAAGAGCTCGGGAAGACCAAGAATTTCGGAAGAAAACGTTGAACGTGTTCGCTCTGCCTACATAAGAAGCCCACAGAAATCGACATCTAGGGCAAGCATGCAATTACAAATTCCACAGTAAACTGTATGGAAAATCTTGCGGAAGCGACTGCACATGACGCCTTACAGATTACAGATGTTGCAGTTTCTGAGTGAAGAAGATAAGGTCATACGGCGTGACTTTTGCATCAACATGTTGCGACATGATGAAGACGATGCTGGTTTTTGTGAGCACATCATTTCATTTTTACCCTGCTTTGTTGAACGGGTGTTTTTGGCCTAAGATTAGGAAAGGAAGTTATTCTACATATTAAATATAAGCTTTAGTTATTAGTGACTTACCGAATGAGATGGCTTCATGGAAACATGCGAGGCTCGCACTCGGTAGATCCCGGGTTCCATTCCCGGCGACCGCCTGCTCTAAACGGCCATTGAGTTTTCCCCTAGTCGCCTAGGCGAACGGTGGGATGTCATATTCTGCTATGACTCTCCTTTACCTCATTCCCTCTCAGTTCATTTCGCTTTCACGTTTCAACGTGCTTTGAAGTTCTTCAGTTTTGACGGTCCGGACAGATGGTGCAGTTGCTTACGCTCTGTAAATACCTCTTCCTGTGAATGCCTGAGACACTACAGCTGTCTCTCCTGTCAGGATTATTGGGCCGCCCTCCTGGCATTGCTTCTCTCTCATGCTGGCAGGTGTTCAAACTTGGAAATGTTAAGGACCTCTGCGCGTACCTGTCGCTTGTCTGTCTGCGGCCACCTACAGCTCCTTCACTTCATCGGTCCCTCCAAGGGATGTAGCCACAATAAATTATAATGATGTCCATGCGCGGGTGTCCTCCTTCGTTACAATAAAACAAATTTCCATTGGTTTTATTTCTTTATGCATTTTTTGAATGGTGCTCTGCGTCAAATATTGCATTATTTTTTTTTACTTCTGTTATACCCCTGATATTTAAAAAAACCTAGCAGCGGCGACAAAATAATTATTAAAACTCGATACTTGTGCACCAAAATGTACTACAACTTAATCTTTTACTCTATTTATTCAGTGATTCTTGAAGAAAATTGATTTTTTTTTCCATTTTCCAGTTAATATCGGCAGTTCAGAAACCACACCTGATAGCGACTTTTGAAAATAAAATTCGTACTTTTTGCTTCAGAAGTTACCTAGAACAGATGATTCAGTACTAACATCAACGACATTGGCGACAATGACGACAATAACAAAAATAACAACAATAAAAATAATAATAATAATAATAACAACAATAACAATAATAATTGTCACCATCATCACCACCGTTATCTATTTTTCTCAACTTGGAACGTTTACATCCCACATTTCGTTTCCCATTTATCATTTCAGTTTTTGTATCAGCAGTGTCCACCACCTGCAGCGCCGTCTACAGCAAGAAGGGCCTTAAACACTATCAAAAGCATTCATCTTCTTCACTTTCACCCTCATTGTCCTTGGTGACCGTCAGTCTCAGGAGGTTGACGTTTGCATATAAGAATAAACTGAACACAATTTTGGAAAACCATCTTTAATAATAACTTTAAAGATTCTGCAGCTTAGACGGTAAAGCGCCCACATATTGGAATTTTCCTCTAACGAAGATTAATTCCTATTATGTTCCCCAGAATCTGAAAGAATAAATGAAAGTGTGAATGTGCAATATTTATACATCAACGAAGTGTCGATATCGGGCGGCTGTTTCTAAAACCGAAAAATAAAATAAAAACTTAAATTCCAGTTCTAATAAAGCCATTAACAAAATGTTCCGTTTAGAGGAAAGCATCCGTCAACAGCAAAGAATATAACTGTAGTCTAATATATAAAACCCAAAGAAACAAAATACTATGAAAACTGAACATGAGTTAACATCATTGCCGATAGATATGTTACAAAGGCCGCTGATATATTACAATTATAGGCGATTATAAATGTAATGTTAATAACAATAATGATAATAATAATAATCATCATCATGATAGTGATAATGACGATAATACCTTAAAATGGCTAAACTTAATCTGCCTTGTTCGAACAAATATGTATTTAACAACCATCGGATGTATGCATAAAACTTTGTAAACATGAATTTAAAGCTGCAACATTTAGCTTACCGTGGCGATGCATGAAGTCAGTCACGGATAGTTAAAATGAAGACAATTTCTATAGAACGAATGTGAAGAAATTTGTTTAAAATAAAGATATTCTGTCCGATTTGATGATCGGAGATTATTTTCTTTCTTCAACTTTCGAGATTTCTAATCTCGTTAAGAGTGAATTGTTCAAAAAAAGAGTTTTCTGTTGCTTTTTCTTTCTTTTTTACGTTTTGTTGCCCTATGACGAAGATATATGTGATTTTACTCTGCAAGTTGAATTTCAACGCATGTTTAAAGGGATTATCATATTGCGAATTTTTCGATGTTAGCAAGTTATTTTACGTTTTAATAGGAACTGGTAAGCAAAACTAATGATAAACCAGTCTTATGTCCTAGTAAAAAAAGTAAAGAGATATTATGATCTATTTTCTGTGGGCTAAAAGTTAATACCAGCCTTAATATGCCTATACAGTTTCAAGCACGTTGAAACATAAAGTTGAAAAATTACGTTCTAATCGTTCATTTAGCTTTTCGTGGGTCTTGTTTATTTATATATTTATGTGTATGTTTACAAATCCATTTATTTATTTTGTATCCAATTCCTTTATTCTATGCTTTTATATATGGTCACCTCTTAAGTAAAGGAACAGAGCTTTCTACCTTATCAAGGAATTCTATATGTCTATCCTTCGTTGGAATTATTAATTTATACAACATTTTGCGACTTAAAACAAATACTTGAACTAAATTCAGTACTAAACTTTTATATATGCAAATAATAAAATTTTTGCAGAATAGAATAAAATCCTAAAACCAAAAACAGCTCCATGACACACAAAAACTTAAAGTGCCCTTTAAAAAATGTTTAAAACTGCGTTTTACGCAGAGATGCGTATTTTAATCTATAATGTAATATGCCCGTTTTTGTGCAACAATTGGAGTTCTGTTAAAAAAGGGTTAACTTACGGAGAAGTTCTTCCAGTTTTAAAAATACTTGTTTTTGTTTAATTGTGAAATGTTAAATCATGTTCACGATCAATGAGAAATGGTAACTAGAACTACATATCATGCAGGCCAATATCCTCAAGTGACCTTCATAAAAAGCGTGTAAACGCATTATGCGATCGGCGAATGAGATTCTGACTAAAAATACAAATAAATAAAAAAACTAAAAAGTGAATTATAAATTACAACTAAAGACCAATACGCCTCATGTGGTAGTATGTTTTATGCATTTTTTTTTTGTTTAAATGTGTACTAACAGTGACGAAATGGACAGTCAGTAGACATTTGGAACCTTATATGATTATTTCCACTTTTGCGTACATTTTTCAGAGTATACATTATTCCTTGCATATCAGTTGTTTTAGTTTTGATGAATAAATCTGTGCTTGATCTTCCAATGCACTATACGCAACGAGCATCTTTTTCTCTCTAATGCTACTTGTTTGATCTAAAATAAATATTATTAATGGCATAAAAATGGAAAATGTTTATTTTAAAATGAAAATAAACAAAAAGTTGTTTCTCAGTAATTAGCCCCAAGATTGAACACAAATAGCTTTATTCTATTGCACTTAAGGAAGATTGATTAAACTTTCTGTTTCAAACATTACTTTGCATGCAACTTTCCAAATTTCTATCAATGGTTTTATTAAATTTGTATTGAATATCCTATGTATTAAATTGCAACATCAATCATTGCCATAAATCCAAAATATGCACAAAACTTACAGTAACTCAAGACAAGGTTTAGAAATTTTAAACTAAATTGCTTCAAAATTAGAGAAATTCGAAAACTAAATCCCAGAATTAACCGTTAACTCCCTTATAGCTGTTTGAATTATTATTGTTTTATTTTAAAACATCATTCAAAATAATGCTCATAGTAGTGATAGTAAGCGAACTAAGAATTATAAGTAAGAAACATATACCATTGCCGGTCTAGTATCAAGTTTGCAGAATAAAATAGCCATGAGTATTAAGCGCTTTTTTTTTTAGCTTAAAGGATACGCGTTTAGAAGACTAGTTAGTGTATAACATCCTGCAGCGTTTAGAATCGCTAAGAAATAATAACAGATACGCCGTGTAATTGTTACACCTAATAGGAGCAGTACTTGGTATCCAGCTTTCGGGGTGCAGACAAAGAAAGTGAACACCAAAGCTGATTACTACTGCTGCTGCTGCTAATATTGCTGCTGATGCCTATACTGATACTACTATTGCTGATGCTGATACTTATACCAATGCTGATGCTGATTTTACGGCTGATACTGATAATACTACTGCTAATGCTGATGTTGATATTACTGCTGATGCTAATACTACTGCTTATGCTCATACTACTGCTGATGCCACTTCTGTTGATGCTGATACTACTGATCATGCTGATACTCTTTCTGATGCTGAGGCTGATACTAGTACTGGTGTCGATGCTGATATTACTACAGATTCTGATACTATTGCTGATTCTGATACTACTGCTGATGCTGATATTACAACTGCTGATGCTGATGTTGATACTATACTGCTGATGTTCTTACAAATTCCGATGCTGATACTGCCGCAGCTACTACTACTACTACTACTACTACTACTACTACTACTACTACTACTACTACTACTACTACTACTACTACTACTACTACTACTACTACTACTACTACTACTACTCTACTACTACTACTACTACTACTACTCTACTACTACTGCTACTACTACTACTCTACTACTACTACTACCACTACTACTCTACTACTACTACTACCACTACTACTCTACTACTACTACTACTACTATTACTCTACTACTACTACTTCTACTCTACTACTACTCTACTACTACTATTCTACTACTACTTTACTACTACTACTCTACTACTACT